>CM062804.1:432603604-432939824 GCA_031772625.1 Pinus tabuliformis
TCTCTTGATTCGATGCAAGGTCACACACTTGATTCTGACAAGGATATTTTTCTTACCTCGCGTGCTACTATAGTCAAGGCATAGCTTTACTACCCATTGCTGGGACTCCTACTCCAAATGATTTGAGGTCTAGTTGGGACTTATTACCGGGGAGATCCCCTGACATGTTGGCAGGTCTAGCATTGCCAATATTTTTGCGCTAAGAGGGTCAGATGACAAGTTGAGTCCTCAAAATTTGTTTTGAATCCTTCCACATTTGTCATGACTTATGTTACTGTTCACCCTCTGAGATGTATGTCTTATGGAAATGTGTTTGAAGTCTCGAGAGAGTTCTGGGATCTCTTGCCAGAATACACATATGAAGGTGGAGGTGGAACAACTTGGCCTAGGCATAGAGATGCTTTCTAATATCTCTATGATACCTTGGAAGACCATAAGGATTATGTGGCCTGCTTGCTGTTTGCATTCATGCTTCGAGGGCACCCATTGCAATGGTGTATCACACTACCTGATAAATATATTCACTGTTTCAACCAGTTCATTGAAGAGATAGATCGTTCTTTCCATAATTATGACCGTAATGCACTTAAAAATAAAATGCTGCAATTATGGAAAGAACCTGATGAATCCCTTGTACAATTTTGGGATCGCTTTTGTAATCTCACCTTTCAAATCCCAGAGGATGAAATTGATTGGAAATTTCTTCATTAAAGATTTCAATACCTTCTTCACAGATATGAAAATCCACGAGTGTTAGAATCATTCAAACCCATCCAAAAATACCTCAGTGTTGGAGATGCTAAATCCAAGGCAGACAAGGTTGTTGTCACAAGTGACTGTACATCCTCATCTCATCAAACAACCTTAGCCTTGCAATGCAAGGTGGGAGAATGTGCGCACCCATATGTTGAACTGCCACATCCTCCCACCCCACATGCTATTGATTTCTTTGCAGATTTGGCTTGTGATACTTTTGATTGTCATGTGGACTTGCTTCCTCAACCTCCATCCTTGCGTTCTGTTGATCCTGCGGATTGTATTGTGCTGTGTTCTCCTATTATAGACTCCACACTTGGTGTTCATGAGCTCAAGTGTTCGACGGAGTTGGTGTTGAGCAACCAACCTGTGCTATCATTTAAGTTGAGTATGTGTTGGAATCTGAAGAAGAACTTGCAGTGAAGGATGACCTCCTTCTGTCCACACCTCATCTGCTTTTCCATGACATCTTTGGTGATTTTTCCATTGTTTATTTTCTGTGTGAGAATTCATTCCTCGATTCATCTACTTCCGATTATTCACAGATTATTCACAGAACACACCAGATGTCAGTCTGTCATTGCATAGAGGAGAGGACACATATTTGTTTGCAAATCCACTCAATATCTCATCTGTCATTTTTGGAAATGCAGAGGGTGAACATTCTGGCTCCTCATCAACCCCTCTGTATGATTCATTAGATCATGGGGATGTCAATGAGTCTTTAAAATTTTCTAATCGTGGCTGTTGTGATCTCTTTGCTCCATTTGATCACGATGATGATCCATTCACTGCTGATATTTCTAAGCCACCCGTCTGCGATGATCTATTTGTTGACAAAGTGGAAACCTGACAAGCTGTCAAGGCACTTCAGATTGAGCTTATGGTTATGTCAGGCCCTCGTTGTCTTGAGGTCGTCTCCACTACAGATCATAAATCTAACGAAACACCCAAGGCTCCTCATCACTCTCCTATTTACATTGAAGATCAATCTAATTCACAAAGTTCACATCCTTCACCTGAATCACATGATCCTATCACTCATGCATTGGAGGAATCATACACAATGAGCACTCTTTCTAAATGGAAGTTGTATTTGTTTCTTATGTTTGCTCATTTGTCATGGTCAAAAGAGTGTACATGCTTATCATCCACATGCAATGTGTTGCATAATTGTGATAGGTCCGCAGAATATTTATCTTTCACTTTTATTCTTTTCTTTTTTGTGGACATTTTTAAATTCGGAGCGTGTTGGTCTTCACTGTTACTTTTTTCTTGCTTGCTAGTTTACACGATTACCTTTCTTGTAAACCATGTCTTCACCAACATGGGTCAATCAATGTTCTGATGGCTGCATTGGAAATATCACTTTACGTGAAGAGGCCCATGCACTGCTTAGTTTAGGAGTAGGAGTAGTGTTTGTTTCCTTGTTTTGCTTTTTTTGCATGCTTTCTTTGTGTACTTTGTTTGTATTGTTTGTTTTCTTGCTTTGCTTTCTTGCATTGATTTCATTTACTTTTGTCCTTTTCTTTCTTGTTTGCTCACTTGTTTTACACCCATAGGTTTAGTTTCTTATGAAACTGTGTGTGGCTCTCGAGAAAAGTAAGGTAAGGTACAAGAGGACTTGTACAACTATCAACACTTGGTTATCCGTTGTCCTCTCTCTTTTTGAAGAGCTTGTTGACTTCAGTCGATGATACCCTCATGGAAAATATGTTCTGTTCATAGTGAGTCTTGGTGAAAACACAACGCTTGTACTTTTAACTAGTACCACCTACTCTAATCAGTTATTTTGCGTTAACTAGTGTCAGCTCAGTCAAGTAGAGTAAGGTGAGGGGTAAAACCTTATCAAGTATTGTTAGAGGTATATATAAAATATTTTTCTGAAGAGACAACCTCTTCTGCTCTCAATAAGTCAGGATCCCTCTTCCACCTTTGAAATAAATAAGCGCATATGCACAATTATTTGAAAAATGAAAAATATAAATAAGGCGAAAGAAGAGAAAGGCTTCATGAGCAGAGAGGTGATGAAAGTAACTCCATCGAGGTACTGAATAGTTTCTCTAGAAGCAGAGTGATGCTTGTGTCCTTGCGTGACTCCTCCAGGGTACTGTCCGGGCCTGCTAGCAGTGGAGCAACACCAAAGATGAAACTAAAACTATGACATCTATATTACTTGTGCACCAATATACCCCTCATCCCTAATCGAAACAACTTAGTTGACTTGGCTTGGTATGTGTGCTGACTGATCAAGAGAATGATAGGGACTATATCTTTAACTCAAGCTTAGTGTTGAAGCCATGATGATCAAAGAATCGAAAAATACCTCCAGAGGAGTTAGACTCGCTTTTCACAAACAAGGTCCATACAGAGAGCTGGAGTTCTACAAGTGTGTCGCCAATGTTGTAGTGACTACAACCACCCTCCAAAGTTTTGGCTTCACTTCTTTTTGGAGCCTCCCTCATTGAAATTATAACATCTATCCTGCACTAATCAGGTACTTGTGTTTGTTTGATTTCATCTGTCACTTAACATCTTGTGTTCACTCACTTATCCCACCGGTCAACAAAAATATGACCCAACACTTAGTTCACATCCGGTCAATGCGTTGTTGGGAAAAACTGCGCAATCTTGGAGGGATGTCTGTATTCCCCTAAGGAATTGTGCAAAGCAGGCCAACAACTACCCTGCACTCAAAAATTGCGTAGAGAAATCCAGCTAGCACTGTTTTCCAAAATTGCGCAGAGCAGCCCAACAACTTCCCAGCACTCAAAATTTGCACAGAGCAAGCCATCCAGCATTGCTCTCTAGAATTGCGCAGAGAAGGTCAGCCGACACTGCTCTATAGAAATGCATAGAGTAGGCTAGATGAAACTTCTCTCTAGAAATGCATAGAACTAGCCAGTAATACTGCTCTGGAAAATTGCATAGAGATGGCCAATCAGCTAGGGCCACTCAGCCTAGAAACAATGCAAATTTTTTCCCTTAGTGACTGTCTGTTGCATGTGCTGGTAGGTTTCCAGGCTCCCTCTAGAACTACACAATTCTTCCTTTCATACCGAGAATATTTTCCTGAAAAAAGAAAAAATCGAAAAATCATCCTTAGATTTTAGCGATCTATTTTTAGCAGTGGGAGTTACATGCAAAATTGATTTTAGAAACTCCCCGCCAAGTGTTGTTTTTTCCTAGATTTGTGGCATGTGCTTCATAAACCCTAAATTTGCCAAATCTATTTAAATTATGCCTCATATATCATTCTTCACATTTGATCTTGGAGCTCTGGCATTCCCGAGGCATCTAGGAACCTTCAGCATAGTCAACACAACTCTTCCATGTAAGTTTTGCTTTTCATGCCTTTTGCCGTTTTTTCTGTTTCTTTTTATTTTTCAGCTTGTATGAGTTTTGTTTCCCTTGTTTTATTGAATGACCACTCGCATTTCAATGTGTTTGAACTTGTATAAGTACGGTTTCAAGTTTTGCATTACCTTTCCTTAGTTTTGCATGCATAAAACTGTTTCTGCACTGAGAGTCGCCGCTGCGACGATTCTCTTCATGAGCTTCTTGGTTTTTCCATTTGATTGATTTCTACACTCACCTGAATTGCATGCATGTCTATTCACTCAACTCTACACCAGATTTTCACACACACTTAGTCCTTCATGTTTTTAGGTTTCCATTGGGTAGATCCAGGTTGTCATGGCCCAAATCTTGTTTCTCCAACATAATCTACGCATTCCTAGTAGGCAAGTCTCTTCCTTGCCTCCAGGAATTGCGTAGAGGCTTCCCACACTAGCTTTGAGCTACACTATAAGCAATCCTGAGAGGCATTGCCCAGTCCTGCCCACTGGAATTGCACAATGCGCAGTTCCAACTAGAAACCCAACCTGATTGTTCTACGCATTGCGCAACTTCAGTTAGCTGTGAGCCTTACTGGACTGTGTATTGCACAATTCCAGTTAACTGTGAGCCTGACTAGCAGCTAAGAATACATAATGCATAGTTCCAACAGATAGTCTCCCAGCCTCCCAGAGTCAATGTTGCACAATCTTGCCCAACAGTCACCCAATTTGTTGCCTGATTGATTGTCGAGTTGCTTTATGTTTTTAGATGAAATTTCCTTGCTGTGAGTGTCTTCTCTGTCTCCAAGTACCACATGTTTTTGAGAAGCTTCTCAGCGGTTCAGATATCATGGCCTCCAAGAGAGTTGGATCAAAAGACACAGTTGAAAGCAATATTGGAGATGTGGTTGAGCAGGGGTCTATGAGCTTGTCCATGTACACAGACACACACCTGTTCATTGAGAAAGACATCAAGATCACATGACATGACAAGAAATCAACACTATATTCACAGACAAATTTAAGGAGAATTTGGAGGACCATCAAGTATATGTCAATATTCATAAGTCAAGATTGTACAAGGTTGCATGCAGGCATCCCACCTTCCCATGCGCAGATGTGATCCACTAGATTGTCTCACACACTGATCCTGAGATGATGATACTGAGTAGTGTCAGTGGAGTAGAGATTTCTGTAGAAATTCCCACTGTAGATCAACAAATTATGTAATATACTAAAACACAATACAAGGTCTACTTCTACAACACTTTGCGGAAGCTTAATCGAATTGAGCAAGATCAAGAGAACACACATAACTGAGAATGAGAAATCAATCACACATAACACATAAGAAATAACCCGGGGAAAGCCTCAGCCTAAAACCCCAACTTTGTATTATCATACAAGTGGAAATCTTGTTCAAGTTACAAAGAAATCAGCTCTCAAGCTATCCTGCTCTCTCTGCAATCAAACAATACAACTCACAGATTGAATAGACACTGTATATGTCCTCCTCAAGCCCTCCAAGCCTCCTATTTCCTTGCGCAATTTTTCTTGGGGTCCAGTGAAGCCACATGTGTGAATTGGCCTCATCATACTCACTAAACGTGAAGAAGTAACTGTGCAATCCTCAAGGAAAGAATTCCTTCTGCATGCAAGGAATATTCACAATGGAATATTCTAGCAACTGATAGTACACTGCCCTTCCATCTAATCTCAACTGGGTCTCTGTCTAAACTAACATGCATGAGCTATTTATGAGAGAATACTTAGTTATCTGAAGTGCAGTAGTTACATGCATGCAAGCATTAACTAACTAAACTTATATTAATTCAACAAACTGTTTGAACTAATCTAACTAGACTTGACTCAGTTAACTAAGTCAACTAATTACAACTCAATATTACAACTCATCCTTATCTCTTTAATTGATGGATAAATTTCTCAATTAATGGAGAAACTGTTGCATGTCCCCACATAGACTTCATGTTTGATTTTCCTGAACTAATTAACTCAAGATGAATTAATTAATTATTTTACAACCAGCTGCTAAGATCAAATTCGAATTTTACTTCACTATTTTAGTTTAGGGACTGACTAAAATAGGAAGGTATCCCGAAATTATATTTATAGAATGCTATTTTTAGCACTTCCATTTTTTCCATCCAATGTTGCTAAGATCAACACTCACTAAACTGCTATTTATAACAGTTCTATTTTTAGCATTTATTGTTGCTATTTTCAACACTCCCTCTCAAGAGGAAAGGGATTATTAGTAACCCCAATCGTGTCTCTGTGGAACTCGAACTTGCATTTTGACAATGCCTTAGTCAAAATATCTGCATCCTATTCCTCGGTCAAAACATATAGCAACAACATGATCCTCTTGACCACACAGTCTCGAAGATGGTGATACCGGATATCAATGTGCTTGGGCTTGTCATGAAAAACTAGATTCTCAAAGAGTTTGATACAACTCTAGTTATTGTAGTAGATCACTGTAGGATCCATCATCTGACCAAACAATCCCACTAGAATCTTCCGCATCCAAATGGCCTCACACGCAGCGTGACTAGCAGCCATGTATTCAACCTTTGTTGAGCTAAGTGCAACTGATCTCTGTTTCCCGTTGTACCAGGAAACTACAGCTAAAACAAGGTTGAAGATTCCTCTAGAAGTGCTCTTCCGGTATGATGAATTCCCTGCCCAATCCACATCTATGAAGCCATGAAGCTTCACTCCCTATGTTTTTCTGTACTACAATCCAAACTGAGATGTGCCTCTGAGGTATCTCATCACATGCTTCGCTGCCTTCCTCAAGCCATTCCACCCTTTCCTGAGTGACTCACAGTAACCACACAACCCAACCCAGAAGAGAATGAGCTTCTAGGAGGACTCAAGCAGTTGTGTGTGAAAATACCACTTCTTCAGGCCATAAAAGATGTACCAATATACAACAAATTGATTAAGGAGAAGTGTTTCAGGAACCCAGGCAGGCGAAAGAGAGATGCCTCAACCATCAATGTCATAGGACAAATGTCCGATCTCATGTTGGGGCAAGTAATCTGTCCAAAATATTTGGACCCTGGGAGTCCTGTAGTTGATGTCCACATCAATGGCACCATCATACCCCACACCTTGATTGATCTAGGGGCCGCCATTAATGTGATGACCAGGGACACCATGCTTAAGCTCTACCTTCAGAGTTCCTTAAGGAAGACCTCGACAGTGCTGCAATTGGCAGACCTCTCCACCGTGACTCCTGAAGGGATTGTGGAAGATGTCTTGGTCTCTGTTGACTCCTGGGAGTACCCTGCAGACTTTTTGGTTCTTCAGCCAAAGGCAAAACTCATGGGATATCCCTTCATTTTGGGAAGGCCTTGGCTGGCTACTGCGGATGCTTACATCAGCTGTCGAACAGGAAGCATGACCATCAAAAATGGGCTTATGTCCAAACAGTTGGTCCTATACCCTCCTGCCCAACCTCTGCTAGAACATGACTTACCCCTCTGGTTGGAAGAAGGAGAAGAGGATGAGGTCTACTCTGCACCATTATGCACAGTAGAGGCCACCAGGGGAGGTCCTCAAACCGAGGATGATTTGATTGAGAACTTAATCCAAAATCCTCCCCCTAGTGCACTATCCTTGGAAGAGTTGGTGGAAGATACCCAAGCCAATGCTTTAGTGGACCTATGTGTGACTGATCCGACCACTCCCAGGGTTAAGAATGTGGAGTTTGGCCCTAAAAGAACTTTAAAGATCAACTCCTCTCTCTCTCCCTCTCAGGAAAAGGAGCTATGTAGCCTCTTGACCCACCATTTGGAGGCTTTTGCCTGGAGCTACAAGGAAATGAAAGGAATCCATCCCTCGGTCTGTACCCATCACATTTACATTAAGGAGGACTGCAAACCAGTCAGGCAACCTCAGAGGAGAATGAATCCAGCCCTTAAGGACATTGTTAAAGAAGAAGTGCAAAAATTGTTGGATGCAGGATTCATCTACCCCATATCGGACATCGAATGGGTTTCCCCTCTGGTGTTGGTACCCAAGAAAAATGGGAAGTGGAGAATCTGTGTGGACTACAGAGAACTGAACAAAGCCACCAAGAAAGACCACTTCCCTTTGCCTTTCATAGATCAAGTGTTGGATGGACTAGCAGGAAAGAAATTTTTCTCTTTCCTAGATGGGTTTAGCGGGTATAATCAGATCCAAATCAGCCCGGAGGACCAAGATAAGACCACCTTAACTTGTCCATGGGGTACATTTGCCTACCGAGTCCTTCCCTTTGGGCTATGCAATGCCCCTGCCACTTTCCAGAGAGCTGTATTGAGCATCTTTTCCGAGTTGGTTCATGATTCGGTGGAAATCTATATGGATGACTTTACTCCTTACGGGTCTAGCTTCCAAGAAGCCTTGTCCAACCTGGGAAAATTTTTAAGCAAGTGCATTGAGATGAACCTGTCCCTCAGCCCTGAAAAATGTGAATTCCTGATGACTGAAGGGACTGTGTTAGGTCATACTATTTCTCGCCAAGGATTACAGGTGGATCCTAATAAAATTGCTATCATAAAAAAGGTTCCACCTCCTCAGAAGGTAAGAGATGTTCGAAGTTTCTTACGCTTAGCGGGATATTATAGAAGATTCATTAAAGACTTCAGTAAGCTAGCCTCGCCATTGTTTGGCCTCTTAGCAAAAGATGTTGAGTTTAAATGGACAGACGATTGTCAGAGGGCTCTGAATGAATTAAAGGATAAGTTGGTGTCCGCCCCAATTTTGAGAGGCCAAAACTGGGCCCTACCTTTCCACATTCACACTGATGCCTCGAAGAAAAAATTGAAGAAAAAATTCCATATGCCATATACTTTGTCAGCGAAAACTTATCCAAGGCAGAAATGAATTATACTGTAACTGAGAAAGAGTTCTTGGCCGTGGTCCATTCCCTGAACAAGTTCTGACACTACATCACTGGCTATCAAACATTTGTACATAATGACCATGCTGCAATTAGATATTTAAAGAATAAGACTGATGTGAATGATCGTATTATTAGATGGTTACTTTTGTTGCAGCAATTTGATTTGACTATCATTGAAAAACCAGGTAAAGAAAATGTTGTTGCTGACTTCTTGTCTAGATTGGATTTCCAGCAGGTGAAGAAGGAACAGTGGATGACCAGATGCCAGATGAACATCTGTTTGCTATCTCAGTACTCTCTCTGTGGTTTGCTGATATAGCAAACTATCTGGTCTCAGCACAGTTCCCTCCGCATCTATCCTCAAAGGAGAAGAGCAGAATCGTGAGGAAGAGTGCCTCATTCACTTGGATCGGGGGCAACCTGTTCAAACTTGGCCCTGATCAGATATTAAGGCGTTGTGTAAAGGAGGAGGAAGTCTTTGAAATCCTCCTAACCTGTCACGATGGGCCTTGTGGAGGACATTTTGCAGCCAAGAGGACTGCCTTCAAAATTCTACAGGTAGGCTACTATTGGCCCACTCTTCATCAAGATGTCAGAAGATATATTAGCCAATGTGACCGATGCCAAAGGATGGGGAAACCGACTCCAAGGGACGAAATGCCTCTCCAACCTCAATTGACTCTTGATCCATTTGAGAAGTGGGGTATGGATTTTGTGGGTCCTATCAACCCTCCTTCAAGGCAAAGGTCTTACATCATTGTGTGCACAGACTATCTGACAAAGTGGGCGGAAACTAAGGCAATCAAAGCATCAACAAAAGAAAAGGTGGCTGAGTTTTTAAGAGAAAACATCTTCTACAAATTTGGCTACCCAAGAGAGTTAGTCACCGATCAAGGAAGCCAGTTCACCTCCAACTTAATTGAAGACTTGCTTGCTCATCACAAGATCAAGCATAAGAATTCCACCCCATATCATCCTCAAGCAAATGGGCAGGTGGAAGTCACCAATAGAGCATTAGAAGGGATTTTGACTAAGGTGGTGAGCAGCAACAGAAAGGATTGGGCAGATTTCCTGGTTGAGGCCACTTGGGCCTACAACACCACTTGGAAGACCACAACCAGTTTCACACCTTATGAGTTGGTCTATGGGAAGAGAGCTTTGCTGTCTTGAGGATGGCAGCTCAGTTGGACCTAGATCTCAGCCATGCTCAACAAGAAAGGTTATTGCAGCTGAATGGGTTAGATGAACACCGAATGAAGGCCCTCCTCCACTCAGAAGTGGTTCAACTTCAGAGGAAGATATGGCATGACTGGAACCTCAATGACAAACAATTCCAGCCGGGAGATTGGGCGCTGCTGTATTCTAGACATAAGGATTTCAAGGGGAAGCTGAGGACAAGATGGCTAGGACCATATGCAGTGGAGAAGTGTAATGACAATGGTTCTGTCCTTATCCGGACCATTGATGAAGAAGCCATCCCCATGCTCGTCAATGGGCATCGACTAAAGATCTACAGGAAACCTCTTTTGAGGCAAGAGTTCATCAAAACTGTGGAAAAATCAGTGCTGGTCATAGAGAAGGGTTCTGCCTCTGTTTTGGGCACACCCTGAGCATTATTATATAAAAAAAAGAAAAAAAAATGCAATAAAAATGATCCTTGGGTGAAAAACTCTCTGAGGCGCCCAAGGCAGATAGTAGAGGTGAAAACCTCATTGAGGCGCCCCTGCTGTCTCTTAAAAAAAGAAAAAAAACAAAAAGAAAGAAAAAGAAAAAATAAGAAGAAGGAAGAAACAGAAAAAAAAAAAATAAAAAAAAAAGAAAAGAAAAAGAAAAAGGTTTAATCTCTGGAAATTGTTGCAGGTTGCAGGAACACAATGCAAAAAGGAGGCCTCTCAACTCAAGGACAAGGGTCCCTACCAAGCTACCAGACAACCTCACATACACTCCCTCCATGAACACTCATTTTTTCCAAGGTTTGGACACAATCTGGTCATGGTTTAGCCTTCTACAGGAAGCTACAGGACTTTCTACAGGAAGTTTTGTATTTCTATAGGAAACATCCTGTAGAGCCTTTGGACGGGCCAGGATCGATTATGGAGAAGGATTTGAAGCTTGAAGACCATTGAGGAGGCATGCAACCACTCTTTTCTCCCATCCTCCACTTGTTTCACCTCCTTTCACCACCATTGCTGCCATCTGGTCGAATATACCTGCATAGTCATACCAGAACCCTGTTTTCTCAGATAATTTTTTTTTTAAGTGGGAAATAAAGCATGCAGAAGCTCACACACTTTACCTGTCAAGGCGACCTCAGGACCCTGCACCTGTGAACACGACTTATTTATTTCAGCATGCACCCCAGGAGGAGAAACGACTACAGGATGTCGTACAGGAATCCTGTAGTAGCTGATCCGGCTGGAGCACATACCATGGAGACACCAACAGCTCATGAAGCCAGTGCATGCAGCATTCACCACTAGGAAATCGAGTCTCAAGGTCTCATAGCCAGTAGCAGCCAATGAAAAGGAGCTCCAGCACCCGTGCACGAAGCAACAGCAAGCAAATCTATCATTCCTCGTCCCGAAACCTGAAAAAACCACGTCCACGGCTGCACAGGTAAGTGCCTAACTTTATTTCGTCAAATTGCATAAGCTATACTCTAAATGTGCATGACTGTGAGAATGGGCGGATTGAACAAGTCTGGTAGCCATTCAACTGGCCACCACAACCAGTTAGACAACCTCGTAGGATCCGAATGGGCTTGGTTATGCCGAAAAGATGGGCAATTGACACGTGGGAAGTGTCCAGTCGGGGAGAAGCGGCAGTATGACAGGAATGGCGGCGGTGAATGCAGAGGGAAGAATTCGGCGGTCAGGGACACGCCGAGGAATGATGGCTGTGACGTCGGCCAACGGATCGACCGGGACAGCTCACCCCCGCGCCATGAATTCCGCAGCAATTCAAAATCGGCCGGTTGAATAACTTATGATACACTGTAGTAATTTACACTCACAACCGTTTTGCAGCCGAGTACACATCCTCCTCCTCTGCAAGTTGTTAGCCCGAGTTCTCGGTCTGTTCCAACGTCCTGCTGCTGCTCAGACTTGTCTAGAACCACCGTAACGTCCTCCAG
This sequence comes from Pinus tabuliformis, assembly GCA_031772625.1. Classification (NCBI taxonomy): domain Eukaryota; kingdom Viridiplantae; phylum Streptophyta; class Pinopsida; order Pinales; family Pinaceae; genus Pinus; species Pinus tabuliformis. The sequence goes on from CM062804.1 coordinate 432,615,747, forward strand.
AAGCCGTGCACAATTTCTACAGGAAGCTGCGCTACAGGGAGCCTGGCATTACGAAGAAGCTTGGACTGTTCACGTCGAGGGTGGCAATTCTCAGTGAGGTAGGCCTGAACATAACTTTCCCATGCAAATAATTCAGAAGGTGGTGAATTCGACATGTTGAGGGGGTAGGGAAAATGTGAATGCAAGTCTGTCTATGAATTCAAAAGCCATTTTCTTATCGTTGCATGAAATTGTCTTCGTAGTCTGCATGCGAGATTTTCTCCAGGGTCTTGAATTAAATTCCCTCCTGTAGAGAAATTTAGACACTGTCAAGGCTCACTGGTGAAAGATTGTGGACTTTATATGACTGTGTGCATAACGGAGACGTAGCTCTGCGCTCTATGTAGAGAAATCCCGAAGTCCTCCTTCTGTACACAAGAAGGCAAGTTCAGAACAAAAAAAACAGAGTTTTTTACCATGCGGGAGGGTTCATTAGAAAAAAACCTTCGGACTCCAAGAAATTATGGGAAACCCCTGAGGTGGTGGACTTGTTTTCCTGTGCACACTGGATGTCATTCTGTGACAAGCTTCAAGGTCACGATGACGAAATTACAGAAGAATTCCTAAGGTCCTTGAAGCCGAAGTCAAAGACATTGGCCGTTGTCATGTTCAGAGGATTGACCCTCAGACTCAGCCCATAGCTCATTAGCAGAGTAACTGATCTACCGATGGGGGTACCCTGGGATAAGGAGGAGAGAAAATTGGGTCAGAAAGCTAAAAAAGAGTTCTTCTTTCCAGAGGAACAATTTTCAGAGGACAAGAATGGAGTTCGAAGAACTAGCCTACAACCGTTCTGGAGTGAAGTCAACCTCCAAATTATGAAGTATATTACGTGTGAGGGGCGATTTAGCATCGTGTATGGCTATCATTTCCGGTTGCTCACAGAACTTAGGCACCAAATGGACCTACCCTCAGAACAAAAATTGAGCATTCCTTACTTCCTCCTGCAATCCATGACTGAGTGTGCCACCAAACTGAGAGAAGGGACACCAGACTAGCTAGCCCATCATGGGCTTATCAAGCTCCTCGTGGAAGATGCACTCCACACTTACATTGTCCCTCTCTCCAGGGAAATTTTTCGGAATATGTCTAAGGATGATGACATCCAAATTTTGGCTGAGGAGCTCACTTCGTCCATCAGCGAGGAGAAGGAGCACACTCAGGCAGAGAAGAAAGCTAAAGGACAAGAAACCTCGGGCAAAACACCAAAGAAAGAACAGAAAGGAACACAAGAAAAAGGCCAAGCTGCCAAAACAGGGGGTGGTAAAATTACACCAACACCTAGGGAGAAAAGACTACAGAGCAGGGTAGAAAGGACTGAGAAAGTCCAAGCCAGTGAGGGCACCCCTAAGGCAGCCTCAGCCAAGCTAAAGGAAAAGGCACCCTCAGCCAAGCAGGCTAAAACGGTGCCATCTGCTTCTACAGGAAGCCAGAAACTAGCCACTACAGGACTTTCTACAGGAAGTCCGGAAAAAGGACGGCAGAAGGAGAAATCGGCCGAAATTCTAGCTAGGGAGGCAGCAGCTGTGCTGGCCACCCTAGGTACCTCTCCCAAGCCAAAGGAAAAACGAAAGAGGGAGACTTCTCTGTATTTTAAAGCAAGGAGTGTGAGAATTAAGACTGGCAGACCCCAGCCTCCATCAAAAGAACCAATCACAATTGCGGATACCCCTACCACACCAAGGGATAGGTCCCCCTCCAAGGCATCCATTACTTATGAGCAGGGGAGCCCGAAAACATCCTCATGGAGGGAAAGGATGGAGAAATTGAACTCGGAAGCCTCTCTACAGGATGCCGAGGCGGTTCTATAGGAAACTTTGGCTAGGCTGAAGGAAACTGAGCAGATGGAGGAAAGAGCAGCCAAGTCACCACAGGAGAAGGAGAAGACCGATGTCATCATGGAACCAAGCCCCCAGCCCAGCCTGGGCTCTTATTATAACTTTTTGGAGGCCGGAAAAATTATTCCTCAAAAATTCATAGTGCCAATATTTCTAGCACTAGAGGAAGAAAGAGTACGAACCCACACTTAGAGGAGGATCGCTAAATCCAAGGGGGTAGTAGATATAGGGCCTCTAGAGGAAAGGCTCAAGGAAACACAAAGGCAGTTGGCAAGAGTACGGCATGTGGAAAGCTCCTAACAGGCCAAGTTAAGAGAAGAGAATGAGCTGCTTAGACAACAGCTACAGCTACAGGGATAGAGGAAAGAAGAGGACACAATAGCCAAGGACACCACAGCAAAACCTCAAGAAAAAGAAGGAATGCAAGCTGATCTTGAGGAACTAAACCGGAAAGTACAGGAAAGGGAATTGCAGGCAGGCATAGAGATACAATCTCTAACATAGCAGATGCAAGAAAAGGAGGCAAAACTGGCTTGCATGGCCAGTTGGGCAATGGAAGCTCTGCGATGTAGGCAGCCGGCCAAATCCTATGGCCTATACCTAAGGGATCAGTGGTTGCAATTCCAAATCAACACATTGGCACAAAGGGGTATCTCCCAAATCCAAAACCCCCAGCAGTTCATGGATTTATGTAACAACAGTTCATCAGAAGATAAGGCTAAGATTTCAGAGTTTTACCTTCATAATTTGGCCCTTCCAAACATAACCTCGTGGGACCACAACACAACAGTAGGGAACATGCAGCTGATGGCAATGACCTAATGGTTAAACCACGAAGAAAAGAGAGCAGCAGAGGTTAGAAATGTCATGGACCGAGAACTACATGAACCACTACTGATTAGAGCCGAGCCAAGGGACCCCACAGCATTGATATCCACTCACCAGCACCTAGCAACCAACTCTCAGGCTTTATTAGAGTACATGGATCGGCAGGCTCAGGCCATAGCACACTTTGAGGATATGGAGCGATTATTAGGGGACAATTGTGTTCATGCTTGCACTCGTAGGTGGAACACCTTGTCCCACAACCTCAAAATTAGGGAATATCACACTCCAACTAGAATGAGGGAGGCCTTGGCACGAGTGCCTCTCTACAAGAAGTCTATGCAGAACCTCCAAGCCAGTTGGATAGGCCTCAAGCTAAGTCCACCTTTGCTTTTGGAATTGTTAAAAGGAGGCACAAAAAAAGAAGAGCATAAGCAGTGGGAAGAGGTGGAAAGGAAGGCCGAATTCCATGACAGTGAGGAGGATGCTACTTCAAAAGCCTAGGATGTGAGGGTTGTGATCAAAGCAATGAAAGATGAGGAGCTGGACTAGTTGCTCAGAGGATGAGCCCCAAATTTGGTAATTTGTTGGGCTCATTTGGCCTAATTATCCTTGTTCAGTCCTTGTTCAATCCTTCATTTTTCATAGCTTATGCATTATTTTTTAGTATGTTTATGTCATTTGTACGAATAAGGGTAGTCACTCTTCCTAGGTGGCTAATACGTGCTCATTTCAGGTTTTTTGACACATGTTGGAGCAAAACCGAGCAATCGTGGGCTAGAAGACAACCAAGCTTGAGGTGAGGATTCATAGGGGGGTTGTCTATGGCATTAAATAGCCCTTCCTCGGGATCTTCACCCCCAACTCCGAGTTCCAAAGGCCACCAAAACCGGATCTAGAAGGCAGCCAAGCAGATTTTGGAAGGGGCTGTCTACTCACAGTTTGGACAGTCAAGTCCCATAGATTTAGGAGGCCAGCTAGGGCCCTCGTGGTGTATAAATGTTAAGGCCTCAGCCTTCGTAAGGGACTTTTGAAACCATTGCATATTTTGCACTACAGTGCTGTTAGCTTTACTTTGTTCTCTTGTAGCTATTTTGGCATAACTCTTGACTTATGACTATTTTTTGATAATGAGAAGCAGTCCGATTTTATATCAACTCTGAGTTTTCTATAGGAGCCATATCTCTCAGGGTTGGGCCCAACCTGAGAGCCTAGGGCTTCCTTTTTGTACTGTTACCTTTCCCTTATGCATCGTTGTTTTACTTTTATGCATTTGAAACGTATTTCTGTTGGGTAGATTTAGTTGTGTTGGTTAAATAGGTCACTGTTTATGAATAGAATTGCTTCAGATGTTTAAAATAGATTGGTAAGATAATAACAGGAAAAAAGCTCCAAGAAAAGGGTCAACAACACTCTCAGTTTCACCTCATCCTTATTGGATCAGGGGCTGGAATTGAAGAAATAGTGATGCCCCAACAAAAACACTAGTTTGCTTGACCATGCAATCCTTAGTGTACTGTTTTAATTTGTAGAAGTTAGTTATGGGTTCAGATCTCTGAAATGTTTCTTTGCATGATTGATGTACATGGTTTTCTTTCCAAATAAAGCTACTGTTCATTCGTTTTATTGACAGTTAGATTAGATTAGATAGGACTTTGATTATTTGTAAGACTTTGTTGATTCGGTTAAATGTACACCGTGCAGGGCATCTTTACCACTCTCTCATCCACCTAAGCTTCATCAGAGCCAGCTGTTCCATCTCCTAGCTAGGTTCCTCATCTCACACCTGTCCTTTTGCCCACGTAACCCTACCTTCTTGCTCCATCATTTTCTTAGCCTTCTTTAAGCCAAGTCAGCCTTCTACACCCTCTCACCACTCCATCCACCAGTCCCTGGGTCACTCCAGGCCCCTATCCTACCTCCCTATCCATTCATGCATCTTCCCTCACCCATCCTCTAAAATCCACTTTTTAAACATCCTGTAGAAATTTCTGAACATCCTGTAGAAATCTCTGAACATTCTGGAGAACCCCTGCAGACTTCTTGTAGAAGCTCACAAATGAGGTTTCATGATAGCCAAACTTTGTGAAACTCTCCGAAAGGGTGTTAGGGACTCCTTAGACCCTCTCTGAACCTTCCCAACCTTTTCCAAGCATTTCTCCTCCTTGATCCACCCCTGCACAGTAAAAAGCCAGTTAAAAGCACATGCATGATAATTCTAATAACTTATTCAAAAATACAAAAAGATGTTTTCTTCAGGTAGAGGTAGTCTAGACATATGTATTTTACCTTCATAGAAGTAATGGCATCCCTTCCAGTAGTTTGCATTCTCTCCTTTGCATCAGTAGGACTAGCTGGTAGAATTAGGGTTTGCTAGGGTTTGCGTTACTTTTTGGCTTTCAGTTTCTTTCCGCAAGTAGATTAGCTTCCTTTGAGTTAGCTTTCATCCATCAGTTAAAAATATTCTTCTAAGAGCTCATAGAAGTTGGCTTAAGCCCCTAGCGGACTTGTGCCAGCTGACCAAGTGACAGCTGCGGCAAGAGCTAGTACTTGTGCATACAGCACCGTCACTTCCAAGTTTGTTACGAACTACCGGGTTGATAAAAGTAAAGAAGGGAGTCCTAGGAGTTGCAGCATTATTGCTGCAATATTGGAGCCCACCATCTTTTTGGCGCCGTTGCCGGGGAAGCGTCAGAGTATTGATGATTGTTGCTTTTCTGCTATTTTCTCCTACAACCTTCTGCTAAGTAGTTTATTTCATTTAATTTCCACAAAAGTAGAGTAGATATTTCCTGATTTCATAGATTAGCATTTCAATTCCGCAATTTCAATTCTGCAAGCGTAGATTAGCGTTTCAATTCAGCAAGCGTAGACTAGCATTTATTTCCTGCAATTTCATTTGAGCAAGATAGATTAGTCCTTTCGTGCTTTCATTTCAATTCCACATTTTCATTTCAACAAGATAGTTAGTTGCAGTTCAATCTATTTTAGCTTTGCAGGTACTAGAAGAAAAAAAAAAAACAAAAGCAATCAAAAGTCTTTCCATTTCATGCCTCATAGGAACAGAGATAAAACCAACAAATTCTTACCCAACACCCCCACCACATCACTGAGTCAACCTTCTCTCTTGTCTCGTGACAGTGAGCCAAAAGAACCTATAGGTGAACCTCTTGAGATATACGAAGATCCTATAACAGAAGGAGAGTTAGAAAACACTCCATCTGAAGCCATGGCTAAAAACCGAAATGGTAGAAGAGAAGATGAGAGAATAGAAGGTGCCTTTCCCATCCGAGAGACCAATGGAGACATGGAAATGAAAACATAAGCCCCTCCACTTTACCTCACTTCCATGGATTGACTACTGAAGACCCTGATACCTTCCTGTTTGAGTTTGCTGTCCTTTGTCGAACTTATGACTATGCTGAGGATGAGCAAAAGTTGAAACTCTTTCCCTCTACCCTCAAGGACGCAAAATTACGCTGGTTCATGGGGTTACCTGGAAACAATATCACCACTTGGGCTCAGATGCAACAAGCTTTCAATGCCAAATACCGGGACTACTGTAGATCCAAGGAAACTAAGGGAGAAATCTTCCGGATGACCATGGGAAGCGATGAATCTTTAGAAGACTACGAGGAAAGGTTCCAACTCAGTTATAAACGATCCAGGTGCACACTTGACCCGGAATCTCTGAAGCTGGTTTTGCTCCGAGGAGTCCCTGAAGACCTTCTGGACACCCTTAACATGCTTACTGGAGGAGACATCTACCAACTACCTTATGAGGACATAAAGACCATGTTTAGAAACCATTCTAGGGCGGCCCGGAAGAGAGGTAAGGGGAATCATCTTTTAGCTAGTACGACTTTCTCCAAGCATGAGTTTGCTAACCAGATGGAAGACATCAAGAGTGAGATGAGACAGACTATTGCCATGCAACTTGATACCTTTCGAATTCAGCAAAAGAAAGAAGAAGCTAAGAGGGCTTTGGCCATTTTTTTTCCTAGATGCATGAGGAAGCATCCTAAGGATGAGTGCCCATTGCACTCAGTAGAGGTATGTTTCATTTGTGAGGAAGACCACCCCACCAACCAATGCCCTACCTTGCCTGGATTTAAAGCCATGTATCTAGGGGCTGAGGTGGCTACTGAACCTCTCTACTTCCTCAACCAGAGGAGGCCACATGGACCCAAACCTTACCAGCAGGGAATATACCTTCCGCTCATATACCAATCCGCTCATATACCTTCTTGGGGCCCCCTGCTCATCCTTCCTAGTCCACATCTCCTCCGTGGTCTTATCCATCTCCATACCATACTCAACCTCCTTCTCATTCATTTCACTCACATGCCTAGCCACAACCTCAGTGGAATGCACCTCAACCGGGGTGGAGGCCCCAGTACAACACTCCTCTTGCCATTTTTCCTTCACCACCAGCTCAACCACAACCATTACCTCCTGCTCCTCCAAGACAACCCCAAATGCCTGCTCAACCGAACCCAAACCCCAACAACAGACAGGCCCAACAGGTATATACTGGGGAGACAACATGCCCTACCTATGCTGTGGAGATCCAGGAGATCAACCTGCGATCTGGGAAGGTCCTTCCAGAGCACCAACCTCCTCCCCTAGAGGAGGAGGAAGAGAAATATAAAAGTGAACCCCAAGCCATTCCACCCTTTCTTGAGCGACTCACAGTAACCACACAACCCAACCCAGAAGAGAATGAGCTTCTGGGAGAACTCAAGCAGTTGTGTGTGAAAATACCACTTCTCCAGGCCATAAAAGATGTACCGATATACAAAAGATTGATTATGGAGAAGTGTTTCAGGCACCCAGGCAGGCGAAAGAGAGATTCCTCAACCATCAATGTCATAGGACAACTGTCTGATCTCATGTTGGGGCAAGTAATCTGTCCAAAGTATTTGGACTCTGGGAGTCCTGTAGTTGATGTCCACATCAATGGCACCATCATACCCCACACCTTGATTGATCTAGGGGCCGCCATTAATGTGATGACTAGGGACACCATGCTTAAGCTCAACCTTCAGAGTTCCTTAAGGAAGACCTCGACAGTGATGCAATTGGCAGACCGCTCCACCGTGACTCCCGCAGGGATTGTGGAAGATGTCTTGGTCTCTGTTGACTCCTGGGAGTACCCTGCGGACCTTTTGGTCCCTCAGCCAAAGGAAAAACTCACGGGATATCCCCTCATTTTGGGAAGGCCTTTATTGGCTACTGCGGATGCTTACATCAGCTGTCGAGCAGGAAGCATGACCATAAAAAATGGGCTTATGTCCAAACAGTTGGTCCTATACCCTCCTGCCCAACCTCTGCTAGAACATGACTTACCCCTCTGGTTGGAAGAAGGAGAAGAGGATGAGGTCTACTCTGCACCATTATGCACAGTAGAAGCCACCAGGGGAGGTCCTCAAACCGAGGATGATTTGATTGAGAACTTAATCCAAAATCCTCCCCTGGTGCACTATCCTTAGAAGAGTTGGTGGAAGATACCCAAGCGAATGCTTTAGTGGACCTATGTGTGACTGATCCGACCACTCCCAGAGTTAAGAATGTGGAGTTTAGCCCCGAAAGAACTTTAAATATCAGCTCCTCTCTCTCTCCCTCTCAGGAAAAGGAGCTATGTAGCCTCTTGACCCACCATTTGGAGGCTTTTTCCTGGAGCTACAAGGAAATGAAAGGAATCCATCCCTCAGTCTGTAGCCATCATATTTACATTAAGGAGGACTGCAAACTAGTTAGGCAACCTCAGAGGAGAATGAATCCAGCCCTTAAGGACATTGTTAAAGAAGAAGTGCAAAAATTGTTGGATGCAGGATTCATCTACCCCATATCGAACAGCGAATGGGTTTCCCCTCTGGTGTTGGTACCCAAGAAAAATGGGAAGTGGAGAATCTGTGTGGACTACAGAGAATTGAACAAAGCCACCAAGAAAGACCACTTCCCTCTGCCTTTCATAGATCAAGTGTTGGATGGACTGGCAGGAAAGAAGTTTTTCTCTTTCCTAGATGGGTTTAGCGGGTATAATCAGATCCAAATCAGCCCGAAGGACCAAGATAAGACCACCTTCACTTGTCCATGGGGTACCTTTTCCTACCGAGTCCTTCCCTTTGGGCTATGAAATGCCCCTGCCACTTTCTAGAGAGCTGTATTGAGCATATTTGCTGAGTTGGTTCATGATTCGGTGGAAATCTATATGGATGATTTTACTCCTTACGGGTCTAGCTTCTAAGAAGCCTTGTCCAACCTGGGAAAAGTTTTAAGCAAGTACATTGAGATGAACCTGTCCCTCAGCCCTGAAAAATGTGAATTCCTGATGAATGAAGGGACTGTGTTAGGTCATACCATTTCTCACCAAGGATTACAGGTGGATCCTAATAAAATTGCTATCATAAAAAAGGTTCCACCTCCTCAGAAGGTAAGAGATGTTTGGAGTTTCTTAGGCTTAGCGGGATATTATAGAAGATTCATTAAAGACTTTAGTAAGCTAGCCTCGCCATTGTTTGGCCTCTTAGCAAAAGATGTTGAGTTTAAATGGACGGACGACTGTCAGAGGGCTCTGAATGAATTAAAGGATAAGTTGGTGTCCGCCCCAATTTTGAGAGGCCCAAACTGGGCCCTACCTTTCCACATCCACACTGATGCCTCGAACAAAGCCATAGGGGTAGCCTTAGGACAAGTTGAAGAAAAACTTCCATATGCCATATACTTTGTCAGCAAAAACTTATCCAAGGCAGAAATGAATTATACTGTAACTGAGAAAGAGTTCCTGGCCGTGGTCCATTCCCTGAACAAGTTCCGACACTACATCACTGGCTATCAAACATTTGTACATACTGACCATGCTGCAATTAGATATTTAATGAATAAGCCTGATGTGAATGCTTGTATTATTAGATGGTTACTTTTGTTGTAGCAGTTTGATTTGACTATCATTGACAAACTAGGTAAAGAAAATGTTGTTGCTGACTTCTTGTCTAGATTGGATTTGCCTGCAGGTGAAGAAGGAACAGTGGATGACCAGATGCCAGATGAACATCTGTTTGCTATCTCAGTACTCTCTCCATGGTTTGATGATATAGCAAACTATCTGGTCTCAACACAGTTCCCTCCGCATCTATCCTCAAAGGAGAAGAGCAGAATCGTGAGGAAGAGTGCCTCATTCACTTGGATCGGGGGAAACCTGTTCAAACTTGGCCCCGATCAGATCTTAAGGCGTTGTGTATGGGAGGAGGAAGTCTTTGACATCCTCCTAACCTGTCACAATGGGCCTTGTGGAGGACATTTTGCAGCCAAGAGGACTGCTTTCAAAATTCTACAGGCAGGCTACTATTGGCCCACTCTTCATCAAGATGTCAGAAGAGATATCAGCCAATGTGACCGATGCCAAAGGATGGGGAAACTGACTCCAAGGGATGAAATGCCTCTCCAACCTCAAGTGACTCTTGAGCCATTTGAGAAGTGGGGTATGGATTTTGTGGGTCCTATCAACCCTCCTTCAAGGCAAAGGTCTTACATCATTGTGTGCACAGACTATATGACAAAGTGGGCGGAAACCAAGGCAATCAAAGAAGCAACAGAAGAAAAGGTGGCTGAGTTTTTAAGAGAAAACATCTTCTACAAATTTGGCTACCCAAGAGAGTTAGTCACCGATCAAGGAAGCCAGTTCACCTCCAACTTAATTGAAGACTTGCTCGCTCATCGTAAGATCAAGCATAGGACTTCCACCCCATATCATCCTCATGAAAATGGGCGGGTGGAAGTCACCAATAGAGCATTAGAAGGGATTTTGACTAAGGTGGTGAGCAGCAGTAGAAAGGATTGGGCAGATGGCTTGGTTGAGGCCACCTGGGCCTACAACACCACTTGGAAGACCACAACCAGTTTCACACCTTATGAGCTGGTCTATGGGAAGAGAGCTTTGCTGTCAATCGAGTTTGAGTACAACACTTTGAGGATGGCAGCTCAGCTGGACCTAGATCTCAGCCATGCTCAACAAGAAAGGTTATTGCAGCTAAATGGGTTAGATGAACACCGAATGAAGGCCCTCCTCCACTCAGAAGTGGTTCAACTTCAGAGGAAGATATGGCATGACCAGCACCTCAATGACAAACAATTCCAGCCAGGAGATTGGGTGCTGCTGTATGATTCCAGACATAAGGATTTCAAGGGGAAGCTGAGGACAAGATGGCTAGGACCATATGCAGTGGAGAAGTGTAATGACAATGGTTCTGTCCTTATCCAGACCATTGATGAAGAAGCCATCCCCATGCTCGTCAATGGGCACCGACTAAAGATCTACAGGAAACCTCTTTTGAGGCAAGAGTTCATCAAAACTGTGGAAAAATCAGTGCTGGTCATGGAGAAGGGTTCTGCCTCTGTTTTGGGCACACCCTAAGCATCATTAAAAAAAAATAAAAAATACAAAATAAAATAAAATAAAAAAAATGCAATAAAAAAGATCCTTGGGTGAAAACCTCTTTGAGGCGCCCAAGGCAGATAGTAGGGGTGAAAACCTCATTGAGGCGCCCCTGCTGTCTCTTAAAAAAAGAAAAAAAACAAAAAGAAAGAAAAATAAAAAAGAAGAAGAAGGAAGAAACAGAAAAAAAACAAGTTTAATCTCTGGAAATCATTGTAGGTTGCAGGAACACAATGCAAAAAGAAGGCCTCTCAACTTAAGGACAAGGGTCCCTACCAAGCTACCAGGAAACCTCACATACACTCCCTCCATGAACACTCATTTTTTCCAAGGTTTGGACACAATCTGGTCATGGTTTAGCCTTCTACAGGAAGCTACAGGACTTTCTACAGGAAGTTCTGTATTTCTACATGAAACATCTTGTAGAGCCTTTGGGCGGGCCAAGATCGATTATGGAGAAGGATTTGAAGCTTGAAGACCATTGAGGAGGAATGCAACCACTTTTTTCTCCCATCCTCCACTTGTTTCACTTCCTTTCACCACCATTGCTGCCATCTGGTCAAATATACCAGAACCTTGTTTTCTCAGATAATTTTTTTTTTAAGTGGGAAATAAAGCATGCAGAGGCTCGCACACTTTACCTGTCAAGGAGACCTCAGGACCCTGCACCTTTGAACGCGACTCATTTATTTCAGCATGCACCCCAGGGGGAGAAACGGCTACACGATGTCCTACAGGAATCCTGTAGCAGCTGATCCGGCTGGAGCACATACCATGGAGACACCAACAGCTCATGAATCCAGTGCATGCAGCATTCACCACCAGGAAATCGGGTCTCAAGGTCTCGTAGCCAGCAGCAGCCAATGAAAAGGAGCTCTAGCACTCATGCACGAAGCAGCAACAAGCAGATCCAACATTCCTCATCCTGAAACCTGAAAAACCCACGTCCACGGCTGCACAGGTAAGTGCCTAACTTTATTTCGTCAAATTACATAAGCTATACTCTAAATGTGCATGACTATGAGAATGGATGGATTGAACAAGTCTGGTAGCCATTCAACTGGCCACCACAACCAGTCAGACGGCCTCGTAGGATCCGAATGGGCTTGGTTATGCCAAAAGACGGTCAATTGACACGTGGGAAGTGTCCAGTCGGGGAGAAGCGGTAGTATGACAGGAATGGCGGTGGTGAATGCAGAGGGAAGAATTCGGCGATCAGGGACACGCCGAGGAATGATGGTTGTGACGTCGACCAATGGATCGACTGGGACAGCTCACCCCCGCACCATGAATTCCGTAGCAATTCAAAATTGGCCGGTTGAATAACTTATGATACACTGCAATCTTTTACACTCACAACTGTTTTGCAGCCGAGTACGTGTCCTCCTACTCTGCAAGTTGTTAGCCCAAGTTCTCGGTCTGTTCCAATGTCCTGCTGCTGCTCAGACTCATCCAGAACCACCGTAACGTCCTCCAGAAGCCGTGCATGATTTCTACAGGAAGTTGTGCTACAGGGAGCCTGACATTACGAAGAAGCTTGGACTGTTCACGTCGAGGATGGCAATTTTCAGTGAGGTAGGCCTGAACATAACTTTCCCATGCAAATAATTCAAAAGGTGGTGAATTCGACGTGTTGAGGGGGTAGGGAAAATGTGAATGCAAGTCTATCTATGAATTCAAAAGCCATTTTCTTATCACTGCATGAAATTGTCTTCGTAGTCTGCATGTGAGATTTTCTCCAGGGTCTTGAATTAAATTCCCTTTTGTAGAAAAATTGAGACACTGTCAAGGCTCACCGATGAAAGATTGTGAACTTTATATGACTGTGTGCATAACGGAGACGTAGCTCTGCGCTCTGTTTAGAGAAATCCCGAAGTCCTCCTTCTGTACACGAGTAGGCAAGTTCAGAACAAAAAAAACAGAGTTTTTTACCATGCCGGGAGGGTTCATTAGAAAAGAACCTTCGGACTCCAAGAAATTACGGGAAACCCCTGAGGTGGTGGACTTGTTTTCCCGTGCACATTGGATGTCATTCTGTGACAAGCTTCAAGGTCAAAATGATGAAATTACAGAAGAATTCCTAAGGTCCTTGAAGCCGAAGTCAAAGACATTGGCCATTGTCATCTTCAGAGGATTGACCCTCAGACTCAACCCACAGCTCATTAGCAGAGTAATTGATCTACCGATGGGGGTACCCTGGGATAAGGAGGAGAGAAAATTGGGTCAGAAAGCTAAAAAAGAGTTCTTCTTGCCAGAGGAACAATTTTCAGAGGACAAGAATGGAGTTCGAATAACTAGCCTACAATTGTTCTGGAGTGAAGTCAACCTCCAAATTATGAAGTATATTACGTGTGAGGGGCGATTTAGCATCGTGTATGGCTATCATTTCCAGTTGCTCACAGAACTTAGGCACCAAATGGACCTACCCTCAGAACAAAAATTGAGCATTCTTTACTTCCTCCTGCAATCCATGATTGAGTGTGCCACCAAACTGAGAGAGGGGACACCAGACCAGCTAGCCCATCATGGGCTTATCAAGCTCCTCGTGGAAGATGCACTCCACACTTACACTGTCCCTCTCTCCTGGGAAATTTTTCGGAATATGTCTAAGGATGATGACATACGAATTTTGGCCGAGGAGCTCACTTCATCCAACATCGAGGAGAAGGAGCACACTCAAGCAGAGAAGAAAGTTAAAGGACAAGAAACCTCGGGCAAAACACCAAAGAAAGAACAGAAAGGAACACAAGAAAAAGGCCAAGCTGCCAAAACAGGGGGTGGTAAAATTACACCAACACCTAGGGAGAAAAGACTACAGAGTAGGGTAGAAAGGACAGAGAAAGTCTAAGCTAGTGAGGGCACCCCTAAGGCAGCCTCAGCCAAGCTAAAGGAAAAAGAACCCTCAGCCAAGCAGGCTAAAACGGTGCCATTTGACTCTACAGGAAGCCAGAAACCAGCCACTACAGGACTTTCTATAGGAAGTCCGGAAAAAGGACAACAGAAGGAGAAATCAACCAAAATTCTAGCTAGGGAGGCAGCAACTGTGCTGGCCACCCTAGGTACCTCTCCCAAGCCAAAGGAAAAATGAAAGGGGGAGACTCCTCTGTATTTTAAAGCAAGAAGGAGTGTGAGAATTAAGACTGGCAGACACCAGCCTCCATCAAAAGAGGCAATCACAATTGTGGATACCCCTACCACACCAAGGGATAGGTCCCCCTCCAAGGCATCCATTACTTATGAGCGGGGGAGCCCGAAAACATCCTCATGGAGGGAAAGGATGGAGAAATTGAACTTGGAAGCCTCTCTACAGGATGCCGAGGCGGTTCTACAGGAAACTTTGGCTAGGCTGAAGGAAACTGAGCAGATGGTGGAAAGAGCAGCCAAGTCACCACAGGAGAAGGAGAGGACCGATTTCATCATGGAACCAAGCCCCCAGCCCAGCCTGGGCTCTTATTATAACTTTTTGGAGGCTGACAAAATTATTCCTCAAAAATTCATAGTGCCACTGTTTCTAGCACTAGAGGAAGAAAGAGTACGAACCCACACTTGGATGAGGATCGCTAAATCCAAGGGGGTAGCAGATATAGTGTTACAGGGAAACGTGTCTACACAGAACTGCTTATCCCACTAAGGTGTGGTAGCTACCTTAGAAACAAACAAAGTAAAGCTACTTTCATTTTTCCTTTATGAAATATAGATGAGAGAAGAACAAAGAAGACCAACGTCTGTCTTGCGCTAATCTCCTAGTTCGATTCCTCTCTCTCTTGATAGTCTTTCGCTACTTGCTCTCTTGTACGCCCAGCTTCATAGAGTACCTGTAGGATCACAGTAGCATAAAACTATACAAGAACATGGATCTATAGTCATAAACAGTCTAGGATCAGATGTAAATTGACCATACAAATGCATAAAACATAAATGACACAAGAGTATGGAGGAAAACTTGAATATATTTTATTGATAAACAAGAAAGAGCCAAGGGAGTTACAACCAGTTGTTCTGACCCAACATCATCCTCTCAGCAAGTAAGCCCTTCTTCACCTCATACAAAGCTTAGATCACCCAACACTCTGATGTTGTCTCAAGAAACCAACAACAATTCCTTACAATATGCAAAATTCCCTCCTCCCACCCCTGGATCTCTGGGATGAGAGATCTATATATAGATATCTGCGGAGGTGTGAGTCAGCTCTGGGTTTTTGATTAGTGTCTTCTCTCTGATAGTTCTTGCTTCCACTTGGAGATCTCATTGATCTCTTACTCATCCTTGGGCGATTCTGAGAGGAAAGTGTCCCAGGAGAAGTTTCTGGAAGATTCCATGATCATCCACCTCGCAAACTGTCTCCGCCACTTGTCTTTTCTCGTCCATCGCACCCCATAGAAGGGATTTTTGAAATGCAACACACTTCCCGTGTGTACAAGGTGAGATGCATCGCACCCCGGCCATGGAGCAAGTGAAATGATCGAATTTTGACCAGTTCTGAGTAGTTTTTCATGGAGAACTTCTGGGAGATGATGTAATCAGTTGACCTTGTTCTTTTAGGGGTTGGAACAACACCTTTAGGGACTTAGGAGCCCTTAGTTTATGGACCTTTATGATTGAGGTTGCAGTACCCAAAAATGTCTATAACAGTTTCCCCCTAAAGCATGAGGTCGTTAATCTTTTTGATGTTGGGTGAAATGCTTTATCATGAGGATCCGAAGTTCTTTCAAGCTGGAAGGAGACCTGTAATAAGATACAATACAATACATTATCTTCATAATATTTTCATGATCTATATGAGGCGGGCATTCCCATGCTCAGCTTTATAAATTCATTTTCATGTACATAGGACAGAAAATCGTTTGAGTGTAGACTGATGATTCTGGAGGAGCCATCATCCCATAGATTGGATGATTATCTGTGCAGCAATGATGTACATTTGATGTCTTTATTTTCATGAATATATATCGCAGCCCAGATGGATGAAACTAGATCCGGGGTCTTCAATCTCATTCGATCTTCACTTAAATTACAAGTCGATCCATGTGAGAGATGTTCTGGAGTCGAACATGGAAAGACATCGCCTGATTACCAGCCAATGATGTAAGCTGTTAACAGGCGCGAGAGGAATCACCGATAATGATAATGACCCTCAAGGTACTGAAGTACAATTCACGTGGGTGAATAAAGGACTTGGCGTTGAACACCATGCAAAATCTTTCGGTCGAAGGCCATTGATGTAAACCTGTCGCCGGAAGTGAGAAACTTGCCATTGAGGCATGCAAGCTTCAAAGTACTGAACGGGGTGTTCCTAGATCGACTTCTTGGATAATGAGCTGATGTCGACAAGAAGCGATCCGTCATAGGAAGGCCTTAATGAATCCCACATCAATGACACGGATCGGAGCAAATGATTTTAATGGAGGTGAAAACGATCTGATGACATAAGGTTCAGGGTGGCGGTCATGAAAGAATGGAGTGTAAATGTATTGTAGCGGGTGAGACACAGGTGAATTCTCTGAATGACTTCTTTTGAACATATCGGCGACACTGACGTGATGGATTGGTAGCATTAACCCCAAATGTGGATGGTGTGATGGGACCATGGTGATGTGACCAGTGAATGAAACAACCCAACCCGACTTGGATGCGGAGTGAAAGTGTCATGTTCAAGAGCGACTTGCTACCAATAAAGTTTCTTCAAGTTTTCTTCCCAATTTTCCCCAGTCATTGCTGACCAGTACCTCTTTATTTTTGTCAAGCTTGAGGAGGATAACATATGCTTGTTCTATAATTTTCCCTTCGGGCAAACCCATCACTATGTTTTAACGAGTCTAGCGATAGTGAAACTCGTTCTTGTTTGCTATGGACACGTTTTTCGCTATTAAGTTCTAACGAGTTTAACGACAAAGATAACTCAGTCCTTTTCAATTTTAGAGAGTCTGAAAAGGAACGTAAAGGAAACTCCAAAATTCCTTTTTCGTCATCTAATCCCTTAAGTCCGAAAAAGTGTAAAACAATACAGAAGGGATGAATTTTCGATAGTTTTAACGAGCCGAACAAAACAAGCGCTCAATCTTTTTGTGTAATAATCCCTCAGGTCCAAAAAGATTAAAATCTAAAGGAGGGATAGCACTTCCGGTCCCTTTAACGAGCTGGAGAGGCCAATGGCTCGGCAATCTTTTCATATTTTACGAGTCAGTTGAAAAAAGCTTAAAGGAGACTCGTCTTTGAGGAACGAGTGATAAAATTGGGTAGCAGCTGATTCCAGGTAAGGTTTGGAATTTTCCAATCACGGCAGTGTTACAAGGATGGCTAATAGGATCACTCTTCGCAGCTGTTCCTCAAAAGGGGTAAACAATCAAATGGAGGTGAATGATCAGCCAATACAGAGTGGAGGTGATGATGAGAACACGACCAAGGCTTTAAAGGATGAAGTACTACATTCACGATGGTTATTTACCGGGAAATAGTTCATTTTTTAATGAGCTTAAACGTGGGGAGAAACATTTGCTCATGACTTATGTTTATTTTTTAACGAGCTTGAACTATGTGCTAAAACTGCTCGATAAGTTTGCATGCCCCCAGCATAATAACGCAAATCGAGGTGCATGCCCCCCAAGCTTCATTGCATTCAACTCGGTGGTTGGAATGAAGGTTTACCTTCGAGATCTTCGAAAGACTCGACTTTGATTTTACGAGATCATAATCAAAGACTGGGTTTGGAAAGGGAGTCATTTCATTTTTTAATGAGGTTGACACAGTAAAAGAACTATCCTCATGACTCCTTGTTTCATTTTTTAATGAGGTCGACACGAGATAAGAACCGTCCTCGGAATCCACCGTATTTACAGTATTTGATAGAAAATCAAAAATTGATGGATGATTAAGGTTGCTGGAATAATCTTCGTGGTAATCCAGAAGATGGGAGCGATGGTGGTAATCTTCCCATGGTGCCTCTCCTATCATCATTGATTGAATGATTCCTTCATCTGTAGAATGTACATGCGACCAAGGATCTGAAGAGGTGCCATATTCCTTAGACCTATCTATCCAAACACTCGATGAGCGTTGATTTGGGTTTGCCCCCCAAGCCAAGAAAATTGATTGCTACAATATTTCTAAAATGGCGATGATCCATGCTGACAAAATGTTTAGGAATCTTCCGAACCCATTAGATATAGAAGATTTCATATTGTAGGTTTCGACTGTGGCCACTTCCACCAGATTACTCGGAGGCGGTAGGGTAAAAGTACCCATTAAGGCAGGGTCTTTTAGGAGGCCTACTCCAATATTTTGAAGCGAATGATTGCTTCCATGGATCATTGGAATGCTTCCCGTAACTTGTGAACTATTGGGGAGAAATGTTTGTTGGTCGACGATTGTAATTCCTCCTTGGAAGGGAAATGCAATCTTCCTGAAGTAGGTCGACACAACTGCGACCATGGCATATATCCAGGGCCTTCCCAGTAGGATGTTGTAATCGAGGTTTCCATCGATTACTTCAACATCTATTTCTACTGTTTTTCCCTCTAGTTCAACTTGCAAGTTACTTAAAATCCCATATGGGGTGTATGATCATCCATCAAATGCTTTTAACTTCATTGACGATCTTGACAAGGGTGGTGAGCCCAAATTTTTCCAGCAACTCATCGACATAATACATGTAGATGCCCCCTCGTCAATAATTGTTCGATGAACAGTTTTGTTGAGGGCTTTCACTTGAATAAGGAAAGCTAGTTGAGCTGGTAACTGAGGGTCATATCCTTTATGATCAAAGGCCACAAGATTGGAATCCATTGGGTCAATCCCACCTATTGCTGATAATAAAGCTTGCTTTTGGGAGGGGCAATTTTGCGGTACCTCGAATGTTGACATAGCGGACGGCGATTGGGCCAGGTCCTCTACTATATTATAATTCTGTGCTACTTTGGCACGAGGATTAAATGTCGATTTGTGTACTACTCCCTTTGGCGGCTTTATCATTGGTTTAGGAATGATGGGTGGCACAACTTCGGTCAAAGTTGTTGTCGAACTACTAGGTCGTTCATTAGCCTTGTTATTCGACAGCTGTGGATTTCCGTAATATTTATTCCTTGTCAAAGCATCATTTTGCTGCTTTGAGATAGACAACATAAGCACTTGGGATGGGGAAGCACTTTGATTAGCAACCAGTTTGGTTCTCGGGTTTGGAAATGGATCAGTCAATACTGCTAAGGTTTTTGAACTCTTAAAGAGTTTCTTAACTTCAGCTTTATGTGGAAAATCTCTCGTCCGATGATCCTCATCGCATATATGACACCTCGCAGGGGGTTTCCTTTTCCCAGAAGGGTTTGCAGAAGCTTTTTCAAGATATGACTCATCCTGCTTCTTTTTTCTCCCTTTCTTTTTCTTATTGTCCCCTGGTTGCTTTAGTTGTTTGCCCTTGTCGGTCGACACAGCATTTACCTCCGAGGCGAGAAGTTCTTCATTTGCATTTTGATCAGAAATCTTACGGGCTTTCTTAGATGTAGCCTTTATCGATTTTGTGCTTGTCGTACCTATCACGCCATCACCGGCATAAGAGTCTTTGTTTGATTTAGGAGGGGGAGGAACGAAAAATTCCGTTCTAGGAGCATCAAGTATTTTATCGTAGAGTGTGCCAGACTGAGTATAGATCAAGTCTAGATATTGTGCACGAGCAATAACTTGCTCTTCAGTGACGACTCCTCCCTTTGCCACATCTTCTGTGATAAAAGGTAATAATGACTTAATAAACCATTCAGCTAGCAGCTGATCAGGAACATATGTTTTTACCATTCTGCGACGACGTCGCCACTCATGAATATGATCAGATATGTGAGTGGCCGTTGTCTGTTTGAAATTGGTAAGAAGTTCTGTTCCCGTTTCGTACCTTATCAGTAACTGAAAATGGGTTAAAAAGGTTGTGGCTAGGGTACTGAAGTTGTCAAACGAAGCTCTGGGTAACTCGATATACCATTTTACTGCCGGACCAGTTAACGTCCTCTGGAAAAGGCGAAGCCTAATCGAATCATCGTTTAGGGTGTTTGATGAACACCACAGATGAAATGTCATCACATGATTCGACGGGTATTCACCCGGATTTCCATTAAATTTAGGAATATCTGACGGAAGTTTATGCGGAATCGCTGGCCACCAAGGGGCATAAGCAATTGGATCACTCGTCAGCCGGTTTAGATATGGTAATTCTAGGGTTGCTACAAAGGGCAATTGTTGATTCAGGTTAGGCGAAGCATACCCAGGATAAGATGGAATCGCTTGAGCAGTGGGTCTTTGCATACCAGCATAATGTATTTGATGCTGGCAACTTTGACAAGGTTGATGGGCATAACCATTATAATATGGTTGTTGATAACCACTTTGGAAATGCGGTTGCCCATTACTTACAAAGACTTGTTGCTCAGGTCCTTGATATGATTTATGGAATTGCGGTTGTTGAGATTGAACCAGCCCTGGTTGTTGGACCATTTGCTGTTGTCCAATACTGGTTGATTGACCAAGATGAGGAGTCATAGTACTTGTTTGAGCCTGAGTCGCTCCAGATAAGGAGGCACTAACCTGAGGTTGTGATTGAGTCGTTGAGACAAGTGGCTGTTGTATTGCAACCTGAGAAACTTGGGGTTGACATACAACAGGTAGCGCTTGTACTTGCGATGCAGTCACCATAGCAGGTATAGTGGGAATATTCGACACAGGGTGGACTGGTTGCATTAAATATACAACCCTTGGTTGTTGAGGCAGTATTGGTACCCAACCGCTGGATGTAATTCCAGTTTGACCTGAACTTTGTTGTAAACTCCCATATGGTTGTTCTCTGGGAGGGAACAATGAAAAGGCGTACTGCCCTCCATATGGCGGCAATCCAATACTTAAAGGGTAGATTGGCCTTTGAAGACACATTGGATCAATTTGTGGAGTTTCAACATAAGAAATACCAGATGATAATCCGGATGAAGAAATAGGAACTGACCATGTCGTAGAAACAGTCCCTGATTGGACTCCGGCTTGTTGTTGATAACTTGTCGGGACAGATGGTATACCGGTGAACATCGTTGGAGTAGCAGCAGGAGGCTCTGCGTTGGATGACACAGTCCTGCATGCCGACGGTTGTTCAGACATATCTAGTCTATCCAAAATATTTCCTAGTGATTCTACAAGAACTTGTGATGAAGGGAGACTAACTTCTAAGACAAACGAGGGAACAATGATGTTATTCCAATTAAAATAAATTTTAGACGCTTTGACACAACTTGCTTTTTCAATTTTTAAGAGTCGATAAAAAACAAAAGATGACTCTAGTCGCCTTCGATTTTTAATGAGCCTGAAGTGACAAGTGCTTAGATGGACCTTTTCCGTTAAGGAGTCTGAAAAGGAACGAAAGGGACTGCTCTGGAAATCTAGGTAGAGGGATTACCAAACCAATCGCAAAACTGTAGAATACTTTTTATGGTACGGCAATCAATCTTCCCGAATGCTGTGTTCAGTGCATTGCGATCGATAGGGCGACAGACACGGCTTCCTATGGAGAAAGGATTAAGCCTATTGTGGTCTCCCAAAATATACTCGACGGTACGTGGGAGCACAAGTCCGTACTGTCACTTATCATCTCAAAGTGGAGGAATCACCCAACCATCAGTAAGAACAACAGTTACCATGCTTTACGACGCCGAAATACGTCTCTAGCGTAGACTTCTAGATGTTGTGCGTTAGGTTCCAAAGCGTTGTTAGATTCATTAAATTTATTTTATAGTTGATCTTGCTTAAGAAATTTTCCTTTTAGGTTCACCGTGAGATGTAGATGTACAATTCCTAAAATGCAATCTAAGATGATAAACAATCTTTTATCTTCTTTGTGCAATGAAAATCCTAGCTACTAAGGAAAGAGAGACAGTATTCTTTCACAAAGAGTAAAGAGCATACACTAAATGCACTGTCCTAAATCAAACCAATCAAACAGTCTAAATTCAAATGCACATGCATGTATTTGTTTTCGGCTTTCTTAGTATGTGAATGGTAAAAATAAAGCTAATGCGCAAATCTGAATTATTTTTCAAGCGACAATTACTAACAAGTTTCTTTTCAGAATAAAAAATGGAGACAATCACAACACTTTACGATTCGGAAATGAATACTTGATTTCGACACTAGAAAGACTACAAATTTAGACCAAATACAATAGAAATAGGGTAATCTACCATCAATAGCAACCAAACTCTTTCCTATGACTGAAAACGACACTTGCGATACTTTCAAATCAAAGGACGACGGTACAATTAGGTTACTTTTTGCAAAGGAGAACTGAAAATGACTCAACAAATACACAAAAACATTTACAGTTCTTTGCACATTGGAGGCGGAATAACAGCAAGGAAAAGGGGTTTCAAACAGAGATATACTGATTACAGGTAGCAAAATTGATGAATAGAACTGAAAAGAATGAATCACAGAAACCAAAACTGAACAATGCCTAGTCTGATCAGCACACCTGTAACACAGGGAATTTGAAATGCAGCGCACCTACTACACTCGGGAAGTGCGCTGAATTTCAGATTCACAGAACAGTACTTGTGCATGGCCAGAGACGAGACTTGGCTTGGGTTCCGGGTCACAGTTTGCAGTTCAGTTCATGGTTTTTGGCCGAGCAAATGGTAATCAGTAATGCAACAATCAGGGGTAGATCTAAAGAGGATCTAAGAGCTATCACAAGGACAATCGGAGAGTTTGTAAATCAGTTGTTTAATTTATAAACAAATCCTGGAGATTGACTGAAGCGACATTTATCTACTATGCAAATGCAGTTCGAAAGCTACCTGGCTTGACTTCAGGCTCCATCTGTAAGTTTATAAAATAGACAACAAGGAAGATAAACAAACAAACTAATACGTCCCCAGTGGAGTCGCCATTTTGTTACAGGGAAAAGTGTCTACACAGAACTGCTTATCCCACTAAGGTGTGGTAGCTATCTTAGAAACAAACAAAGTAAAGCTACTTTCATTTTTCCTTTATGAAATATAGATGAGAGAAGAACAAAGAAGACCAACCTCTGTCTTGCGCTAATCTCCTAGTTCGATTCCTCTCTCTCTTGATAGTCTTTCGCTACTTGCTCCCTTCTACGCCCAACTTCACAGAGTACCTGTAGGATCACAGTAGCATAAAACTATACAAGAACATGGATCTATAGTCATAAACAATCTAGGATCAGATGTAAATTGACCATACAAATGCATAAAACATAAATGACACAAGAGTATGGAGGAAAACTTGAATAGCTTTTATTGATAAACAAGAAAGAGCCAAGGGAGTTACAACCAGTTGTTCTGACCCAGCATCATCCTCTCAGCAAGTAAGCCCTTCTTCACCTCATACAAAGCTTAGATCACCCAACACTCTGATGTTGTCTCAAGAAACCAACAACAATTCCGTACAATATGCAAAATTCCCTCCTCCCACCCCTGGATCTCTAGGATGAGAGATTTATATATAGATATCTGCAGAGGTGTGAGTCAGCTCTGGGTTTTTGATTAGTGTCTTCTCTCTGATAGTTCTTGCTTCCACTTGGAGATCTCATTGATCTCTTACTCATCCTTGGGCGATTCTGAGAGGCAAGTGTCCCAGGAGAAGTTTCTGGAAGATTCCATGATCATCCACCTCGCAAACTGTCTCCGCCACATGTCTTTTCTAGTCCATTGCACCCCATAGAAGGGATTTTTGAAATGCAATGCACTTCCCGTGTGTACAAGGTGAGATGCATCGCACCTCGGCCATGGAGCAAGTGAAATGATCCAGTTTTGACCAGTTCTGAGTAGTTTTTCATGGAGAACTTCTGGGAGATGATGTAATCAGTTGACCTTGTTCTTTTAGGGGTTGGAACAACACCTTTAGGGACTTAGGAGCCCTTAGTTTATGGACATTTATGATTGGGGTGCAGTGCCCAAAAATGTCTATAACATATAGGGCCTCTAGAGGATAGGCTCAAGGAAACACAAAGGGAGTTGGCAAGAGTACGGCATGTGGAAAGCTCCCAACAGGCCAAGTTAAGAGAAGAGAATGAGCTGCTTAGACAGTAGCTACAGCTACAGGGACAGAGGAAAGAAGAGGACACAATAGCCAAGGACACCACAACAGAACCTCAAGAAAAAGAAGGAATGCAAGCTGATCTTGAGGAACTAAACCGGCAACTACAGGAAAGGGAATTGCAGGCAGGCATAGAGATACAATCTCTAAAACAACAGATGCAAGAAAAGGAGGCACAACTGGCTTGCATGGCCAGTTGGGAAATGGAAGCTCTACGATGTAGGCAGCCGGCCAAATCCTATGGCCTATACCTAATGGATCAGTGGCTGCAATTCCAAATCAACACATTGGCACAAAGGGGTATCTCCCAAATCCAAAACTCCCAGCAGTTCATGGATTTATGTAACAGTAGTTCATCAGAAGATAAGGCTAAGCTTTCAGAGTTTTACCTTCATAATTTGGCCCTTCCAAACATAACCTCGTGGGACCACAACACAACAGTAGGGGATATGCAGCTGATGGCAATGACCTCATGGTTAAACCACGAAGAAAAGATAGCGACAGAGGTTAGAAATGTCATGGACCGAGAACTACATGAACCATTGCTGAATAGAGCAGAGCCAGGGGACCCCACAGCATTGATATCCACTCACCAGCACCTAGAAACCAACTCTCAGGATTTATTAGAGTACATGGATCGGCAAGCTCAGGCCATAGCACACTTCGAGGATATGGAGCGATTATTAGGGGACAATTGTGTTCATGCTTGCACCCGTAGGTGGAACACATTGTCCCACAACCTCAAAATCAGGGAATATCACACTCCAACTAGAATGAGGGAGGCCTTGGCATGAGTGACTCTCTACAAGAAGTCTATGCAGAACCTCCAGGCTAGCTGGATAGGCCTCAAGCTAAGTCCACCTTTGCTTTTGGAATTGTTAGAAGGAGGCATAGAAGAAGAAGAGCATAAGTAGTGGGAAGAGGTGGAAAGGAAGGCCAGATTCCATGACAGTGAGGAGGATACTACTTCAGAAGCCTGGGATGTGAGGGTGGCAATTAAAGCAATGAAAGATGAGGAGCTGGACTAGTTGCTCAGAGGATGAGCAACCCTTTTAGCAGGGGGGTGATGATGAGCCCCAAATTTGGTAACTTGTTGGGCTCATTTGGCCTAATTATCCTTGTTTAGTCCTTGTTAAATCCTTCATTTTTCATAGCTTATGCATCATTTTTCAGTATGTTTATGTCATTTGTACGAATAAGGGTATTCACTCTTCCTAGGTGGCTAACACGTGCTCATTTTAGGTTTTTTGACACATGTTGGAGCAAAACCGAGCAATCATGGGCTAGAAGACAACCAAGCTTGAGGTGAGGATTCATAGGGGGGTTGTCTATGGAATTAAATAGCCCTTCCTCGGGATCTTCACCCCCAACTCCGAGCTCCAAAGGCCACGAAAACCTGATCTAGAAGGCAGCCAAGCAGATTTTGGAAGGGGCTGTCTACTCACAGTTTGGACAGCCAAGTCCCATAGATTTAGGAGGCCAGCTAGGGCCCTCGTGGTGTATAAATGTTAAGGCCTCAGCCTTCGTAATGGACTTTTGAAACCATTGCATATTTTGCACTACAGTGCTGTTAGCTTTACTTTGTTCTCTTGTAGCTATTTTGGCATAACTCTTAACTTATGACTATTTTTTGATAATGAGAAGCAGTCTGATTTTATATCAACTCTGAGTTTTCTATAGGAGCCATAGATTTCAGGGTTGGGCCCAACCTGAGAGCCTAGGGCTTCCTTTTTGTACTATTACCTTTCCCTTATGCATCGTTGTTTTCCTTTTATGCATTTGAAACATATTTCTGTTGGGCATATTTAGTTGTGTTGGTTAAATAGGTCACTGTTTATGAATAGAATTGCTTCAGATGTTTAAAATAGATTGGTAGGATAATAATAGGAAAAAAGCTCCAAGAAAAGGGTCAACAACACTCTCAGTTTCACCTCATCCTTATTGGATCAGGGGCTGGAATTGTAGAAATAGTGTTGCCCCAACAAAAACACTAGTTTGCTTGACCATGCAATCCTTAGTGTACTGTTTTCATTTGCAGAAGTTAGTTATGGGTTCAGATCTTTGAAATGTTTCTTTGCATGATTGATGTACATGGTTTTCTTTCCAAATAAAGCTGCTGTTCATTCGTTTTATTGACAGTTAGATTAGATTAGCTAGGACTTTAATTATTTGTAAGACTTTGTTGATTCGGTTAAATGTACACCGTGCAGGGCATCTCTACCACTCTCTCATCCACCTAAGCTTCATCAGAGCCAGATATTCCATCTCCCAGCTAGTTTCCTCGTCTCACACCTGTCCTTTTGCCCATGTAACCCTACCTTCTTGCTCCATCATTGTCTTAGCCTTCTTTAAGCCAAGTCAGCCTTCTACACCCTCTCACCACTCCATCCACCAGTCCCTGGGTCACTCCAGGCCCCCATCCTACCTCCCTATCCATTCATGCATCTTCCCTCACTCACCCATCCTCTAAAATCCATATTTTAAACATCCTGTAGAAATTTCTGAACATCCTGTAGAAATCTCTGAACATTCTGTAGAACCCCTGCAGACTTCCTGTAGAAGCTCACAAATGAGGTTTCTTGATAGCCAAACTTTGTGAAACTCTCTGAAAGGGTGTTAGGGACTCCTTAGACCCTCTCTGAACCTTCCCAACCTTTTCCAAGAATTTCTCCTCCTTGATCCACCCCTGCACAGTAAAAAGCCAGTTAAAAGCACATGCATGATAATTCTAATAACTTATTCAAAAATACAAAAAGATGTTTTCTTCAGGTAGAGGTAGTCTAGACACATGTATTTTACCTTCATAGAAGTAATGGAATCCCTTCCAGTAGTTTGCATTCTCTCCTTTGCATCAGTAGGACTAGCTGGTAGAATTAGGGTTTGCGTTACTTTTTGGCTTTCAGTTTCTTTCCGCAAGTAGATTAGCTTCCTTTGAGTTAGCTTTCATCCATTAGTTAAAAAGATTCTTATAAGAGCTCATAGAAGTTGGCTTAAGCCCCTAGTGGACTTGTGCCAGCTGACCAAGTGACAGCTGCGGCAAGAGCTAGTACTTGTGCATACAACACTGTCGCTTCCAAGTTTGTTACGAACTACCGGGTTGATAAAAGTAAAGAAGGGAGTCCCAGGAGTTGCAGCATTATTGCTGCAATATTGGAGCCCACCATCAGCCTAAAACCCCAACTCTGTATTATCACACTTTGGAAATCTTGTTCAAGTTACAAAAAGAATAAGCTCTCTAGCTATCCTGTTCTCTCTGCAATCAAACAATACAACTGAAGCCACATGTGTGAATTGGCCTCATCACACTCACTAAACCCGGAGAAGTAATTGTGAAATCCTCAAGGAAAGAATTCCTTCTGCATGCAAGGAATATTCACAATGGAATATTCTAGCATCTGATAGTACACTTCCCCTCCATCTGATCTCAACTGGGTCTTTGTCTGAACTGACATGCATGAGTTATTTATGAGAGAATACTCGGTTATCTGAAGTGCAGTAGTTACATGCATGCAAGCATTAACTAATTGAACTTACATTAATTCAACAAACTGTTTGAATTAATCTAACTAGACTTGACTCAGTTAACTAATTCAACTAATTACAACTCAATATTACTGTAGGTTTTAACCTCGTATAAAAATTACCTGCATATGAATTCTAAAACAAAGAAAATAAATAATGTGAGAGCATAACACATAAAACACATATATACAAAGATTTTCCCCTGGATCCTAAAATCGGGACTACCAGCTTGATTTTTCATTATGTTCCTTTCAATGTTATAAGACATATTTATACATGCTAAAGCATCCAATACCATGGACCAAAAACCATTGCGTCCAATAACATGGACCAAAAACCATCGTGTCCAAAAAACATGTGTGAAAATCATGCACAAAACCATAGGTGGGTCCGCCCAACCTAACATAGGGTCCAAAACCAAAATTTTTTTAGGCATTGCCCCAGACCCCATAAAGTGGTGTTACGGGTACACCTCAAACCCCCTGTGACCCCCCCCGCTACACAATCGGCGCAATGAAGAGGGGCTCTGCCCCCCCTCAAACCCCTCGGTTAACTACGTGGGCTAGTCGTGGAAAGAATATAACACAACCCAACATTCTCCCACTTTTTGTTTTCTTTCCACAAGGGGCCACAAGAGAGCTTAGTCATTTTTCCAGCCCTGAAATGGCCATTGTCTCTCTACACCAAGAGAACTTCTCAGAGCTCACAGATTTTGTCAATGCATCTGCAGTATTCTTCAAAGTGTCCACCTTTACCAGCAACACCTTTTTGTCTTCTATCATATCCCTCACAAAGTGATACTGAACATCAATGTGCTTTGTCTTTGAATGATATGTGGGGTTCTTTGCCAAGAAAATTGCACTTTGGCTATCACAATCTATCCTTATAGCTCCCTGTACTAACCCCATACTTGAACACAATCTTTGTAGCCAAACTACTTCCTTGCTTGCATGAGTGGCTACCATGTATTCTGCCTCTGTAGTTGATAGTGCCACTACAACTGATTGCACCTCCAAATAGGTTAAACACATACCCACTTGTAGATCTTCTCTGATCTAGATCTCCAGCCCAGTCTACATCAACAAAGCCACAAATATCCAACACTTTGTCCAATCTTGGTCTTCCTTAGTAGCACAAACCATAATCACTAGTGCCATGCAAATACCTGAAAACCCGCTTCACTGCTGTCTAATGCTCCTTTCCTGGTTTTCACATAAACCTGCTCAATACTCCCACTGCATGTGCAATGTCTGGTCTAGTACAGACCATTGCATACATTAGGCTATCGACTACACTTGCATATGGAACACGTGACATGTCCTCTTCCTCTTCATGTATCTTCGGACACTGTTCAGCAGATAACCTCACACCTATAGGAATAGGAACCTTCACCGATTTACTATCCTGCATATTAAACCTCCACAGTATTGTCTCAACATACTTCCTTTGGTTTAACCAGAGCTTCCTCTTTGCCTGATCTCTTTTAATTTCCATGCCCAAAATATAGTTTGTAGCACCAAGATCTTTCATGTCAAATTTGGAGGACAATTGGGTCTTCAAATCCTGGATAATTTCTTTGTCATTTCCAAGCAGCAACATATCATCCACATACAAGACCAGATAAATAACAAGGTCACCAATTAATTTAAAATACACAAAGTGATCTGCTTTGCTTCTGGTGAAGCCAAGTCCCTGTATAAATGTATCAAATTTCTGATACCACATCTTTGGTGACTGTTTAACCCATACAGAGACTTCCTTAACTTGCATACCAGTTCTTTCTTACCCTTCACCGCAAAGCCTTCAGGTTGCTTCATGTAGATTTCCTCTTCTAGATCTCCGTGAAGAAATGTTGTCTTCACATCCATATGTTCTACCTCAAAATCAAAAGCAACAACAACAGATAAAAGTAATCTAATAGAAGTTACCTTGGCAACAGGAGAAAAAATATCACCAAAATCAATTCCCAACACCTGGGAATAACCTTTTGCGACTAACCGAGCTTTGTATTTCTCCACTTTTCCTTCTACATTTGTCTTCTTTTTTAATACCCATTTGCTGCCAATGGGTTTCCTTTCAGCCGGCAACTCCACCAGATCCCAAGCCTCATTTTTGTGCAAATATGCCATTTCATCAACCATGGCCTCTTCCCAGAGTTTTCCATCCTCTGAATCCACTACTTCCTTCATAGTTCTGGGATCATCATCAGTAATAGACAAAGCAAAATTTGAACAGAAAGCAAATGGACTATACCTTTCTGGCTGCCTTCTTTCTCGAACTGATCTTCTCACACCCAGAGTTTGTGGCTCTTCATCTTCGGATTCCTCCTTTGCTGTAGAGTCTGATTCTTTCTCCTTAAGCTCAAACTCTATCTTCTTAGGTTCCTTTGGTTGGACTTCATGTTTAATAACATCCTTCACCTCTCTAAAGACCACATCTCGGCTGTACACAACCTTCCTTGTGACTGGGTTCCAAAGCTTATAACCCTTTAAACCATCCTTATACCCAATAAAGATGCACTTTTTAGATTTACTATCCAACTTGGTTCATTTCTCCTTTGGAACATGTACATATGCATCACATCCAAATACCCTCAGATGTGAAAGAGAGGGTTTCTTACTAGTCCATACCTGTTGTGGAGTCTTATCCTCCAACACTGATGAAGGTGACCTATTGACTAGGTAACATGCAGTATCCACCGCCTCTGCCCAGAATACCTGCCCTAACCTGGCACCACTGAGCATGCTTCTTGCCCTTTCCATCAACGTCTTATTCATTCTTTCTGCAACTCCATTTTTCTGAGGTGTATATAGAGTACTCTTCTGTCATGCTATACCACACTTCTTACAGAGTTCTTCAAATTCCTTGCTGCAAAACTCTCCACCATTATCTGTCCTCAACACCTTTATCTTCTTCTCTGTCTGATTTTCCACGAGAGCCTTAAATTCTTTAAACTTGTCAAAGACTTCAGATTTATTCTCAAGGAAATATATCCATGTATTCCTTGAGAAGTCATCTATAAATGATACATAGTACACAGACTTACCTAGTGATGGAACCTTCACAGGTCCAAACACATCACTGTGCACAAGCTCTAATATCTGTTTCGCCCTCTTACTACCAGAGGGGAAACTCACCCGATTCTACTTCCCATAGACACAATTTTCATAGAAATCAAAATCCAGAGAGCTATTACTCATACCTTTACCATGAAGTATTCGAAGGCCCTTCTCTCTAATATGTCCAAGACTTTGATGCCACAACATGGTCTTCTCTCCAGAGACCACTAGATTTTCTGCTCCACTTTCAGGAACCACAGAACTATTGCACCCATCAACAACAGTGCTACCTTGCAGCTTGTACAGAGTTCCAATCCAAACTCCCCGCATCAATACCAGTGCTCCCCGAACCATCTTGCAGGTATCCTTCCCGAACACTGTTTTTACACCTGCATCATCAAGCTTGCCAATAGAAATCATATTTCTGGCTAATGCAGGAATATGCAGAACACTCGGAAGTGTGTAAGCCTTCCACCTTGCAGCTTCAACTTTACTTTTCCACGACCAATGATTCTAACCTTCCTGTCATCCCCCAAGAAGACGTCACCACCATCATATATCTCATACTCGCAGAACCACTCTCTGTGGGGAGTGAAGTGAAAGGATGCACCTGAGTCAATCAACCATGCCTCATGATCTACATGTGTACTTGAAGAAGCCAAGTACACATCCCCACCTTCATCTGAGGTGGTTTTCACCTCTACATACGGAGCATCATCAGATCCCTTTCCTTTATCACGAGCTTTAGATTTACAGTCCCTTTTGTAGTACCCTTCCTTTCCTCATTTCCAGCACACCACCTTTATAGGTTTTCCTCGAGATTTCGATCTCCCTCTAGATTTAGATCTCCCACTCGATGAATTATTTTTGTTTATGTTCTGGGACCATCCTCGTACAGAAAAGGCATCACCATTCCGGCTCTCCATATTTTTCCGTCTCATCTCCTTCGTCAGCAAGGTTGAGACTATTTCATCAAACTGCAAGGCAGTTGCATTGCTACCTATTGCAATAACCAGACTATCCCACGAATCTGGTAGAGAACAAAGCATGTCAAACTAATGCACTTATCTTCATCAGAAATTTTAATAACAATAGATGATAACTAACTTACCACAATATTAAATGTGTTCAGATGCTCTGTCATTGAGTCTCCATCTTTCATCCTCAGGTTATACAACTTTTTTTGCAGGAATAGTTTATTCACTAGAGACTTAGATTGGTACAATGTCCCTAACTTGTCCCACAAATCCTTCACCGTAGCTTCCCCTGATACATTCAACAATACTGAATCTGAGACACACAATCATATTGTTCTCTTTTCCTTCCGATCCAACTTCCATTCTTCATTAGACACTCCCGTTGGTTTAGTACCCGGATCTACCGCAATCCACTAATCTTTATCCACCAACAGATCCTCCATCTTGAGTTTCCACAACTCAAAACTCTGACCATTAAAATTCTTGATCTCTATCTTTCCACTGCTTGCCATCTTCTTTCACCACCAGAATCGATATTGCAGATCTCCCACTAAGCAAGGTCTACCACAGGCCCGAGCGAAACCCCTCAGCAACAAAGGCGTCCCCTTGAAGCCAAAACTGCTCTGATACCAAATGTAGGTTTTAACCCTATACAGAAATTACCTGCATACGAATTCTAAAACAAAGAAAATAAACAATGTGAGAGCATAACACATAAAACACACATAAACAGATATTTTCCCCTGGATCCCAAAATTGGGACTACTAGCTTGATTTTTCATTATGTTCCTTTCAATATTATAATACATATTTATACATGGCAAAGCATCCAATACCATGGACCGAAAACCATCTCGTCCAATACCATGGATCGAAAACCATCGCGTCCAAAAAACATGTGCGAAAATCATGCACAAAACCATAGGTGGGTCTGCCCAACCTAACATAGGGTCCAAAACCAAAATTTTCTGGGGCACTGCCTCGGGCCCCATAAAGTGGGGTTACGGGTACATCTCAAACCCATTGTGACCCCCCCCCCCCCCTACACAATCGGTGCAACGAAGGGGGGCTCCGCCCCCCCTCTAACCCCCTGGTTAACTACGTGGGCTAGTTGTGAAAAGAATATAACACAACCCAACAATAACAAACCATCCTTATCTCTTTAACTGATGGATAAATTCCTCAATTAATGGAGACACTGTTGCATGTCCCCACATAGACTTCTTGTTTGATTTTCCTTAACTAATTAACTCAAGATGAATTAATTAATTATTTTACAAACAACTGCTAAGATCAAATTTGAATTTTACTTCACTATTTTAGTTTAGGGACTGACTAAAATAGAAAGGTATCCTGAAATGATATTTATAGAATGCTATTTTTAGCACTTCCATTTTTTCCATCCATTGTCGCTAAGATCAACATTGGCTGAACTGCTATTCATAACAATGCTATTTTTAGCAATTCTATTTTTAGCATTTCTTGTTGCTATTTTCAACAATTTCTTCCTTTAGGATGAAAGATTATCAACAAATGTACCATTTTCCACAACCGGTGAACAGTATGGATGCACCGTTTTACACTCCCAAGAATAGGGCGAACACAAGAAACATTCTGAAGCATTGGGTAAGGGAGAAATCAAAGTTCAGGATGAAACCCAACCAGATATACAAGACAAAGACACTCAAGAAGGCTTACCAATTCTTGGTCATCTTTGCATGCCGCTTATATGGCCAAGGGAGTACGGAGACCTTCCTGCAGAGTTGGGTTGCTATGTTGGATAAAATGGCAAGTGAAGGAAAACCTTTCAACTGGTCCAACATGTTGGCTCTCCAGTTGAAAGTGCATGTATCCAATGCCCGGAGTTTTCCCAAGGATCATAAAGCAATATTCTTCATGTCTGTCTACCTACTCGATGCAATCTGTGCCTATCAATAGTTTCCTGGCATGGGTTGGGCATGGACACCTTCAGAGAATGTTGTGAATGTATATTTCAAGTTTCTCTTCGAATGCAGCGACCGAGGAGTCATGGCTAGACTATCTAACCATTTCATTTCCCCTCTTTACATGATGATATTTGAACAAGATTCACCTTGCATGTTCTAGGAAACAATGGAGGTGTTGCTAAACATTGTAGATTGGTATGCCTCACCCGATGGTACCTTCATCAAGATGTACATCGTGGAAAAGGCTCCATATGTGTTGCCGAAGTTTTCCATGGACAAGTTGGTCATGCATGAGGTTGCATATCACATCTCGACAAGGTTATCAGCTAGATTGCATAGGAAGAAGAAGGCACCATGACCTATGCTTCCTTTGCGAATTGGGTTGTATGCGATCTGGAGTTTGAAAGAAGTGGATGCCGAGGTCAAGGACTTCAAGAAGTTTAAGTTTGACACCAAGAGTTTCAATCTGTACAATCCACATGGATTATGCAGGGACCACTATGCGAGAGTGTACTATTCTTGGATCTACGGGGTGTGTCATTGGCTAGAGGAAGACCCATGGATATATTGTTATAAATCCTCTAGGATAAATGAACCAGTTCACATGGAAGTAGAGTGGCTAGAAGCACTCAAGGAAGTAGCACCACAGGGAGCAACAACAACAATAGTAGTAAGCAACAAACCTATGTAAGACAAAGGAAAGAGGAAGATTGCCAAAAGCATAGAGACAGAGCGAAGCTACAAGTTTAAGGAAGACCCACTTGTGGAAAGAGTAGATTTGAAGATAGATGCAAAGAGGAGACAACGCGATAGGAGAGTAGCGCAAAGAAAGAGGGAGAAGCAAAGACTAGAAGAAGAAGAGAGGAAGCTACAAGGAAGTAGAGTAGAAGCTCAAAGAAGAACAAGATCTGCGTAGAAGAGAGAAGGAAGCGCAATAGGAACATGAATAGGAATAAGAATAGAAATATGATCAAGACCAAGAACATGAACAAGAGGAAGTGCAAGGGGAAAAGACAACCCAAACCATGCCGATATAGGTTGAATACTCTAAACTAGCAGAAAATGAGGAACAGGGTGAGCAACCATAGGAACATGAACTTTCTTCGTAGGATGTACCGATAGTAGAACATATGGAGAAGGAGATGGAGCAACTAGAACAAGATCAAGACATCAACCTCATGCCAAAAGCAACCGAGGTCACACCACAGGCTTCACCACCTCCAACAACAGAGCAAGTCTCGTGTGAACAAGGGGATACCATTCTCCTTGAGGATAATCTAGGAATGGATATGCACAACATAGCCTTTGATGAGTCACACTATAGAGTTGTACAAGCACGTAGAGTGCACACCCAGGATGAGCATGAATCACCTGTACACTTTGAAGAACAAGTGATTGTGTCAGATGTACAAATACATCCCGCTGTCTTGGCTAATGCTACAAAGGCTTATGCAGAAGCCATAAGCTTGAGTGTTAAGTTCTTGATAATAGAAAACAAGCATAGGGATAAGGAGTTGCAAGCAGCCAGGCACAGAGAGGAACAATCAATAGGATCCACCAAAGAAGAGATGAAGAGAGCGATACTTGCTAAAGTATCGCCTTTTGAGATAGCCACACGAAGACTATATGATAGGTTTGTCACTGTGCACAAGGTAGTTTTCCATCTACAAGGTCATTAGGAGCGCTGCACTAAGATAGTGTGAACACTCACAGACATACATGCCACTGTTGATCATGTTGAGACATGGACAATGAAATATAAGGGAGCCCCTCTTCACTTGCATAAGATGATGAAGCCGCAGGTAGAGTTGGACAAATCACACATCTAGAGTTTGATCCAGAACTATGAAGAACTCCCGTAGCTCATCACTAGTGTTGAGGATTTGTACGCATAGTTGTTCAAGAGTTTGGATGTCTTGGTGAGAAAGTATGGCACCCCGTCGATTGGTATGCTCATTGAGGTCAAAGAGAAGAACCTAGTCTGACTACAGATTGGCGCATACTTTGATCAGTTGATGCTCATGGCCACCAACGCAGATTTGCAAGTCAACGTAGTGAACATGCATATGTATATCGCCGGTCCGGCCTTGCTTAGGACTCAGCTACACATGTTACAGGACAAGTTGGACAGAGGTTTCAAATTAGTATACCCGGAAGCAATGGAGGCAAGAGCTCATTTCCAGAAAGACATCATCAAAGAGTACGTGGACACCATTGCAGACTACCAAGCATGGCATCAGTTCATCGCTGAGGATCATGGAGACTCGAGAGGATGTTGATGAACTGGTCTTTCCACAGCCGTCTGAGTCTTAGTGTTGTCTTGTATGGCTGAATTAAGCCATTTTTCCCCACATGGGTATATGTGGAAAATGTATTTTTGTAAACATGATGTAAAGTGAAATTCAAAGTGTCATTAGTGGAATGAAAACAATTATATGGAAATAAAGAGTTATGTAATGAAGTTGAAGAGTCATGAGGGTTGTTGGGTGTAGGAATTACACTTAAGCCAACTCCTCAACACTTAAATTTTCAACCCGAGGGATTCGTAAACTTAGAGACGAAGCATAGGCAATGCCAAAGATGGTATGAATATTTCTAATATAAATCCCTACTTTCTTTAAAGGAAAGATTGTAGAATCAAACTTAAAAAGAGAAAAAGGCAACTTGAACCATCAAAATAATCTAAGATTGGAACAAGGAAGAATGCATTTGAAAAATGGATCTAGAAATAAAGGGGAAATCACTCTAGATAACTATTGTTTAACTACTAAGTGTGTGTTTTTCTTTAGCAGAGACACTTAGCAGTCTTATCATATGGGCCCTTTAAACTTGCTCCTTTAGAAATTTCCTTCTTGCACGAATCTGTCCTGCACTATCGCAGTCTGCGTGCACTAGTGCAGGAACAAAGATTTATGCAAAGGGTATAAATGGTGTCTTTACTAAAGGTGTTTTACTCGTGCAAGGGCTTGAAATTTTTCAGGTTCAAAGCACTCAGATCCCGTGGCAAGAAACTAGTTCTTGCACTAGATTAGAGCTTCTTTCACTTAGCATTTAACTCTTAAAATAAGTTCTTAGTTACCACAAGTGCTATTATACTGTGAATCAAATTGCACACATAAAAATGAATGTTTCTGATTTTGACAGAGTGCAGAAATAAAGAAACAATCCATATACATTTATCCTGTCATAAAGTGTTTAATGAAAGCAAGAAAATTGCGGGAAGTAAACTAGAAAGGCTTGCTGCATCACACCAATGTGCATTGGTGCAGGTTCATTTCTCCTGCTTGGACCAGGTTGGAAAAACCAACCAAACAGAACTGTAGAAAAGGAATAGCACACCAATGTGCATTGGTGCAAATTTATTTCTTCTTCTTGGACCAGGCAGGAAAACCAATCCGAAATCAGGTGCAGGAAAAGGAAATTTAGCTACTTCACACAACAGATCCACTTTCACTCAGATAAGAATGCATGTGCTTGAAATAAAATCACACTTGACAACATAAACACTAATTACAAGAAACACAAAATAGGGTAAATGTGCTGGGTTGGCTGGGCCCTAACCAAGTAGTGCATTTCCCTTTCAAACAGAAACGCTGCTCAGTACTTTAATCAATCCATAAGCTTTCAAACACATAAATGCAATTTATAAAACATGAGGTGGAGCTCCCTTTTTATTAATTCATTGAGGCAAATACATGCGTGAATACATAGTCCAACCCAAATTTGGGTGATAACAAAATACAACAACCTGTTACCGCCTCTCTGGCTGTATCTCTATTCTATACAAAACTTATATCAAAAAATTATCTCGTCCTATTTACATTCTTCATTATATAGATCTTTGGCCGAAGGCCAAAAGGATCGTTTAACCAAGTACATAACCAAATGCAGAATTTAGCTTTTCGGCCTTCAAAATTAGAGAGTTCAACAAAACTGGCCGTACCCAATCTCCAGCTATTCGTTCTTCATAAATTCGATCTTGGATGCCTTTGGATCTATCTTGTTGTCATGGCTGAAGCTCGACTGCCTTTAGATTGATCTTGCTATTGTGGCTGAAGCTACTCAAAACGAGGTGGTGATCAAGGAGGGTTGGATCTACTGCAAGGATTTGCTCTGCTGGCATTGGTGCAAGATCCGATCCTACACTAGGATTAGCGGTCACGGTAAGTATTTTGACTACCAAATAAACATTGGAGATATCGATAAGTTACAAAGAGTGATTATAAGCAAGAAATCATGTAATAAATAAATAATTAATGCTAAGTTAAGTTAAAAATATGAAAAATAAATTGCATACAAAATATGTCACCGTTCTTGGATTGGTGTAGGATGAGGGTGTATAAGAGAGGTAAAACAACAGTAAATGGTTATGATTTAGGAAGGGGAAAATGGAAAAAAGAGAGCAAATTAGGGGGCTAACAAGGGTAGTCCAAGAGTCAAAAAGGGGAATGTCAAGGGTCACCCCACCCTTTGTTATAAATAGAACCTCATAACTCATAGAAGAGGCTTTTGGGAGAGAATCCTTTGCTAGGGATTGCTTAGAGAGGGCTTGGAGAGTATTGTGACGAACCTTGGCTTCTCCACATTACAGAGTGAGTACATCTCTTTGGAGGAGCAGGTGGTGTTGACTATAACGTTCCACTATTGGAGCTAGTGGCTGTCATGCTTGTATGTATGGATGGAACTTTCACTTTTATATCATATAATAGAGCCGACACATTTTCATGCATATGTTGTTATTGTAGTTCGACTATTCTGGTTACTTTAGAAACATATGTTGTTTAACTTACGCATTTGTGTATGAACTATTTCGTATATGGTTGTATAAAACTTGTTGGAGTCATGTTGTTGGTTTAACCCATCACTTTGGATTGTCGACTATTCTGCTTTCCAGCTTGTGATGTCATTCAGCTCGTGTGTTCCTTTCAGACTACGTACTATTACAGGTTTCTAAGGGATACACTTCTTTTCCCCCTTTGTGTGTTATAACCTCCCCATGCATCTCTCTTGATTCACTGCAAGGTCACACACTTGATTCCGACAAGGATACTTTTCTTACCTCTATAAGCTACGCAGTAAAGGCATAACTTTAATACCCATTGTTGGGACTCCTACTCCAAATGGTTTGAGGTCTAGTTGGGACTTCTTACTGGGGATATTGTTATACAGCAAAATGGACCCCTCATCAGCTTAGAGGGGAAAGACATGATAGCTGAAGCAAAGACCAAGATCATAAGCTTTATTTCCACACTAACGCTGGCTATACACTGACAACATGCTTTATAAAGCTTCTTTGTAAGCCTAAGGGAGCGTTAGTGACCCTACTAACTCTACTTGTTGGTTCAGGGACAATGTTAGTGGATCCTAATGAGCATATAGAGGTCAAAGGAGCGAATTGACTCATAAATATCTCTATATTCCCTCCTAAATCTACTCAAAAAAGCAAGGAAACATCTCAAGTTCGACCTATTTGTGGGATTTCTAATCCTAATGGAGGCAAATGGGAAAGAGCTCAAAAGCATGGAAACATCATTCGTTTTACCTTAAGGAGGCTCATGGAGGAACTTGGAAACCCTAACTCGATTGCTACATAAGAAAAGCTAGGGCTATGGTGATAGAGGTCAGATCATTTGAAATGATAGCTTAATTGATTGTCGAGCATAGTCTCAAATCTAAGCATAATAAGTTGGTAAGAAGGGAGAGAGAGAGAGAAGCTGGAGGGGTACGGGAAGGTTGATACAATAGAATATTGTAATCACTCTTCCGACATTAATATAGAACTGTAGTTGTACTATCTAATCCGTGGTGTTGGTACTATCATTCATTTATTTGTTTGTCCAATACCTTTTAGCATGAGTAGCTTAGTTATGTGTAACTCGATGTCTTTTATATATTCAAGTATTAATTATCAAGGTTGTATGCTATGACTATGATTGTTTCTTATTGTGCAGGACTTGATCTGGAGCCGGCTCAGGGGAATTCCACTTAGATGCATTTTTCTCTCCAGCAAATCTACACGAAGGCTTGAGGTAATGAATTTGTTTTGCTTTGATAGTTAGTTGTAACTTTGTGACAGCTACATATAATCTTACAGTCTACCAAGGGTCCCGGGAAGACCCCTGAGGGTATCTCCATTCTTCATATGCCGTGCATTTGATCCTATAGCAGATATCCCCTGAGATGTTGGCAGGTCCAACATCGTCAACAAACCGTATGAAAACAGGTAAAAAGACCAAACCAAAAAGCCGGTCAACCATAAACACATAAAATATTCAAATTTTATTGAAAAACATATTTATTCATGTGCATTCATATGAATCCAAACCATTTATACACAAATAAGAAAAACTTCTCATTTATATAGCATGTAAGGGTGCACATAACCAAAATAACATCGAGTTCAATCCATCTCTAAATTGAAAATACATCAGGAAAAAAGCTCCACATGGCCTCTAACATCCAAAAAATAATATGCCACAACAAATACCTGCATATCATCAAAATAATTCCCTATATTGGGATGTTTGTCATCAATATCACCCTCTAAGCATTAAAATAAGATAGAAAAATCGTAACATGCAAGTCAACATTTTGTTTGAGTGATGGGTATTTTCTTTAGTAGGCTCATGATAGATGAGTTCAAAAACTAATGCTAGTAACATCAAGGTACATATGGGGTTTGGTGCTCTTGATTAAGCACTAGTTCCTTACCCTCATACATGAGAAAATCCAATGTAGCATTGCAACCCCTCCAATTCGGAAATCCTGGAAAAATATTAAGTCTGCTGGATTTTGAGTGAGATCTAAAATTCTACTTTCTCCATATGAAACTCAGCAAGGTTAAAACCACTCTTAAACATCTTGAGCCATTTCATGGTAATGTTAAAAATTTAAGTAAAATTATGAAAATGAAAGTTAAAGGAGAATGTCACTTTGGAAAAAGTGGGGCCAGTAGCCTATAGATTGGCATTTCCACCCATGGTGAAGGTACATGATGTCTTCCATATTTCTTTCCTTAAAAAGCATGTACATGATGTTGATAATGTTTTTGATTGGTCTATGATACAGGTGGAATATGTTAGGTCCCTATACTACTAGTGTAACCCCTTATTGTTATTAGTACAACCCCCTTATTATATCATTGTGCCCATTTAGTCCCCATAGTGTTATTATTATGCCCCATAGAAGCCCACTATTGTTATTATTGTTCCCTTACATTATTATTGTTATGTCGGCTTTGATTATATTATGACCCCTTAGACTCCTATATATAGAAAGGAGGTCTTGTCATTTGTATCATCCAAGAATTGTTCATTTTTGTAATGTAAAGGAGGTTGCCCCCTCGAAGAGGCTTATTTCTAAGGCATTGATCTATCTTTTCTATTAGTTTGTGAGCTAGTTTCATAACATTTGGTAACAGAGCTTTGGATTCTAGGGTTTTGCTGCTCCAAATAGGTCATCGTGGAATTTTCGCTATAAATTTTTTTCTGCGATGTTTCAGAAGCTAAAAAAAAGACACATTTGAGACGGAATCTCGATAAACCTTGGGTCCCAATTTAAGATCTTGTCTCGCTATATTGTATGATATATGATATGAGGAAGTTATGTTTTTTGCAAGCTCTAGAATTTCATCTAAAACAGGCCATCGTGGAATTTTCACTATAACATTGTTGCTACGAAGTTTCAAAACCTAAAACAAAACCCCATTTGATAAGAAATCAGTCTGAACCTTTGGTCCAAATTTCAGATCTTGTATCACTATATTTTCAAATATATGATCTGAGGAATTTAGGGTTTTTGCAGACTCTTGAATTACATCCTAAACAAGTGACCTTGGGAAAATCATAACTTTCTCTATGAGAATGAGATTGAAATTTTGTAAGAAGTTACAGAAAGAGGATGGACTGTGTTTTGTTTGGGTATAATTTTAAGAACCTAAGGTTGAAACAGTGACACATGGAACGTTGTACAATTTCACTCTACTGAAATAGTATATAATTAGGTCATCGCGGGAGATTGGGAATAAATCTTTCTTCAGGAATCCAATTGTGATCAGACTTGCGGAGTTAGAAAGAGGACTTGGAGGTCTATTACCAACCAAAATTTCAGAACTTAAATATCTGAAAGTACAAAGTTACAGTTGTTCCAAGATCGAGCTCCTAAAATAAAGAAAAGCTGAGATGAGGATGTTTGATGGCAAGGATCCGGTAAATTGGATACTACAGATGGAGAAATATTTTGATCTACATGGTGTACCACTGTTACAAAAGGTACATATTGCATCTAATTATTTAGAACCGAATCGATTTTTATGGTATAAAGGGC
Source organism: Pinus tabuliformis (assembly GCA_031772625.1). Classification (NCBI taxonomy): domain Eukaryota; kingdom Viridiplantae; phylum Streptophyta; class Pinopsida; order Pinales; family Pinaceae; genus Pinus; species Pinus tabuliformis. The sequence continues at coordinate 432,657,793 of CM062804.1, forward strand.
TTTGTTCTCGTAAACCACTTGTCACATGGTCAATTTTCACATAGGAAATGATAGCACATTATGAGGATACAAAGAGAAACACCGTCTTTAGCCAATTGATAAATCTCAAACAAAAGGGTTCAATGACAGAGCACATTGAGGACTTGCAAAAATTGAATATAAGGGTAAATGATATTCCAGAGAAGAAAACGGTTGATGTCTTAATAGGGACTTTAAAGGATAACATTCAACACAAGGTTCATCTTTGGGAACCTGATTCATTGGAGAAGACATTTAGGTTGGCAAGAAAAATTGAAAGCGAAATTATGGAAACAAGGAATCCCACCGCTCACGACTATAATTCTGGAACTGTTTTTTCTCCTAGCCTTCCACAACCTACAAGGTTTACACCACAACAATTGGAAGAAAAAAGAGAAAAATGGCTTTGTTACAATTGTGATAGCAAATACACTAAAGGTCATAAGTGTGTTGAGAAGAAATTATTTTACATAGATTATGAAGAGGAGGAAGAAAAGGATCAAGAAACATCAAAAGAAGAGGATATACACCAGGAACCCACCCCAGAGAAAGAAGAAATGAATCCAACCACTAAAGGTCATAAGTGTGCTGAGAAGAAATTATTTTACATAGATTATGAAAAGGAGGTAGAAAAGGTTCAAGAAACATCAAAAGAAGAGGATATACACTAGGAACCATAGAAAATTTTAGGGGCGAATGTTCGCCCTTTGGAGAAATTAAGGGGTTTTAAATTTTTAGTGGGCGAATATTTTGTATCATAGTACATTTTTACAAATCACCTCAAATAGCCCACCTTATTTTAAGGGAGAGGGTAAAAAAGGTAAATTTAGCCCTTGAAATTAGGAGTTACAACCTTCCATTCGCCCATTTTCAAGAATATATTTTATTTAAGTGAATCCATTTGCCCATTTTCAAGAATAGGTTTTATTTAAGTGAATCCTATGGGCCAAATACCATATTTATAAAAGAGGTATGGTAAATTAATAAAAATATAAATAAATGAGAGGTATGGTAAATAAATAAAACATCTTTTATATTTACTCCATAAGTCACCTTATATACATGCAAGGGTGTAAACAAATAAAAATATAAGTAAAGTGGAGGTATGGTAAATAAATAAAAGGTCTTTTTATACTTACTCAAAAGGTATGGTAAATAAATAAAAATATAAATAAACTAGACTTATGGTAAATAAATAAAACGTCTTTTTATATTTAGTCCATAACCCTCATTCTATTTATGAAGGCTCAAGAAAGAGGTTTTATTTAAGTGAATCCTATGGGCCAAATACCATATTTCTAAAAGAGGTATGGTAAATTAATAAAAATATAAATAAACAAGAGGTATGGTAAACAAATATTTAGGTGAAACCTATGGACAAAATACTATGGGACAAATACCATGGACTAGATTGTTATTAATACCATGCAAAAAAACATTATTAACCCTAATATTAGTATTAATAAAAATAAAAATGGCACATTGTATTGACCCATGGTATTCACCAAAATGGCACCTGCTATTGAACCATGGTATTCACCAAAATGGCACATGGTATTGACACATGGTATTCACCTGGAATGTAGCCTATTTAAATGGGGGAATTAAACCAGCATAGATCCATCTTTACTCTGGATCTACTAACCCCCGAGAGGTATCAAATATCGTGATATGCAAACTAGCATAGAGTGAAAAAATATTTGATCCCTCTTGGGGGTGGATCAAGAGTAAAAAACATTTTAGCTTGGTTAAATTAAAAAATAAAATAAAAATCAACTATTAATTTTATTAATTTTTATAAATTACTAATAGTAACTTTTCAGCTCCAGGTTTATAATAACCCATGGTATTGACCCATGGTAATACCAATATCTTACAAGATTTTATAATTGAGTAAAATATTCGCCATGCCTGGTGAGAGATTCGCCAAAAAATTATATATACATATTATATTATTGATAAAATCGCCTTCCATTTTTCCTATATACCATGGAGATTCACCCATTTATTATATATATAAATTTAGGGGGGTTCTTAAAATTTTCCCTACCAGGAACCCACCCCCGAGAAAGAAGAAATGAATCCAACCATATCTTGTAAAGCATTGGAAAGAATTACCATTCCTCAAACTCTCAAGGTAGAAGGACATATCAAGAGGAAAAAGGTTCAAGAAGTGAAAGATTACATCGAGAAAGAACAAATGAATCAGACCATGCCTTGTAATGCATTGGCCGGAATTACCCCTCCTCAAACTACCAATATAGAAGGACATATCAAGAAGGAAAATGTTCAAGAAGTGAAAGGTCACATCGAGCATCAAGAAATGAATCTGACCATATCTTATAAAGCATTGGAAGAAATTACCACTCTTCAAACTATCAAGATAGAAGGACATATCAAGAAGGAAAAGGTAGTAGTGTTGATTGATTCGGACAGTACCCATAATTTTATTCATTGTAAGATAGACAAGGAATTTAATTGCTTCCTATATCCAGCACTAGAGTGTCAAGTGATGGTTGCAAGTGGAGGAGCCATAAATTGCTCTGGAAAGTGCCATAATATCAAGCTATCCATGGGAGACTATGTATTGAATAGCCTAATGCTTTCCATTCCAATGAGTGGTGCTGATGTTTTACTAGGAGTCCAATGGCTACAATCTTTGGGTACGATAGCTTTTAATTTTCAAGAACTTTTCTTCAAATTTTTTTGGGAAGGAAAGGAAGTTGAATTGAGGGGTATTGAAGGGAAACTGGGAAAGATATTCAACTCTAATAGCATGAAAAAGCTTCAAAATAAAGAACAACGGGGCGTAATTGCACAATTATGTTCACTAGAGGATCCAACATCAAAATCATGTCTTTATCCACATCTCCAAAACATTTTGGACAATCATTCCAAGGTATTTGAGACTGCCAAAGGCCTCCCACCTATTCATGATCATGATCATGCTATTCATTTCATTCCAGGAAGTGTTCCTCCAAACATCAGGCCTTACATATATCCATATGCCCAAAGGAGTGGGAACTCGTTCAAAACTTGTAGAAGATCCCAACTCAAATAATATTGCGAGAACTTGACAAGGAAGGAAAAATCATATTTGAACCTGAAGCAGTCATAGAACCAAGAAATCAATAGCTACAAAATAGATCAATTTTAGAGTATCTCATCAAGTGGAAGAACTTACCCGTTGAAGATTCCACATGAGAGGACAAGAATTTATACAGAGGCATCAAGAACTACTCAAGCATTGAGGACAACACTTTTTGAAGGAGAGGGGCATGTTAGGTCCCTATACTACTAGTGTAACCCCTTATTGTTGTTAGTACAACCCCCTTATTATATTGTTGTGCCCATGTAGTCCCCATATTGTTATTATTGTGCCCCATAGAAGCCCACCATTGTTATTATTGCTCCCTTACATTATTATTGTTTTGTCGGCTCTGATTATATTATGACCCCTTACACTCCTATATATAGAAAGGAGGTCTTGTCATTTGTATCATCTAAGAATTGTTCATTTGTGTAATGTAAAGGAGGTTGCCCCCTAGAAGAGGCTTATTTCTAAGGCGTTGATCTATCTTTTCTATCTTTTTGTGCACTAGTTTCATAACATTTTTTGAAGGAGAGGGACATGTTAGGTCCCTATACTACTAGTGTAACCCCTTATTGTTATTAGTACAACCTCCTTATTATATTGTTGTGCCCATGTAGTCCCCATATTGTTATTATTGTGCCCCATAGAAGCCCACTATTGTTATTATTGTGCCCTTACATTATTATTGTTATGTTGGCTCTGATTATATTATGACCCCTTAGACTCCTATATATAGAAAGGAGGTCTTGTCATTTGTATCATCCAATAATTGTTCATCTGTGTAATGCAAAGGAGGTTTCCCCCTTGAAGAGGCTTATTTATAGGGCATTCATCTATCTTTTCTATCTTTTTGTGAGATGGTTTCATAACAGAATCTAGGGGAGACTTCCAACCAAAGCGATTATGCATATTGGATTAGAGGAAGATCACTCTCTAGAATCGAGTCATTGAATAGGTCAAGGTGTAGTGAAGGCACTTTGGACCAGATGAAGCCACTTGGGAGACGGATGACTAGATGAGGGTATCATACCTGGTTTTTTTTTGTTGGCTAAGAAAATGTACATGTAAATGTAAATGAATGTAAAGAGTTGTGTATATAAATCTCTTGTAAATTCTATGTTCAAGTATAGAACACCGAGGGTAATGTTCCTCTAAGGGGGTGCAGACTGTAATACCCCATGTTGCTAACCATTTTGTAAATATCATTATGAATTGTAATTCATGTAAATTGTATGGAATTGTAAGACATTGACTGACTGATATGGGACATGGATTCAGAGGTATGCAGGAGGAGTTGCATGTAAACCCAAGCCTTACATTTATCCCATAACCTAAGTCTCTGTTGGTTTAATGATCTTGTTGGGAAATCATCTATTGGTTTAACAACATTTCTGTGAAATCATTGAATGGAGAAATGGGCCTCCTAAGTGGAAAAAAGTCTACAAAATTATTCTCAAAGCTCATGTTGATAGGGCCAACACACAAAAAGGAAGTCGAGAGAAAAAATTAAGAGAGGTGATTACTGGAGGAGAGTATTCATTCTGCGGGATCGAGGGATGAGGGAGATAAAGTGCGAAGAGAGAGAGAGAAGGGGACACAAAGTGGAGTCTGGTAACTTCTATGGTCTACTTGGAAGGCTCAATTTCTCTCAGATTCTATGTTCGATGCTCATGGGGTGGATTTGTTGTGGTCTTCCTAGAAGGCTTGTTTCTTAGAATCTGTGTTTTGTGCCCATGGGATGGATTCCTTGTGTTTTTGCTAAGGCTTGCACTGTGCCTATGTGTTTTTTTACTAAGACTTGGGCATATGCCATGTGTTGTTTTACTGAGACTGGGCATATGTTGTGTGTTTTTTGCTAGAGAGAGTTTGACAGAGTTGTGGTACTCAGGTGCTTGCTGAGATGATAAATCCATAAGGGCATGTTCGCTGATAAACCAATTACGCATTGGTTTGCCTCGAGGTGCTTGCTGAAAGGAGTTGATAAACCACTAAGTGCTTACCCTGGCACTGATAAAACACTTGTGTACTTACTTAGTAGGTTGATAAACCACCTAGCCAGGGGGCTATCAACTCCAATAGTAGCTAATCCAACTGATAAACCTCCCATTGTGCTTAATATCCTTCTTTGAAATTGAGATGAGACTCTTTGTGCATTGGTCAAACCCTTGTGGTTTTTGTTTCATTGATTTGATATTTCTTGTGGTGTTATTACTGGGGATGTTGAGAAATCATCTGAGAAAAAAACTTCGTCATTTACTTGGTTGATTAGCGAGATAAATCTTGAGTGATTACCTCAAACTGTGAATCCGACTCTGGGTGGTTGATTGCAAGAATGATTGTGGTGCAGTTGGCTTACAATTGGGTGGAGAATTGAAATTTCACTCTCAGTTTCCAATCATTTGAAGATAATGAGATACTTTGCTTACTTGTATACTTGATGCATTAAAAAGATGAACATTGTTGCTATGTGATACATACATTAAATGGAGGAGTACGTTATTATTATATGTCTATGATGAGATGCTTTATATATATATATGCAATTTTCATGGTTGTAAGGGGCTTGAAGGCCTTTGTGTTAAGTTAATATGTTCATGAAGTGCATAGTTGTTCATATGGTCTCGTGCGATTGCAGAATGTGGTCAACTAAGCTGTTATGGTGCGTGAATTCCATCGACTGTTAATCTAGTCGAAGAGAAGGCTAGGTTGACATTTGGTCAAGAGGGTAGTTGCTACACTGCTGGATGTATAGTGGAAAGAGGCTAAGGCACAAGTAGATGGTGGAAAATCCAATGTAGCTTCACCTGGATTCGACCAAAGGGCACTCAGATTCTATTCTCAGTTGAGGCTCAAGTTGAGTCGGCAAGTTGTGCCTTGTGGATAATTAGAAAGGTGCCAAATTTCCATGATGAGCGCTTAGTAGCCATTGTGGGGAATATTACCGCTTAAACTAGTAGGGGTACTAAAAGGGGATCCTTGAATGGCTACTACTAGGTTAAGGCAACAATGGAGCAATAATCCACTGTCACCTCAACTAAGGCTCCCTACTCTTTATGGACTTTCATTGATGGGAGGAGACCTATTATGATAAGGATCATGAAATGGATTAATTAATGATAGGGGGAGGGGTGATCCTAAAAGCCTATTCACAAGAGAGACTCAAATATGTGGCTTGCTTGCTTCAAATTTCAAGTTTGGAAGGCTCTCAAGGAAGGGCTTAAGGAGAATTTCAAAGTTTAGGTTCAAGGTATATATCTTATAATGGAGGTTCCTAAGCCCTAAAATTATTATGAAGACTTGGATTCAAAGTGATCTTTGAAGGATTATCCTTAATGGTGTAGGGGACCACACATGACCAAGTAGACCCAAGGTTAGGTCAGGGGTTAGGGTTTAGCAACCAATGATATGCTTGACCTATTTTCGAGGGAGAAAGGGACCAAAGAAATAATTTTTGTGCAAGGAAATATGAGGGTCCCAATGGGATTTCTAGCATAAGGAAACCAAGGGAAAGATTCAATCTCAAGGCTAGGGCTTGAGATATCTCAAAATCCCACCATCATAATTTCTTCAAAATTGGAGGGAACTTAGGAGACACACCAGCGTAGGGGATGCCAAGAGATTGTATTTTTTGAGTGGGTGGTTTGTGAGATAAATGGTGCCCTAGGAGACCTAATGGGATAGGCCTAGTAAAAAGGAGGGAGGAGAGGAAAACAAGGTTTAAGGAGATTACCTTATGGTGGACCAGTTCTTAATCCTTTGGGGAGATTGGAGTCAGGTAGAATTATGACTATGAAATTTCATATTTTCTAGGTCAAGGAGGCCTCAAAGAAGACTTTTCTTAGAATTAGGGCAACAACAAAAGAAACTTCAAATACTTTATACTTCACTTTGCAAAATAGATGGCTAATCAAGATGTTTTCAGTAATGAAACATATCTAGGAAAATTCATTCATTATACATGGCCCATACATGAAGCATCACTCTCTAGAAACAAAATTTCCACAGCTTTGCATAAATGGATGCAACAAATTAGCCCTAGTATAGCGAAATCCTAGCAACAATGTATGTGACATGTTACCCCTCAAACTAGCAGGGGTCCTAAAAGGGGATCCTTGAAGGGAAACTACCAGGCTTAGGGCAACAAATGGAGCAATATCCCACTGTCACTTTGGCTAAGGCTCCCTACTCTCTATAGACTTTCACCGACGGGAGGAGACTCGTTATGATAAGGATCACTAAATGGATAGACCAATGATAGGGTGAGGGGTGATCCTAAAAGCCTATTCACAAGAGAGGCTCAAATATGTTGCTTGCTTTCTTTGGAGGCAAGGTTTAGATATCTCAATGAAGGGCTTAAGGGAAATTTCAAGGTTTAGGTTTAAGGTATGTATCTTATAATTGACGTTCCTAGGCCTTGGAATTCTTGTGAAAGCTTGGATTCCCAATGATATTTGAAGAATTAACCTTGATATTGCATGGGACCACACAGGACCAAGTGGACCTAAGGTTCGGTCAAGGGGATATGATTTAGCAACTAATGATATGCTTGACGTAATTAGGGAGGGGAGAGGGATCAAGGAATGAATTTTCAGTGAAAGGAAATGCAAGGATCCCAATGAGGTTTATAGCCTAAGGGAAACAGAGGGCAAGAATTGGTCTTCGAGTTAGGGCTTGTGATATCTCAAGATCCCACCGTTGGAATATTGTGAAATTTGGAGGGCTTCCTGAGGACAAACCGATGCAAGTGTGGACCAAAAATCGAAGTATTTGGATGGATAGATCGTGAGATAATTGATTCCCTAGGTGAATTAGAGGACTAGACCTAGAGAAGAGGAAAGGGGAGAAGGAAAACAGGTTTAAGGTGATCACCTTTGGGGGGAGTAGTGCCTAATCCTTTGGGGAGATTTGAGTTAGGTATAATTATGACTATGGACCTTTGAATTTTCTAGGTCAAGGAGGCCTCAAAAGATAACTTTGCTTAGCACTAGGGAAACAACAAAAACAACTTCAAAGACTTTATACTTAGTTTAACAAGGTAAATGGCTTGTCAAGATGAATTTTAGTAATGAAACAACCCTAGTAACATTCATTCATTATACATGGCCCATACATGAAGCATTCACTATCCTGATTTTTTTTTTCCACAACTTCACGTAAGAGATGCGACAAATAAGCCCTATTATGGCGAAATCCCAACAACAATGTATGTGACAAAATTAGAAAGAAAGAATAGCATTAAAATGTACTTACATGTATAATAATATATCAAACCATCCAAAAACTTTCCATCAAGAATCTCCAAGGCATATAAGAATTATCCAAACATCAAAATTCTTTCCATGCTCCAAAATTCATCCTCCAAGAAGGATAACGAAAATATATAAAGAGATTCTAGTTCCAAATCCAATTGATGATGCTAAGATGAATCCCCATCACTTCTATTTATACACTTCTAATGAGTTTGATTTAGCACTTAGGCCTACATTAGCCCTTAAAATAAAAATAATGTGCAAAGTAACTAACTTTTGGTGACAAATCCACCAAACTAGCTCATAAACAAAATAATAAGCCTCCCAAGAGGTTTAATGATCCACAATACATGTCGTTTGGAGTTCTAAGAAGCTTGATGAAGTCCATAAGTGCCATAATGATGAATATAACTCCCAAAAGTAGTGATAAGAGGTTGGCCCCTTGTTCTCCAAATAATAAACCTGTGGTGCTCCCAATGGGTGTGAGGGCACACAAGTAACCGCATGGGTCTCCAAGTAGGCCGAAGATGTCTGCAGACCATCTATAAGGGCTCAGATGATGGTGTAAGTGATACCACATCAACATACAAGTCTTGGGTCATTTGCCAAGTGCATGGTACAACCATGGGGTTGACTGGGCATGGTGAACCAAGTGTATCTTCCTCGTCCAATAGGTGAATCTTGAGCAATATCTGAACATCTATGGGGATCCATGTAGTGTTGTTTACTACTGTGAAGGCCCATGGCTCTCAACTCACACCCTACATGTGTGAATGTAGCCTTTTGGAGGGTAGGACCCCGTATAGGGAGACCAAACCCAAAATGGAGACCATCTCCAATCCTACATAAGATCCAATGCATCCCCTAGCCTTCCAGTACAACAAGTTATGAAAGGAAATCGAGTAAAAGAGCTTACAAACCATGTAAAACAAGTGGACACTTCATAATGGCATGCCCTTCCATAGTGGGATTTGGCATGTGCTAATGTCCCTAAGCTACAAATGGGGTTAACCAAGTATCCTATTAGTTGGATTCTACTTTTAAAAGGGATAGTATGTCCAAAATATATCCTTTAAAGGGTGGTGACATGTGATAAACAGATGAATGGAGTAGGGAGTGAACGGGTAATCCATGGGCCACATGTTGGGGTACAAGGGTAGCTAGTAAAAGGGAATCCCACACTTGGGTTTATAATGCATAGGGGGGAGTAATCGTGGCACATGAGGTGCCCAGAAGTTGATTTTTCTACCCTTGTTTATATTCCTTTTGCCTTTTATGTTTTTTCTTTAATTAACTTCTCGGGGCTCAAGGGATAAGAGCATGATGTGTAAGATATAGCAGTGGATACCCCCTTTAAGGTAGGGTAGCTCATTCCTACCAAGGGTTGGGACTTTCAAGGGTTCCTTAATGATAAGAGGCTCATCTAGGGCCTATAGGAACTAGGGTGATGGCCATGATGATGGGGTAGAGCTCATGTATTGGCTTTTTACCACGTGCTAAATGTGTTTGTCTCGACCATCTTTTGAATTTTGTGGTACATCTTCCTATTGAATGTGACCAATTGTGCTTTTGCTTTTCTTTTCAACTACATCAACCTTTGGGCCATCATTCCAGGCCTGACCCAAGGTGTGGGAAAGGGGAGGGGGAAGGCTAACCCTATGTGGACTGAGCGGAGGAATGTGGACCCAAGTGAGAGAAATGAAAAATGGGGTTATAATGAGTGGAAGGGGAGTGAAATATGTGGATGAGGGAGTGAGACCACACAACAAAAATCAAGGTTTCCCATGTAGTACGATACCTAAGGCCCAAAGGCTAGTAAAAGAGATTCCACGGGACTAGGGTCCAAGGTTAACATCCAAAATAGATTTAGGGGATAAGAGCATAGACCTAGACCACTCTTTCCACCAAATCCCCCTATTAATCCATCCCTAGAAGTATCCATGATAAGCAAACTACAACACTCAAGTACCAAATGACAAGGCATACCTTTAGGTTCAGGAGACCCACCTTTAAACATATGATCATGACATAAGGGTGAGGGACCACATGACTGGATCAAGTGGTGGAGAAATGACACAATGAGCTAGTTGGTGGTTGCAAGGGGCTGCTAGTTGCCGGATGAGGACCATCTTGGAGAATTCTTTTGTCCTAGGGATATCACTCACAAAATGGTGGGTAATATGAAAAAAATAAAAGGAAAGAATAGAATTAAATTGCAGTTACATGTATAAGAATATATCCAACCATCCAAAACTTGCCATTTAAGAAGCTCCAAGACATGAAAAAATAATTCAAACATCAAAATTAATTCCATGCTCCAAGACTTCGTCCTCCAAGAAGGAAAGAAAAAATATCTAAAGAGATACAAGTCCCAAATCCAAGTGATGATGCTAAAATGAAATCACATCACTTATATTTATACACTTCTAATGAGTTCAATTTAGGTAATTAGGCCTAGTTAGCCACTAAAATAAAACAATTTACATAATAACTAAATTTTGGTGACAAGCCCACCAAACTAGCTCATAAACAAAAGAATAAGTCTCTCAAGAGGTTGAAAGACCAACAATGACATGTCGTTGGGCCTTATAAGAGGCCTGGTGAAGTCCATGGGTACCATAATGAGAAATATGACTCCCAAAAGTAGTGGACAAAGGGTTGGCCCTTGTTCTCTAAATAATAAACCCGTGGTGCTCCAAATGGGTCTGGGAGCACATAAGTAATGTCATGGGTCTCCAAATAGGTCGAATATACCTATAGACCATATAGAAGTACATCATCATACATGTCCTGGTTCATTTACCAAGTGCATGGTACAATTGTGGGGCCGGTTGGGCATGGTGAACCAGGTGCATCTTCTTTGTCCAATATGTGAATCTTGAGAAATCTCTGAACATCCCTGTGGATCCATGGAACACTGTCTACTGCTGTGGAGGCCCATGTATCTCTACACACACCCTAGATGTGCCAATGTAGCCCTGTGGAGGGTTAGGACCCCGTATACGGAGACCAAACCCAAAATGGAGATCATATGCAATCTTGCATAAGATCCAATGTGTCCCATTGCCTTCTAGTACAACAAGTCATTTAAAGAAATTGAGTTAAAGAGCTTACAAACCACGGAAAACAGGTGGACACTTCATAATGTCATGCGCTTCCATAGTGGGCTCTGGCATGTGCTAATGTCTCTAAGCTCCAAGGAGGATAACCAAGTAACTTATTAGGTGGTTTCTACCTTTAAAGGTGGCAGTATGTCCAAGTTACATCCTTCAAATGGTGGTGACATGTGATAAAGAGATGAATGGGATAGGGAATGAAAGGGGCAATCCTGGGCCACATGTTGGGGTACAAGGGTAACTAATAAAGGGAAGCCCACACTTGGATATTTAATATATAAGAGAGAATAATTATGGTACATGAGTTACCCCGAACATGATTTTTCCACCCTTATTCATATGCATTTTTCCTTTTATGTTTTTTCTTTGATTAACTGCTCGGGGCTCAAGGAACAAGAGCATGATGTGTAAAGTATAACAATGGATACCCCTTTGGATGTGGGGTGGTTCATTGCCCACCAGGGGTTGGGACAATCATGTGTTCTTGAATGATAGACATTAAAGAAATTTTGAGGTTAAAAATGGGCCTCAAAACAAAAATGTACAACCAAAATAAAATTTATAAGAATTAATAGGATTCAAGATGATGATGTCAACCATGGGGGATGATTCACCATTATTGGAGTAAAAAAAATAAAAAAATAAAAAATAAAAATAAAAAAATAAAAAATTTTCAACTTGTATTTTCAATTTATATCCATATGATTTTGCTCAAATTTTGAGAAATAGCACTCATTAGATGCAAAATTTAATTCCTCATCCAAGGAGTACCCATGTTACATACCTTTGATGGACCCTGCTATACAAAAAATGAAAAATACATTAAAAACATGATTGCAATCACGTTTTTCATGCATTTCTCATTTTTCGTGTAGCAGGGTCCATAAAAATTATGCAACATGGGTACTCCTTGTATGAGAAATTAAAATTTGCATCCAACGAGTGCTTCTTCTCTAAATTTGAGTAAAACCTTAGGTAGATAAGTTGAAAATACAAGTTGAAAAAATAGTTTTTTCTTTTTTTCCCTCTAAAAATTGACGATGTAATCTAATCTTATTTTATTATTTCCAGTAATATGTTATAATATTCCTTAGGAGGCCCATTTTAGATCTCAAAATTTCTCTAATGGGAGACTCATTTAGGGCCTATAGGAACCACGATGATGACCATGGGAATGGGGTAGAGCTCATGCATTGGGTTTCACCCACATGCTAAATGTGGTTGTCCTGACCATCTTTTTCATTTTGTGGTACAATTTCCTGTTGAATGTGGCCAATTATGCTTTTACTTTTAGTTTTAGCTGCATCAACCTTTGGGGCATTATTCCATGCTTGACCCAAGGTGTGGGTAAGGGGAAGGGGAGGCTAACCTTATGTGGACCCAGTGAAGGAATGTGGGCCTAGGTGGGAAGAATGATGAAATAGATCCCACAGGACTAAGGTCCAAGGGTAACATCCAAAAGAGGTTTAGGGGACAGGAGCAGGCACCTAGCCCACTCTTTCCACAGAATCCTCCAATCAATTCATGCCCAAAAGTCTCCATGATAAGTAAACTACAATACTCAATTACCAAATGATAACACATACCTTTAGGTTTGGGAGGCCCACCTTCAAACATATGATCATGACAGATGGGTGAGGGACAACATGGCTAGCTCACATAACAGAGAAGTGGCACAATGAGCTAATTGGTGGTTGCAAGGGGCTGCTGGTTGCCGGCTGAGGACCATCTTGGAGAAAATTTTTGTAGGTTTTTACCCCATACATAAATTACCTGCATAAGAATTCTAAAACACAGAAAATAAATAATGCAATAGCATAACACATAAAACACATATACATAGAGATTTTCCCCTGAATCCCAAAACTGGGACTACCAGCTTGATTTTTCATTATATTCCTTTCAATGTTACAATACATATTTATACATGCCGAAGCATCTAATACCATGGATCAAAAACCATCGCGTCTAAAACCATGGACTGAAAACCATCGCGTCCAAAACCATGTGTGAAAAATCATGCACAAAACCATAGGTAGGTCTGCCCAACCTAATATAGGGTCCAATTTTTTATTTTACCTGCACCCCTCAAACCCATTGTGACTCCCCCTGCTACGCAATCGGTGCAATGAAGGGGGGGCTAACCCCTGGGTTAACTACGTGGGCTAGTCGTGGAAAGAATATAACACAACCCAACATTCTCCCACTTGTTGTTTTCTTTCCATAGGGGGCCACAAGAGAGCTTAGTCATTTATCCAGCCCTACAACACCCATTGTTTCTCTACACCAAGAGAACTTCTCAAAGCTCACAGATTTGGTCAATGCATCTGCAGTATTCTTCAGAGTGTCCACCTTTACTAGAAACACCTTTTTGTCTTCTATCAAATCCCTCACAAAGTGATACTGAACATCAATGTGCTTATCTTTGAATGGTAAGTAGGGTTCTTTGCTAAGAAAATTACACTTTGGCTGTCACAGTCTATTCTTATAGCTCCCTGTACTAACCCCATACTTGAACACAATATCTGCAACCAAACTGCTTCCTTGCTTGCATGAGTAGCTGCCATGTATTCCGCCTCTGTAGTTGATAGTGCCACTACATATTGTTTCCTACTCATCCAACTGACTGCACCTCCAAATAGGTTAAACACATACCTACTTGTAGATTTTCTCTAATCTAGATCTCCAGCCTAGTCCATATCAACAAAGCCACGAATATCCAAAACTTTGTCCAATCCTGGACTTCCTTAGTAGCACAAACCATAATCGCTATTGCCATGCAAATCCCTGAAAACCTGCTTCACTGCTGTCCAATGTTGCTTCCTTGGTTTTGACATAAACCTGCTCAATACCCCCACTGCATGTGCAATGTCTGGTCTAGTACAGACCATCGCATATATCAGGCTACCGACTGCACTTGCATATGGAACACAGAACATATCCTCTTCCTCTTCTTGTGTCTTGGGACATTGTTCAGCAGATAAATTTACACCTATAGGAATAGGAACCTTCACCAGTTTACTATCGTGCATATTAAACCTCAGCAATATTGTCTTGACATACTTCCTCTGGTTTAACCAGAGCTTCCTCTTTATCGGATCTCTTTTAATTTCCATGCCCAAAATATAGTTTGCAACACCAAGATCTTTCATGTCGAATTTGGAGGACAATTGGGTCTTCAAATCTTGGATAATTTCTTTCTCATTTCCAACCAACAACATATCATCCACATATAAGACCAGATAAATAACACGGTCACTAATTAATTTAAATACACACAGTGACCTGCTTTGCTTCTAGTGAAGCCAAGTCCCCGTATAAATGTATCAAATTTCTGATACCACATCCTTGGTGACTATTTTAACCCATACAAAGACTTCTTTAACTTGCATACCAGTTATTTCTTACCCTTCACCGTAAAGCCTTCAGGTTGCTTCATGTAGATCTCCTCTTCCAGATCCCCGTGAAGAAATGTTGTCTTCACATCCATCTGTTCTAACTCAAAATCAAAAGCAACAACAACAGATAAAAGTAATCTAATAGAAGCTACCTTGGCAATACGAGAAAAGTTATCACCAAAATAAATTCTCGACACCTGGGAATAACCTTTTGCTACCAACCGAGCTTTGTATTTCTCCACCTTTGCTTCTGCATTTGTCTTCTTCTTGAACACCCATTTGCTACCAATGGGTTTCCTTTCAGCCGATAACTCCACCAGATCCCAAGACTCATTTTTCTGCAAAGATGCCATTTCATCAACCATGGCCTCTTTCCAGAGTTTTACATCCTCTGAATCTACTGCTTCCTTCACAGTTATGGGATCATCATTAGTAATAGATAAAGAAAAATTTGAACAAAAAGTAGATGGACTATACCTTTTTGGCCGCCTTCTTTCTTGAACTGATCTTATCACACTCAGAGTTTGTGGCTCTTCAGCTTCTGATTCCTCCTCTATTGTAGATTCTGATTCTTCCTCCTTTAGCTCAAACTCTATCATCTCAAGTTCCTTTGGTTGGACTTCATGTTTAATAACATCTTTCACCTCTCTGAACACGACATCTCGACTGTACACAACCTTCCTTGTTAGTGGGTTCCAAAGCTTATAACCCTTTAAACCATCCTTATACCCAATAAAGATACACTTTTCAGATTTACTATCCAACTTGGTTCATTTATCCTTTGGAACATGTACATATGCATCACATACAAATACCCTTAGATGTGAAAGAGAGGGTTTCTTACCAGTCCATACCTCTTGTGGAGTTCTTTCCTCCAACACTGATGAAGGTAATCTATTGACCATGTAACATGCTGTCTCCATTGCCTCTGCCCAGAATTCCTATCTTAACTCGACACCACTGAGCATGGTTCTTTCCCTTTCCATCAATGTCTTGTTCATTCTTTCTGCAACTCCATTTTTCCGAGGAGTATATGGAGTAGTCTTCTGCCATGCTATACCACACTTCTTATAGAATTCTTCAAATTCCTTACTGCAAAACTCTCCACCGTTACCTATCCTCAACACCTTTATCTTCTTCTCTATCTGGTTTTCCACCAGAGCATTAAATTCTTTAAATCTGTCAAAGACTTCAAATTTTTCTTAAGGAAATATATCCATGTATTCCTTGAGAAGTCATATATAAATTATACATCGTACACATACTTACCTAGTGATTGAACCTTCATAGGTCCAAACACATCACTGTGCACAAGCTCTAATATCTATTTCACCCTCTTACCACCAGAGGGGAAACTCACCTGATTCTGCTTCCCATATACAGAATTTTCACAGAAATCAAAATCCAGAGAGCTATTACTCATACCTTATACCATACCTTTACCATGAAGTATTTGAAGGCCCTTCTCTCCAATATTTCCAAGCCTTTGATGCCATAGCACGGTCTTCTCTCCAGAGACCACTAGATTTTCTGCTCCACTTTCAGGAACCACAAAACTGTTGCACCCATCAAGAACAGTGCTACCTTGCAGCTTGTACAGAGTTCCAATCCAAACTCCCAACATCAATACCAGTGCTTCCCAAACCATCTTGTAGGTATCCTTATCAAACATTTTTTTTACACCTGCATCATCCAACTTGCTTATAGAAATCATATTTCTAGCTAATGCAGGAATATGTAGAACACCTGGAAGTGTTCTAACCCTTCCACCTTGCAACTTCAACTTTACTTTTCCACGACCAACGATTCTAGCCTTCCCTTCGTCCCCTAGGAAGACATAACCACCATCGTATTTCTCATACTCGCAGAGCCACTCTCTATTGGGAGTGAAGTGAAAGGATGCATCTGAGTCAATCAACCATGCCTCATGATCTACATGTGTGCTTGAAGAAGCCAAGTACACATCTCCACCTTCATCTGAGGTGGTTTTCGCCTCTACAGAAGGAGCATCATCATATCCCTTTCCTTTTTCAGGAGATTTAGATTTACAGTCCCTTTTGTAGTGCCCTTCCTTTCGGCATTTCCAACACACCACCTTTACAGGTTTTCCTGGAGATTTAGATCTCCCACTCGATGAATTATTTTTGTTTATGTTCTGGGACCATCCTCGTATAGACAAGGCATCACCATTATGGCTCTCCATATTTTTCTGTCTCATCTCCTCCATCAACAAGGATAAGACTATTTCATCAAACTTAAAGGCAATTGTATTGCTACCTATTGCAATAACTAGACTATCCCACGAATATGGTAGAGAACACAACAAACTGATGAACTTATCTTCATCTAAAATTTTAATATCAACAGATGATAATTGACTTACCACAGTATGAAATGCATTCAGATGCTCTGTCACCGAGTCTCCATCTTTCATCCTTAGGTTATACAAATTTTCCCGCAGGAATAGTTTATTCACCAGAGACTTAGATTGGTACAAAGTCCCTAACTTGTCCCACAAATCCTTAGCCATAGCTTCCCCTGATACATTCAACAATACTGAATCTGAGACACACAATCGTATTGTGCTCTTTGCCTTCTGATCTAACTTCTTCCATTCTTCATCAGACACTCCTGTTGGTTTAGTACCCGAATCTACTGCGTTCCAATGATCTTTATCCACCAATAGATCCTCCATCTTGAGTTTCCACAACTCAAAACTCTAACCATTAAATTTCTTGATCTCTATCTTTCCACTACTTGACATCTTCTTTCACCACCAGAATCGATCTCGCAGATCTCCTACTGAACAGGGTCTACCACAGGCTTGAGCGAAACCCCTTAGCAACAAAAGCATCCCCTTGAAGCCAAAACAACTCTGATACCAAATGTAAGTTTTAACTCTGTATAGAAATTACCTGCATACGAATTCTAAAACACAGAAAATAAACAATGTGAGAGCATAACACATAAAACACATATACACAATGATTTTCCCCTGGATCCCAAAATTGGGACTACTAGCTTGATTTTTCATTATATTCTTTTCAATGTTACAATACATATTTATACATGCTGAAGCATCCAATACCATGGACCGAAAACCATCATGTCCAAAACCATGGACCGAAAACCATCGCGTCCAAAACCATGTATGAAAAATCATGCACAAAACCATAGGTAGGTCCACCCAACCTAATATAGGGTCCACAAACAAAATTTTTCGGGGCGCTGCCCTGGACCCCATAGAGTGGGGTTACCTGCACACCTCAAACCCCCTGTGACTACCCCCGCTATGTATTCGGCGCAATGAAGGGGGGGCTCCTCCCCCTTCTAACCCCTGGGTTAACTACGTGGGATAGTCGTGGAAAGAATATAACACAACCCAACAATTTTCTCCTAGGGATATCACCCACACAATGGTGCGTAATAGGGCCATTATGATAAGACCCGAATTTTTGGGGCACCGAATTTGTCAGAGGTTATTGATTGATGAGGTAGTGGCTTGTTCATTACTTACATGTATAAAATTTATGCATATAGTAGATGTCCTTGAAGAGCATGGGATTTATTCATTATTGTTGTCCTAAATTAGAGATATGACAAGGTTGTTCAATTACATGTGTAAATCTCACTAGTCTTTGGCCTAGATGAAGACTTTGACTAGCTACAAGCATTATTTTTGTTGGTCTAGATTAGAATCTTGTCTAGTTGAGGTAAGTCGATTAGTTGGGTAATTTTGACTGATCTTGTCTAGTTGAGGTAAGTTGACTGGTTGGATCATTTCGACTGATCTATTTTAATCGTGCTAAGTCATTTGGTTGGGTCATTTTTGACTGATCTTGTCTAGTCATGGTAAGTCAACTAGTTAAGTTGTTTTCAACTTATCTTGTGTAATTGTGTTAAGTTGATGGGTTGGGGGTATCTCGACTGGTTTTGTCAGGTTTACTAATTATGTTTGGTCGACTAGTTGGGTTGTGTCAAAAATCACTCGACTAACTAAGTATGATGGTGTATTCCAAAGTTAATTCTGCAAGCTTTGGAAAAGTATAAATTTTATAATCCCATTTCCATAATGAGACCATTGAAGTTGGGTTAAATGAACCTAACACCTTCAGTTAGCTAGTTTAGTTTAAGGGGTGGAAGGTACTATTCAAAATCAAAGGGTTAAAAAAATTGCAGTGATACGAGATCAAAGAAGAAATCAAGTGAGAGCTGAGCTCTTACAACACCAACGCAGCCAGACCATTCACATGTGTGTGTAGGAGAGAGGATTTTTGCTCGCATGTGTGTCGCAGTTTAGTTGATATGCACAAGCATTTTGTAGATCTAGTGCACAGGGAGGGGGTTGATTCATCTAGGAGGACTGATCAATTGTTCTTGTGATAAAATGGAAGTTTCTCCCTTGTTGTAATTCTTGGAAGAAAAATATTTTGTTGAAGAACATAATCAAGACACACATCGTTGGAAGTTTTCCCTAACGTTGGGGTTTACTGGGTATATCTTGTGTTCTATGTGTTGATGTGTTTGTCTTTAGATTTATTTTTTACAATGCATGTTTAGTTAGAATACTCAATGTTTTTATGATTTATGTTTCCAAAATATCAATTATTTGTGTTTTTGGGTTTTTACACTTAGAAAGTTGTGAATCAGTTTACTATACTTTAAGGAAATCTAATGTGGTATCAGAGCTCAATTTTTTATTGAAGACCAAGAACATATTTGATCTTTAGGAGAAATTCTACAGTTCAAAGGGAGTAAGTTATGAGATTGATTTGGCCGTTAGGGTTTTGAGCAATGTGCATTGATTCTACCAGACCAATTTGTATTTACATTTCGATTTGGCAGTATGGCATATCAAGATTTTAGATTTGAAGGCAGATTGGATAGTGTGTCCAACTTTTTCTTGTGGCATGAAAGGATAAAAGTTGTGCTGGAGGAACAAGGGGTTTGGGATTTTTGTTGATAACATCCCAATCGTACCAACAAATCCTCAACATTTGACTCAACATAATTAAATGGATGCCAAGGAAAGAAGGGTTATCCTGGAAGGAGTCAAAGACCACATTATCCCTCAGTTGAATGGGAAGAAGAAATCCAAATAAATGTGGATGACCATTATTGGTCTCTATCAAGGTTTGAGTGAGGCTGAAAAGCTGGTACTGAAAGACAAGCTCATGAGCTTTAAAATGTCCAAGTCATATTTTGTGGTTTCTTACCTCACCAACTTTTCCAAGGTAAAGGAAGAGTTGGCTAGTGTGGCTGAGGTGGTTCCATATAGAGATTTGGTGAATTTTTCTCTATTGGGTTTCACCAATTCGTGTGATATGCCCGAGAAAACTTTCCAAATTAGGAGGGTTTGTGGGGTGACTGTGTCCAGGAGGAGATTCACAGACAAGCTCAAGCTAGATCTCATGTTAAGAGCGAGGAAGATGAAGAAAATTTCGCTTTCGCCAATGAAGGGACCATTGGGGGAATTCTGAGGTCTAAAATGGGCCTCCTAAGTAAATTATAAAATAATACTGGAAATAATAAAAGAAGATTAGATTACATCATCAAATTTTAGAGGGAAAAAAGAAAAAACTATTTTTTCAACTTGTATTTTCAACTTATCTCCTTATGGGTTTATTCAAATTTCAAGTGGAAACACTCATTGGATGGATAATTTGATTCCTCATCCAAGGAGTGCCAATGTTTCATACATTTGATGGACCCCGCTACACGAAAAATGAGAAATACATGAAACACATGATTGCAATAACGCTTTTTCATGTATTTCTCACTTTTCGTGTAGCAGAGTCCATCAAAAGTATTCAACATGGTACTACTTGGATGAAGAATTAAATTTCGCATCCAATGAATACTCCCACTCAAAATTTGAGTAAAACCTTAGGGGAGATAAGTTGAAAATACAAGTTGAAAAAGTAGTTTTATTATTTTATTATTTTTTAATCTTTTTACTTTTTTAATGCAAAAATGGTGAATCATCCCCCATGGTTGACATCATCATCTTGAATCCTATTGGTTGTTATAAATTTTATTTTGGTTGTACATTTTTCTTAGGAGGCCCATTTTAGACCTCAAAATTCCCCTAATTGGCAAGTCCATGGGAAAAAAGAGCAGTGGTGGTGGTAAACCAAGTTGTAAGTGAGAGAAGAAGAAAAATGATCTCAATTAGATCAAGTGCTTTTCATGCCACTAGTTTGGGAATTATGGTACTAAATGGTCCAACAAGAAGAAAGGGTCCAAGAAGGACCAAGTAGCAAACTTTGTAAAGATAGATGATTTCTCTTCATTTCGAGAAGGAGTTTTCACTCAATGCTTGTATGGAAAGTTCAATAGCCACCAATTTATGGTATGTGGACAATGGTGTGTCTTGTTATATGATGGGAATTAAGAAGTATTTCAACAAACTATCAGAGGACACACAGTTTGATATTGATATTGGAGATTATGGGAAGTACTGGGTCAAGTTTACTGGTACAATTCATTATGAGAGGGAGTATGGCACTCTATATCTCATAAATGTTCTTTACGTAGCTAGGTTCAAGAAGAATCTCATTTTAGTTTCAACATTAGAGGATAAAGGGTAAGAGGTGAACTTTAGATAGGGTAGGGTTTTTATAAAACCCTTAGACTCCAAGGTGGCAAAGCAGATTGGGGTTAGGCACAAGAGCCTGTATATAGTATAGTTTGATATAGCCAAAACATTGACTAGCAGAGGATGCTGTGACACAGGCATCAGACTTGGAGGGTTGTGGCATAGGTGCATGGGACAAATGCATCATGGAGTATTGAATATTCTTAAGGATATAATGACATGGTTGCTTCAGTGTAACGTGTATCAACATGAGGTATGCAAAGGTTGCACACTTGGAAAGTATGCCAAGTCATCATTTCCCAACAAAGATAACAGGGACAAGGGTACCTTTGACCTTGTTCATTTATATGTATGTGGTCCATTCTCTACAATATCCCTTAGTGGATACAAGTACTCTGTCTATCACCTTCATAGATAATCACTTGAGGACGTCCTAGATATTTTTCATGAAAAATGATGAGGTCTTTTTGACGTTTTTGGAGTTTAAAGCCTTGGTTGAGAACCAGACAGGTGAAAAGATCAAGGTGCTGAGGTTTGACATTGGTGGGGAGTGTTGAAATATGTAACTAGGTCCAATCTTCATAATGTTCTATGTACTATTGATTTTATGTAAAAGAGAAACAAATTTTATTATTATTATTTTTATAGCACGGGTTTCATGCTCATAGTCAATTTGATTTTAGGTGAAAGCACCCATTGTGTGCTTCTAGGATTTGTCATTGAGTCAAAGAAGTCAAAGAGTCATTTTCATGTGTAAGTGACCCTATTGGGATATTTTATCAAGTCAAAAGAATTTATTGAGTCAAATGTGTCAAAAATATCCCTCCAAGACCAAGTCAACCTGCAAGAAGACAAGTCGGCTTACAATGATGAAGTCGGCCTCATTAGGGCTCCCTAGAAGCCCATATATAATAAGACAATCAACCTCATTTCAAGTAAACGTCCAAGTAAGTTCCATCTCAAGAAGCAAGGCAAGAAAAGGAGAGAAGGACAAGGAGAAACAAGGAGACAACAAGAGAAGCCAAAATCTGAAATTTCTCTATCATCCTCTCTCACACGTGCAATGAACTAGGGCATCACTTTGTTGCAACAAAGATGAAAATTTTAGTCATGATAAAAAGTTGAATTTTGGGTTCAAATAGTCAATTTTGGAAGCTAAGTTACCAAGGAAGAATAATCTATTTAATAAAAGGAAAGATGAGACTTAATACACCATATTGCATCCACACGTGCGAGATAGGGTCTTTGTAGTAAGGTCGAATTCTGTAATCAAGAAGTTACAGGTCTGAAATTTGAAGTCGCAACCATTTGACTTGGGTTGAATTTTTGTCTTGGGTCTAAAAGGTCTTGGAATTCATCATTTGAATATTCTATAAGAAGAGAATAATTCTTGTGGTTTTTCCTCTCTAGGAGAGGTTTTGGCCCTGGCTAGCAGGCTATATCTTGTGTCCATTTGTTCTACTGATATACATAGTTTGATAGTTGTTTGATGATAAGAACAATATAATAATAAATTAAATAAGAAGATAATTGCAAGTACATCAATTTAAAGTAAAATAACATCACAAACAATTATCAAAGTAAAGAGAAATCACCCTAATCTAGCTGCCATATATTTTTCAACATGGTATTAGAGATAAGGTTATAAAAAGAGGCAACTTTAATATCACTCAATTGAAGAAGGATACATAAGGGCCAACTATAATATGAAGAGCATCAAGGAGGACTAGTCAACATATCACAAATACGCTATCATCTTGAAGGAATAACTCTTAGAAGAAGAAGAAGACCTAAAGGACCCTACCTCCACTCAAAAGAAGGACTCTACACACTTAAACCATTCTTGGAAGCCTCCAAATTCTACATTATCAACCAAAGGAAGCAAGAAGAGTACTTCATAATAGTCAAAGAAATCAAAGTGATCTCCATCATATTGAAGGAAAGAGAATATCTCAAACATCTTTGAAGGAAGAAGGACATCTCTCCTTATATTGAAGAAGAAGCATTTTCATCCTTGAAGAAGGAACATCATCATCAAGAAAGGAATATAGTGGAAGACATCATCATCAAAGGAGCATATTCATTTTTCAAGTAATATTTTATATTTATTTCTCATTCTACAAACCAAATGACTTCTTTCTTTAAGGAGAACAATAAACTTGTTGGGACATTGAACTACCTTACATGGAAGAAGCGAATAGACTTAATTCTAATAGAAAATGATGTTATTGAATATGTTAAGGGCTCAATTTCCAAACCTCCACAAGAAAAATATCAAGCTATATCAAATTTTATGAAAGGATAAATAAGGGATTAAAGAATCCTCATTGAATCAATCAAGGATTCTCTCATTCCCTATGTATGAAAGTTGAAGACATTGAAATAAATCTATGGTAAGTTGGTGGAATTGTTCTTTGTAAGTAATACAAGGGAAATAATATCATTAAGAAACGAATTATACAAGATGAAAGTATTAAGAGAAGAAGGGGTAGCCTCATATCTCATGAAGGCATCTCATGTTGAGAAATAAACACAAGTAGGAACTAGGGTTTGATTCCTCTTTCTTGATAATTACTTGTGAATTATGTTGGCTTCTTTTACTTCTTAATTAACTTATATTTCATCAAGAAATTACCAAATTATATGTGTATGCATATCAAAATAACAAGAGAAAAAATATGTAGGTGATCTGAAAATCACCCTATGAGTGATCTCAGTTAAAGATTTATTAAATGAAGGTATTACAGACTCATGTGTTGGTGTGTGTCTATGTTATTTAGGCAACGGATCGATCAGATTGCAAATACACAAACACTTGAAATGGAAAACAGCAGAGAAATACAATAAGAAAATATAAGAACACAAGAATTTAATAAGGATTTCACCCTATCCTCCAGGGCTACATCTCCGGTCCAGCTCTCAGTGGTGGCCTTCTTTTATTATGTCTTAAAGCAGAGAATTACAATGAAGGAGCTCGATATGAGTCTCCTGAACAGAATTTGCTTGTCAGGGTGGTTCTTGGATTCTCCAAGCCACTAGAGTGCACATAATCTTTTCTTCACCAACTCTTTGACCTCTCTAGTCTTTAATGGAAGGAGCCCAATGTGGTGCTTAGTCCTGATAGATCCTCTCAGGGATGGCTTGAATTTCTCAAGCTCCCTGGTGCTCGACGCTGCCTTTGGTCAACTCAGCCCTCTGTCTTCTTTCTACTTTTTGCTTCACTATCTTCTTCGCTTTTGCTCTCTGCCTCTTGTTTCCTTCTTTTCTCTATTCTTCCTCTCCTCATATTCTACTTGTCTGTTCATGGCTGTTTGATTCCCCTTCCACTTCCGTCAGATCGCCTGCTACAACTTCGCTTGGAGTTCCTTGTCTCGGCATCATCATTAGTCTCATAGGGAGTGGCCACTTGTCCTCCTGCGACTGCGACAACTTGCTTCGTTGGTTTAGTTTTTTCAGTTACGTCATGGAATGAGTCATCTGCCACCTTGGTGGTCAAATCGGACGTCAAATTCTTATATATTGTGGCTTAATCCCTTGTCGATTCTGGCTTTCCCATCAGGCGCAATCTCAACCATTAGATCTGGAACCCCCAGATCCGACACCATTCGCTCATTTCATGTGGTTGACCTACTCGACCATTAGTGCGCGATGAGCGACAGTTTTCTTTCTCCTTCGCTTGAGTGGAATCGCTCCTTTTTCGCCAAAAATGCTTACGGCCCAAGGGTGCCCCCAATAAATACTGTTGGTTTTTGGAGCGCGGGTCCCGCCTTTGCCTTTAGCCTTTTTCCCCATGATTTTCCTAGCTCTCATGCGACCGAGCGCTAGGGGCCTCTCCTTCTTGAGGGGTTTTACCCAACCATGTGCGATTAGCGCATCAAAAACTGCCTCCTTTTCCCGATCCGGGCTTCCTAGGGACTAGTTTTGCCTCCTGTGTAGTCTCCATGGGCCTCGGTTAGCGCATTTTTACCGAGTTCCTCATCGTTCCACGTTGGCTGCTAACTGCCACTATTTAGAGGTGTTTTTGATCACTGCTCTTAATTCTTTGAAGTCGAAGTTTTGTCCCGATTTGATACAGTCATGGTTCTCTGATTTTTCTTCATGGATCCAATTCGGATCACGACCTTCCCACTGAAAAGCTTTTGGACCACCAAAAGTTTGTTTTCAAGCATCGAATAAGTGAGGGTACTATTGTCTCACTTGTTTGATCTCAATCCACTTTGCACTTCTCTACTTTGAACCCTTGATCCCTACTCTGAGGTACTCAACATCTCCTCTGCATGTCGTCCTCACCTTCCTATCCAAGACAGTGTCTTCCTGCAATTCATTAAGATATTCAGGTAGCAGGTCATCAATAGAAGGCAACTGAATTTGCTCTTCAGGATCCTCAATCAGTGAGGGTTCAAACAATCTCAAGCAGTCTACATTTATGATTGAGTAGATGTGCATGTAAGCTGGTAGATCAAGGCGAAAAGAATTTTCACCAATATTCTCAAGTATTTTTAAAGGTCCATACCTGATAGGCTTTAGCTTTTACCTTCACCTTGCATCCTATCCTTTCTGATATACAGCCAGACCTGGTCACCAACTTGGAAACTATGCTCCATCTGATGCTTGTCATGCCTAGCCTTGTATTTGGCTTGGCTCTTTTCCAGCTGTTCCTGTACTGCCTGGTGGATCTCCTGGATCTGTTCAATGAACCTAGTTGCCCTGTCCACATCACTATGTCCTTCAATTGTGGTATCTTTACTAAAGACAAAATCCAAAGGAGACCTTGGTGTGAAACCAAAACAGGTCTCAAAAGGAGATCTTTGTGTAGAAGAATGTTTTGCTCTGTTGTAATCATGTTGCACATAACACAAGTGTTCATCCCAAAGCTTAGGATGTTTCCTGCAATATCCTGTGAGTAACTGGATCACTGTCCAGTTAATGACTTCTATCTGGCCATCAGTTTGTGGATGAAAAGCTATGCTTTTATTTAGTTTGGTGTCCATCAGTTCCCACAGATTTGACCAAAACTTCCCCAAAAATCGAGTGTCTCGATCAGACACAATAGAGGTGGGTAATCCAAGATGAACCCATACATGTTCAAAGAACAGTTTTGCAGTTTGTTCAGTTGTAATCTGTTTATTACAAGGTATCAAAATACACATTTTGCTGAACCTATCCACAACAACATATAGATAATCATGACCTTTCCTAGATTTAGGCAGTCCTCCAACAAAATCCATGGAAACACTTTCCCAAGGGTGAGAAGGAATTGGCAGTGGAGTGTACAAGCCTAATTTTCTATTGCTAGGCTTGCTTTTAGCACATATAACACACCCTCTTACATATCTAGAAACTATCTCATTCATTTTTGGCCAGTAACAAAATCTTTGCAGCTATGCAACTATTTTACTTACAACAAAGTGACCTGATATCAGAGAAGTGTATGCTTCTCTAATTATCCTTACTCTCTTAGTTTGTGGAATGCAGAGTTTCCCACAATGGTATAAGAGTCAGTCCTTCACATGGTAATCCAATTCTTCTACCCGTTTGCCTTGACTCAAAGTTGCATATACATCTTTGAAATATATATCTTGAGTATATTGTTCAACGTAGCTTTCATGTAGCACAAAATTATGCTTAAGTATAGTAGATGCACTTATAATGGGTCTAGATAACATGTCTGCAACTTTATTGTGTATGCCCTTTTTATATCTGATGACCAAATGAATCTGTTGTAGAAAACCCATCCATATGTAGTGTCTTGATTGCTGCAACTTAGTTTGGGAGTGTAGATATTGAAGTGGTTGATGATCAATATGTATTACTGTCTCTTTCCCATTAAGTAATGTTTCCACTTTTTCACCCTCTGAACTAATGCATACAATTCTTTATCATATTTAGGATAGTTAGCTACTGCAGGATTAAAAGTCTCAGAATGATAACATATGGGTTTACCATGCTGTGTCAACACTGCTCCCATGGCATAGTCACTGGCATCTATTTGGATCTCAAATGGTCTTTGTAGATCAGGCAGTGCTAGTACAGGTGTTGTACTAATATTTTCTTTCAAGGTGTCAAAGGTTTTTTGATGTTTTCCTCCCCACTGAAACACCTTGTTCAATCCTGTTAAAGCATGTAAGGGAGCTGCAATTGAGGAAAAGTTAGAAATGAACTTCCTCCAGTATTGTGCTGCTCCTAAGAAGATTCTAACCTCTGTAGAAGACTTGGGTTTAAGCCAGTTTACAATGACTGCCACTTTAGAGGGATCTATTTTCAATTCACCATCCCCACTATATGACCCAAATAATTTAGAGATGTTTTTCCAAATTCACATTTTGAGAGTTTAACATGAAATTTTTCTCTTCTCAGAACATCTAATTTCTGCTTAACATGCTTTAAGTGCTATTGCCACATTTTACTAAAAATCAGAATGTCATCCAGATACACAATAACAAAATCATCAAGAAAAGGTCTGAGTACATCATTCATTAATCCCATGAAAGTAGCAGGAGCATTAGTTAAGCCAAAAGGTATAACCAGCCACTCATACAATCCCTGCTTTTTTTTGAAAGCAGTCTTCCATGCATCTTGTTCTGCAACCCTAACCTAATGGTATCCACTGTGCAAGTCTAGCTTGGTGAAATAAACATCTTCTTTCAATTGATCCAAAATATCATCTATGTGAGGAAGGGGATAACGATTTTTGATTGTTATCTTATTCAGTGCTCGATAGTCAATGCACATTCTCCACGAGCCATCTTTCTTTCTCACCAAAATGATTGGTGACCCACATGGTGATGTGCTAGGCCTGATCAACCCTTTCTCGAGCAACTCCTGCACCTGCTTCTTGATTTCAGCATTCTCTAAAGTAGACATCCTAAACATTCCAATGTTAGGCAATGGAACATCTTGCTGCAAAATAATATCATGTACTATTTCCTTTTTGGGTGGCAGATCTTTAGGTTCTTGAAACAAGATATCATACTCTGAAACAACCTTTGCTATATCAGCTTGCTGTTTAGCATTACAACCCTCAAATACCTTGGTTTTATCAGGTTTCTTTTCCTTTACAACCATCAGTAAGAATTTTTTGCATGAATTTATCATTCTTTTCATCTGCCCTGAGTTTATGAGAGTATAATTATTCTTGAGCTTATGAGCTCTTACAAAGTATTCGATTCCATCTTTAACAAGTAGATACTTGTTCTCAGCTCTACAAAAAATAGCTTTTCTATCATACAAGTAAGGAATTCCTAAAACAATTCCACATATATCCAAAGGAATTATGTCTAACTCAACCTCATCTACAAATGCTGACCCAAAAGAAAACTTGAGTTTGCACTGTCTAGTCACTTGTAGTTGTGCTTTATCATTCAACCATCCTAATGGGTATGGTTTCTTGTGAGGTGTAGTTGCTAATCCCAATTTCTTTACAATTGCTTCAGAAATTAAATTTACTTGTGAGCCACTATCAAACAAAGTATTAATCTTTTGATATTTGGAAACAACTCGAATATGGAAAAGCTCATGTCTTTTTCTCTCATTCTCTTCATCAATAACAGATTGAGCAGAATTACTAGCAGATGCTACAGAATTCTTACCTTTTATACTCGTGGTTGCAATGGTTTTTTCATCTCCTGAGTCTGACCCCAAATCTTTCTGAATAGCTGCAGTAGTCTTCTTCTTCTTGCCCTCGAACTTCTTAGGTATTAGCTTTGGATGCAAAATCCAACAATGCTCATCATCATGCCCATCATTTTTACAGTGAGTGCATGAAGCTTTGCTTTTCTGTGCAGTGTTAGCCTTCCTTTCTTTCCACTTCTGTTTTCTTTTCTCCTTGCTCTTGCTTGCAGTGGGTTGGGATGGCCCCCCAACTTCTGGATTTCCATTCTTTCTTCTAGCTTGTAGATGAGTAGCTTGTATAGATACCTCATCTATACTAGTGGGATTAAACATGAGGATGGTATGCCTCATGTAGCTGTGTATTCCACCAATGTACTTCAACAGAGTCTCTAGTGAGTCTAATGAGATTCCTAGAATCAATTCTCTCTTTCTAAATTCTTGAGTGTACCCTTGCACACTTTTCCCTTTCAACTGTCGAAGAGTTTTCCAACTCATCATGGCTTGTTGCATGTAGGCCAATGGATAGAACTTCTTTTTGATTGTAGAAACAAATTCACTCCAGACAGAGATAGTCTTACCATGTCTTTTTATGTCAGCTTGGGTTTTGCCTTACCACCAAACCAAGGAAGTGACTCCTAGGTGTAGGCTTGCCAGCTAAATTTTTCTCTTGTCTGAATCAATGTTCTGTACTCTGCAATAAACATCCATTTGTCTAATCCAATTGTCCAATTTTTCTGCATTTAAATCTCCGTCATATATAGGCAAATCAAATTTAACATCTAGCTTGATCAAAGATGCTTTCTTGTTATGCACATGGCTATTAGGAGGTGTGAGGAATCTTTCCTCTTTCCCTTTTCCTTTGGAGTGGTCATGGAAGTGAGACTAATCTTCTTCTTTGTCTTGTTTAGAGCCTAATGATTCTTCATCCTTATGTTTTCTAAAGTCCCTATACATTTCTTCTACCATGGACTTTATAGCTAGGAAACTCTCTATGAATTGAGGGTCTGGCTCCACAGAACCTTCCTCTGACATTGTCTTCTGAGGATAGACTCTCCCAATTTAAGGATTAGTTTCGACCAACTCTCCTTCTCCTAATTTGAGCTTTGATCTAGTAAGCATCCAACAGCTAAACCAACACAATCTTGTCTAACCTTACAGCTTAAAGCTCTGATACCACTTGATCTGAAAATCACCCTATGAGTGATCTCAGTTAAAGATTTATTAAATGAAGGTATTACAGACTCATGTGCTGGTGTGTGTCTATGTTATTTAGGCAACGGATCGATCATATTGCAAATACACAGACACTTGAAATGGAAAACAACAGAAAAATACAGTAAGAAAATATAAGAACACAAGAATTTAATAAGGAGTTCACCCTATCCTCCAGGGCTACATCTCCAGTCCAACTCTCAGTGGTGGCCTTCTTTTATTGTGTCTTAAAGTAGAGAATTACAATGAAGGAGCTCGATATGAGTCTCCTGAACAAAATTTGCTTGGCAGGGTGGTTCTTGGATTCCCCAAGCCACTAGAGTGCACAGACTCTTTTCCTCAACAACTCTTTGACCTCTCTAGTCTTTAATGGAAGGAGCCCAATGTGGTGCTCAGTCTTGACAGATCCTCTCAGGGATGGCTTGAATTTCTCAAGCTCTCTAGTGCTCGACGCTGCCTTTGGTCAGCTTGGCCCTCTGTCTTCTTTTTGCTTTTTGCTTCACTATCTTCTTCGCTTTTTCTCTCTCTGCCTCTTGTTTCCTTCTTTTCTCTGTTCTTCCTCTCTGCGTCTTTTGCTTGTTTGTTCACGGCTTTAAAGCCATTCGATTTCATGGCTGTTCGATTCCCCTTCCACTTCTGTCGGATCGCCTGCTACAACTTCGCTTAGAGTTCCCTGTCTCGGTGTCATCATCAGCCTCACAGGGATTGGCCACTTGTCCTCCTGTGACTATACCAGCTTAC
This sequence comes from Pinus tabuliformis, assembly GCA_031772625.1. NCBI lineage: Eukaryota > Viridiplantae > Streptophyta > Pinopsida > Pinales > Pinaceae > Pinus > Pinus tabuliformis. Next base: position 432,688,830 of record CM062804.1, read on the forward strand.
TTCGTTGGTTCAGTTTTTTCAGTTATGTTGTGGAATGAGTCATTTGCCACCTTGGTGGTCAAATCGGACGTCAAATTCTTATAGATCGTGGCTTAATCCCCTTGTTGATTCCATCTTTCCCATCAGGCGTGATCTAAACCGTTAGATCTGGATTCCCCAGATCCGATGCCATTCAGTCATTTCGCATGGTTGACCTGCTCGACCGTTAGTGCGTGATGAGCGGCGGTTTTCTCTCTCCTCCACTTGCCACGTGTCGGGCGCTAAGTGGAATTGCTCATTTTTCGCCAAAACTACTTACTGCCCAAGGGTGCCCTCGATAAATACTGCTGGTTTTTGGAGCGCGGATCTCACCTTTGCCTTTAGCCTTTTGCCCCACAGTTTTCCCAGCTCTCATGCAACCGAGCGCTCGGGGCCTCTCCTTCTCGAGGGGTTTTGCCTAGCGAAACTGCCTCCTTTTCCCTATCCGAGCTTCCCAGGGGCTAGTTTCGCCTCTTGCATAGTCTCCATGGGCCTCGGTCAGTGCACTTTGACCAAGGTCCTCGTCGTTCCACACTTGCTGCTAACTGCCACTGTTTAGAGGCGTTTCTGATCACTGCTCTTAATTATTTGAAGTCAAAGTTTTGTCCCAATTTGATATAGTCATGGTTCTCTAAAATTTCTTCATGGATCCAATTTGGATAAGTAGGCCCCAACAACTGTCCATGAAATTCGCACGTGTGAGAGATAGATAGCCCATAAACTTCGATTTAGGTTTTCCTAGAAAATTCATCCTCTTCTAGATACTTCACACTCTTTTTCTGTTTCTCTTGATTGAAGATCGAACTTGTTGAGTGAATGTGACAAATAGGTTGAATTGACTCTCCTTATATAGCCTTTCTGCTGGGTTGAATTGCCCTTATGTAGGCCAAATTATTGGCGATAGGGCCAACTTGGTGTGGAGGTGACAAATTACCTTTTTGACTCAAAAATAATTCTTTTTACATGATACAAAATCCCAGTAAGGGTCTAATAAAAATGACAATTACTCTAATGAGTCAAGACAAAACTTAGAAGCCTTCAATGGAGGCTTTGACCTAGAAATTTTTTGACCCAAGCATGAAATCCATGCTTTAATAAGTCATTTTATTTAATAATAAATTTTCTTTTTGACAAGTACAATTATGAAGAGTGAAGGTAGTTACATTCAACCACATCTAAAATAAGAGATGAACTACAAGAGTTAGGAGAAACTATGTTAGATCTGAAGATAACTACTCTTGTACTCAATGTATTACCAAATAAATGGGGCAACTTTGCATCAAGCATCTATAGAAAGAAGGAATCCACTCCATTCAGTGATCTATGGTCATTATGTAAGATTGAAGAAACTGGATTAAAGGTAAAGAATGATGTTGGATCAAATGAGCAAACACAAGAATATGCAACTATGACAAGGAAGAAAGAGAAATTTGGAAAGTTTGAGTGTCGAAAGAAATTTCAAAAGAAAATTGACATGTCTAAGATTCAGTGCTATGAATGTAATGAATATGGGCATTTCAAAAGGAATTGTCCTAAACTCAAGAAGGGCAATAAGAAAAGAAAAGAAAGAAGTGAAGCCCATGTGACCGAAGAAGTAGAATAACTGGAAGAGAATAAATCAAAGAAGGAAGAAGTGAAAGGCCTCTACTATTGAAGGTATCTCATACATTTAGTTTATTTTCAGTAGATAGAAGCTAGCAAGTCAGGGTAGGAAGTATTGAGATAGCATCATAAAATCGAGAAAGAATAGCTGAAATACAATTTGAATGATTAAAGAAAATCATCTGGAAAGAATAGGAAGAAAAGAGTTTTCCATACATCATCATCATTACAAAGAAGAATTTACAGATAAAGGATAATCAAGATCCTCCATCAAAACATTTAAAGTATTCACCTCTACTTAGAAGAAGCATCACATTCCACCTAGTGTGGGATCTACAATTTAGAAGGATGGAGGTATGGTGATAGAGAAGTGCAGCATGGAAATTTAGTTGAAGCATTTTCATCTTCAAGAAAGGAAAGGGAATCTGAAAAAGAAAGCCTAGATGATCACATGAAGGAATATGTATGCATATATTTGTTAACTTTGATAGATGGATAAAGCCATGTCATCACTTAATTACATATAGAATGATTAGAATTCTCTATCTCATGTGCATGATTGAAGAAGAAGGGACTCTTCCTTCTGAATGATACATGAAGGCATAAATACAATATGCCTTGAACTCTTCTACATGATGACAATATAGAATCAACACTATATGACCTCATGAATAATATGAGGTGGTTGGAAACAACTATTCCTATGATGAAGGAACTATGTATTGAGACCCCAAGGAGGTAGTACATGAAAAATTTAGAAGAAGAGTTCATCGAGATGTATCTATAGCACTTAGAAAATTAACCAATATCTAGAAGGATTAGCTATGACATGTCCATGAAGAAGTTATGAGGACCCTAATGTGTATGATGAAGAAGGAAAACCTTGATAGTAAATGTCTTGGAGATGGGTTCAAATAGTATGTTGATGTTGCAGAAGCTGATATTATGATGAAAGGACATCATGAAGAGGTAATTATATTGTTAAAAGTTCACTTTTTAATTTTTGAAAGCAAGAAACTGGTTGGGTTGGAACAACGCTACCAAAAGAGGGTTGTAGAAATCCGCCTACAACTAGTACACATAGACTTGGATGGAAAACCCTTGAAGGAATATGACTTGGATAGAGGTAGAAATATGAAGGATAGCCAGATGATGATAAAGAAGGTCACTTCCCAATGAAGAGAAGATGGCTCCATGATGAAGAAGTTGAAGTTCATCCATGACATGAATATGAAGAAAGGACGAGCCCTACTAGCATATGATGATACCCTGATCTCCACCAAAGAGTTGATACTTGTTGTTGAAAATAAGTCCCTAACTAGTAGTCTATATCTTGTTTCCACTTGTTCTATCGATCTTCATACTTTGGTAGCTGTTTGATGATAATAACTCTATAATAATCAAGTAAAGAAGAATCTAACTGAAAGCACATCAAGTTAAAGTAAAATAACATCACAAACAATTATCAAAGTAAAGAGAAATCACCCTAATCTAACTGCCATAGAATTCTCAACAGGGAGAATATCTCAAACAAATTTAAGGAGTTGTGTGCCAAGGAGGGCATCCAGAGGAGTTGAACACAACATATAATCATTAGGAGAATGGGGTGGTAGAGCACAATAATAGGGCCATAGTTGGAGTGGCCAAAGTTATGTTGCATGACTAGGGGCTACCCAAGTTTCTTTGGGCAAGTCATGCAATACAACAATTTTATTATAGAACTGAAGCCCACAGAGAGTTGGGGCGAGTTACAATAGAGGAGGCGTTTATAGGGAAGAAATCATATGTGTCTCTTTTTAACATATTCGGTAGCCGTGTGCATTGCCATGTACTAGATGAGAAGAGGAAGAATCTAGAGCCCACAACAGAGAAGGGAATATTTGTGGGCTATGACGAGACATCCAAGGTGTATAGTGTGTACATTCTAGCACATGGGAAGACAATTATTAGAAGAGACATGAAGTTTGAGGAGGATAGGGCCTTGAAAAAGTTCTTAGAGCATGAGGAAACTATAGTTCAGGATGAGGAGCAACAAGCTCCCAAGTAGGAAACTCAGCTAGTACCTCAGACCACAATTTTGCATGGGCAAGATGAGGACGAAATTGACACGCAATTGGAGGAGAGAGTCAAGCCCACTTAGGAAATGATTCCCAATACTAGGAGAAGGAGAGTGAGACGGGACACTCAGTTTATCCAGGATGTGCAAGAGCAAGTTGGTGCTCCTATTAGATCAATTCGACACAACATACAACCATATAGGTACACAGGATATATGGAACTTATGGCAAAGTTGTTGGATGCTAAACGTTCCAACGATTAGGAGGTAGCCACTTAATAGGTGTGGAAAGATTCCTAGGTGGAGGAGTATGCCTCCATCATGAAGAATGATGTTTGGGAAGTGGTGTCAGGGCCAAAGGGAAAATATATGGTAGGCTCTTGTTGGGTCTACAAGATCAAGCATGGAGCTGACGAGAATATTGAGAATTACAAGGCAAGATTCGTGGCCAAGGGGTTCTTGCAGAGAGAGGGAGTTTACTATGAAGAGACCTTTGCCCCATTTGTGAGGTATTTGTCTGTCAGGCATGTCGTAGGTATTACAACATAGATGGGGTGGAAGATCCACTAGATGGACATGAATACAACCTTCCTAATGGGGTTGTTGAGGAGGAAATTTACGTTGAGTAGTCAGAGGGATTTGAGACATGGAGAACAAATACACACGTTTATAGATCTAAGAGAGCCTTTTATGGGCTCAAGAATGCTTTGCAGAAATGGTATGCTTAGATAGAAAATTATCTTCAGGGATTGGGCTTCACTAAGAGTGAAGTAGACCCCAACGTCTACTACATTGTTGTTGGAGGTGATCCGTTTATTATGGTGCTATATGTGGAAAATATGATTTTAACATGTGAAAACAATCTCATTAAAGAGTGTAAGAGAGATCTTGCAGACCAACTTGATATGAAGGATATGGGGCTAATGTATTATTTCCTTGGGCTGGAGGCATGGAAAGGTGATGGGGAGATCTTTGTGGGACAGGGCAAGTACAATTTGCAGATTATGAGGAGATTTCATATATAGGATTGCAGGCCCATGACCACACCTCTATTTGGAGGATGGTGGATACATCGAGATTAGAGCGAGTAGATCCTACACTTTATCGACAAATGATTGGGTCTTTTATGTATTTGGTGAACACACAGTCATATATACGTTTTGTAGTTAACTCTTTGAGTCGGTTTTTTTTTAGCCTACCAGAGCACATTGGTTTATTCTAAACACATGTTGTGATATCTCAGGGGGGAAATAGAGCATGGATTGTGGTACAAATAGGTTGATTAATTGAAGCTTGAGGGCTTCACTAATGCAGATTGAGTAGGAAGATCCATAGATAGGAAGAGCACATAAAGTTACACATTTAGTGTTGGATCAACCACTGTTTCATAGTTCTACAGGAAGTAGAGATCAATCACATTGAGCTCAACTAAGGCTGAGTACATGGCTGCTAGTTTGGCAAGGCACAAAGTTATTTGTTTGAGGAATCTTCTTGTGGGTTTGTTCATGACAGAGTTGGAGGATACAATGATACACTATGAAAATAAGAGCTGCATCAAGCTCTTTGAAAATTTAGTGTTTCATGATCACTTTAAGCAAATTGACATACATTTGTTATAAAATTAGAAAGGCATAAATATTTTCTTTATATAGATAATTACTTTTGACTTTCTTATCTTTATGTTCTTCTTGTATCTTTTAGTTCATCAAGCAATTACCAAAACAATAAAATAAAGATCACAAACACCAGATGTAGGTGAACAACTAGGGAAAAACCCCTATCTAGGGGAAAGCCTAGTCAACAGTTCTTCCTTAATAACTTCACGAGATAATCCAAGACTCTTGACTTAGACACAAAATTCCTCTACACCAATTCAACCTTTTTATTCCTTTTGTAGATGATAATCATTTTAACAATAAATTCGACCTAGAAACAACTTGTAGCAACAATAGTACTTCAATCCAACAATAACTTTGATCTATCAGTTAGCCCAACAAAAAATTCGACCCAACAGTTAGCCCAACAACAACTTTGACCCAACAGTTAGCCCAAAAAGAACTTCGAGCCAACAATTAGACTTCGATCCAGCAACAACACTTCGACCTTGTAGTAGTAGACCAAAAAATCCACATGTGTGAGAGAGAGATGACCCAAAAAATTTGATCTTGATCTTTCCAACACTTCTCCTTCTCTTCTTGGAATTTCACACTTTTTATACCTCCTTCTTGAATATCAAACTTCTATGTGAGAGAATGCTCCAAATGAATTCAAACTGCTTCAATATATAGGCTTCTGGTAAGGTTGAATTACCCTGTTTGAGGATCTCCTTTAGGAAAACTTGGTGTGGAGGTGACAAATAACTTATTTGACTCAATAATAAATATTTTTACATGATTCAAAAGCCCAAGAAGGGTCTCTTTAAATGGAAAATGGCTGTAATGACTCAGTCTATATTCTATAAGTCCTCAATGGGGACTTTGACCTAAAACATGATGACCCAAGCATGAAACCCATGCTTTAATAAGTCATAAGTCATAAGTCATAATAATAATAATAATAATAATAATAATAATAATAATAATAATTTCTTTTTCTTTCATTTCATAAATACATTTCATTATGACTCAAATACAAATATGAATATCAAACCTAGTTACATTCTTCAACAACATTATCAACATATTAGATATATTGTTCAGAGAGGTATAGTTTCACTCCAGTATGCACTAATAGAGGAGTAGACAAAAAACATTCTGACCAAGGCATTGCTAGGAACCAAATTTGCATACCTTAGAGAGAATTTGGGTAGTGAAAAACACCTTCCTCTCTAAGAGGGAGTGTTTATTGGAGTAGAGAAGTAAGGGTTTCATTTTTACAAGTGTTAAGACTAGCAGAAGAACCCAAAAGATTGCCACTTTGAGATTGAAATTATAAGAGGAGATGGAGTGAGTTAATGGCAAGTAAGTTGAGCACAAGAAATGTGTGTTAGATCAGTGAAGGAAGATCTAAGGGTTTTAGTAGATTGAAGTGATATAGGATCAAGGAAGATATTGAGTGAGGGCCGAGCTCTTACAACCCCAACTAAGTCATACCATTCACATGTGTGTGCAGGAGAGAGGATTTACGTTCACATGTTTTCACAGTTTAGTTGATCCACACAATATTTTTTAGATATAGTGCATAGGCAAGGGGACAATTCATCTTGGAGGATTAATCAGTTGTTCTTGTGATAAAAAGGAAGTTTCTCCCTAGTTATAATTCTTAAAAGAAAAATCCTTTGCTAAAGAAAATATTAGACACACAACGTTGCAGGTCTTCTCTGGAGTTGGGGTTTCCTAGATATATCTTATTTTCTATATGTTGATGTGTTTTTATTCTAATTTATTCTCCATTGTGCTTGCTTAGTTAGAAAACTTATTGTATTTGTGATTTAAGTTTTCATAATATCAATTAGTGTTTCTGGGGTTTTACAGTTAGAAAGTTGCAAATCAGTTTATGGGGTTTTAAGGAAATCTAACAGAGTATGAGAAAGATTGTACAAGAGAAAATTGAAAAGTGTGTGGTTCTTTGGTGTAAAATATAGTTCATAGGAAATTGTTATAGTTCTTTAAGTATTTTAACTCTGTCCTTTTGAAATTGTCTAGTTTTTATGAAAGGAATTTGTTTAAATATTTCGGTCAAGGGCTTTGTGACCCAAAATAAGCCTGTAATAATATAAAAATGACAAGGAAGTGAATATGTAGAAATACAAATACATTGGAAAATATTTATTCAGGCCTCTAGGGAAGAACCCTAGATCCAGACCTAGATGCACATGATAGACCAAGATGTGACCCAAAACTAACTAGGCGTGTGATTGACATAGAATCTAGATACAAGCCAAAACTAACCAGATGTGCAATAGATGAAACAAATAACTATATGTGATTGACATGCTACCTATAATTCACAATTTAGATTGCACGAAAACCAAACACAAAGAAAAATTTTAAGACATTTCTATACAAAAGATGTAACAACTAGGGCATGAAAATAAATTTATGATAGAAGGATAACATACGAGAGACCTTTAAAATAAATTTCCAATGCCATTGCAGACTTGACATGAATCGACTTGTGATGAGTGATGCAGTAGATGTGCAAACGACACAAAAATAAGAATAAGACATAGAAATAGAGAAATGGAAATTTTAGAGGGATAATGCATTTTTTTTCTTTTTTTAATGATAACTTTTTATAAGTTTTGTACACAAATTTTCTTTACTCTTTCCAAAATATGGAAGCCCATTTGAAAATTTTTAATGGAACACAACTTCCATATGTGGAAACCTTTAGGGGTGAGTCAGTGGCACTAAATCCAAGCCCACTCGAAATTATATAATGGAAGAATAGGGCCGAAGGAAGTTGTCAATTATAGGAATGGTTGTATCTGATTCCAAGTTGCATCACCTTGAATTGGAAAAGTTATTCAAAGAACTATGGGATGAATTGACTGGCTTATTAGGATCAAAGGCATTAGTGAATGCTAAATTTACCTTGTAACTACATTGTTTTAGGTTTAAAATGGTTGGTGGAGTAACTATGTAAAGCTATGCAAATGACCTAATATCTTTGATAAGATGGTCAGCAAAAGTAGTTGTAAATGTTGATGAATATGAGGAAAACACTATATTATTAAAAATGTTTGTTTTGGGTTATGACAATGTTGCAATCCCATCTAGTTAGTTACCTTCACAATCATTGTAGAGTATGATATCATCTCCAATTGTGGAGGAAAATAATTAAAAAAAAACGGGAACTCTCCTGGAAAATGCCTTTGCTAAAAGGAAACATGTAAGAATACACAGGAACACAGGGTCAACAAAAAACAAGAAGAGCTAGTTCTATTGTTGTAGAAATTGGAATACATGGCCTAGAATTGTTAATTTAGAGGCACTGATCTCCTTAAAGGAAAAAAATAGATAAGGAAATGAAAGAAGAAAATGATATTGTCACTGAGAATGATGGCGAAAAAGCTAAAAATGATAGTGACAATTGATGATGAAGATTTCCTATTTTAAGTGGCTAGACCTCGAAGACAAAGAGAACCAACAGATGCTTGCTATGTGTGGATTGTTTTCTAGGGGAGTTTTAAAATTTAATAATTTAGTCTTAAGGCAACGATGATAACATGATGAAAAATTCACAAGAATTTTTAAACTACTATGGAGAGAAGCAACTAGAAATAATGTTTTGAAAGTCATTATATAGTTTTTATAAGCAAGTTTTTATTAATATTGTTTGTGACATTTTGACTATTGTACTATGGGAGGTTTTAAATACAAATGATATATCTTGTTAAGGGAGGTGCTAGAGTGGTCACATCCAATAAGTTAGTGTGAGAGGGGTCTTAATGATAAGTTTTATTAAACATAATCTTGTTAAGGGATTATTTGTCCTAATGTTTGTCAATAGCCCTTATTAATTATGGGTTAGTTATAGGAGTGGTTTAATAAATTTTTACATGGTGTAGAAGAAATCCATGTTGATATATTCAGTAGTATCCTTGATTAATGAAGTGATACTTTTTACTTGTGCGTGTCTCTCTGTCATAGTTTTGCATCTCTAAACACCTACAATTTGTACAAGGCATATTACAAGGTGTGGCATATGTGAGTGAAAATTGCGAAGATTGACAATTAGAACATGCCAATAGTTATATCCATGTGATAGGAATTACAAGAAGATGATTCATCTTAAAGGTCTACGAATGGAATAGTCGCCCTAAAGCATATTAATATTTGGAGGAGGCAAGTTCATTAAGATGCAAGAATATTAGGTGCTGGTATAAATGTAGTTGCAGGACACTTAGAGTAGTAATAAGCTAAAAGAAACAAGAAGGGAATATCAAAAGTATGATGAAAAAAAGGCTAACCATGAATTCATGGTGAATGCACCACGTACATTGTGGGGCTATGTTGTACATCAATTCGAGAATATAGGGAGCCTTTTGAATTCAAATTGATCCAACGAGTGTGTTGTGGGGTTATGTTGGACATATATTCAAAATGACAGGGAGCCTTAAGACTTAAGGTTGATGGTAGTTTACTTAAATAACAGTAGTGACAAACTACTTAACAAGATAAAAACAATAACAAAACTATATGAGCCATTGCATGTCATCAAGAAGGATCTTCATTCTAAGAAATGTCCCAAGGAATGCTTTAATGGCAACTTCAAAAGTGATGGCCATAATTTGAGAGAATGACGTCTAGTCTCAAAATTTCTTTAAAGGGAAGACCACCTCTTTCAAAGTGATATAAGGTTAGTGCTAGAAAAATAATACTACCCCTAAAGAAGCTAAACCTTATACACTCAAGATTATTATTAGGGGCAAGCCCTTGTTATAACATTTAATAAATAAATGTATCAATATACGAAGGTGATGTGAGTGATGATAAGTTGCATAATATTTACTAACATATTCTTAATGTTGAAATAGTGGATTATAAATCCACAAGTGACATATATCCATTGCTTGAATTTTGAAGGATAACTCTTATTTGTGATGAATAATGTTTAAATTGTATGAAGTGGGCCACACATATTGTCTACACATGAATGGAAAATGAGTACAATGGAGGGACTTTTTTATATGGATTGGATCATTGTATTTTTTTCATCCATATTGATGCTTTTGAAGTGGAATAAGTGGAGGAATAATCTCATGGGACCATTTTTACCAACGAGACCTAATTTGGAAAATTGAAGTATGAAACCTTATAGGAGAATTTTGAAGCATCAGACAATGTTTTTTGGGTGTAAAACATTGCTACTTTAGTGCAACACATTTTTTAATGTTCTACACGTGGAGACCTTTCCAAAAATGGAAGAATCGAGGCAATCAGAGTGCATATGAAAACGTTGTGCCACTCAAAAGTTTCCCTTCTTGTTTTGACCCCCATAATTTGAGAGGGTGCCATGTCAGCCCTCATTATTCATGGAAAAGGGGCTAACCACATGATTTTGATGAATAATACTCTAGAAGATTCCATATTGTAACTTTGGTTTAGATTTGACGTAGTTAAACTAACCACTAGTTGACTATCGGGCTGTGTTATAACTAGGCCACTAGGAGGAAAAGGGGTTCCATTCTTTAGAGTGCATCTATTCCATAGATGAGAAAGAATAACTGAGAGCACACAAAGAGGATGCCACTCAAAATTTTACCTTCCTATTTTCACCACCATAATTATAGAGGATGCCACAACATATCCCATTATTCATAGAAAATGAGCTAACCACATGATTATGATGAAGAAGACTCTAGAAGAGTTTATATTGTAACTCCGCTTTAGAGTTGAGGTAGTCAAACCTAACGACTAGTAGGCTATTGAGCTGTGTTATAACCAAACCACTAGAAGGAATAGGGGTTCCATTCTCTTGAGTGCATTTGTCCCATAGATGAGAAAAAATAACTAAGAGGGATAAGAGATAGAGCACATAAAGAGGATGCCACTAAAAACATTACCTTCTTGTTTTCACCACTATAATTTGAGAGGATTCCATGTTAGCCCCCATTATTCATGGAAAAAGGTCTAACCATGTGATTATGATGAAGAAGACTAGAAAGGTCCATATGATAACTCTGTTTTAGAGTTGAGATAGTCAAACCTAATCACTAGTAGGCTATCAGGCTGTGTTATAATCGGGCCACTAGGAGGAAAAGGGGTTACATTCTTTCGAGTGCATTTGTTGCATAGATGAGAAAAGATAACTGAGAGGCTTAGGGTATAGAGAACACATAGAGTGTTTGTGCACTGTAGTATCCCAAGGGCCACAATTCATACTTCTTTGTTCTCATAACGATTTTCTATGTAGAGAAATAGAGCAGAGAGACCTCACCTTCCAACCGGGTTTTCTCTCGAAAGGGTTTCTCAGGTCATATTTTGTGTCGAATCATGGTTTATGAGATTTTATCTCATCGCTATCTATTTTTTGCATAATTTTAATTTGCATTCATACACAATTAATAGAATCTATAGATCCAAAAATCTAAAGAAAAATAAAACCCTAATAATGTAGATTTCAGATTTTTAAATATAGTTTTATCAGATATGTTGTGCCAAATTGTCTAGTTGAATATCCATGATATTTTACGGATCATATTGGTATCAAAGCAAGATTCTTTGTGTATATTGTGGATATTTTCATGAGATTTAGATCGGCTAGGCCAAAAGTCGTAAAAACCTAATCATGGGTGATGAATCTGTGATTGAAACTTGATCTTGCAGAGGAGAGGTTTGCGCAGCTGGAAGCAAAAGTTTCTGAAATAAGCCATAATATGAATCTCCTCATGTCAGCCCTGAGCAAAAAGCTCGAGATATTTGGAGAAGATGAGGGTTCTAATGCAGAGGACATATTAGAGGGGAGATATGGAGATTAGGAGGAAATAGAGAACCAACCAAAGAAAGGACCTAAAAAAACCAACCCAATTCAGGTGTTGTGAATAATTCACAATCCCTTCTCAAAATGGAAGCGAAGGTTGATATCAAGCTTTACTAAGTTGATATTGATGATCTGAAGCTAAATCATTGGTTACAACAATTAGAAGCTTATTTCAGTGTCCACCATGTTGAGGAAGAAAATAATATTTCATTTGTGAAACGCAAATTAGAGGGCCATGCCATCACTTGGTGGGAAAGCCACACGAAGACCCTGAGGTTGGAGGGAGAATCTCCAGTGACTAAGTGGGAGGACTTCAAAACCCTCTTAAAGTCACAAAATTACCCTATTGGGTACGTAGAGGACTAGTGGCACAACTTCAGGAAAAAGTAATGGCAGAGTGTATAGGAGTACATCACTGAGTTCAGAAAGATGAACATAATGTTGGATACCTCCCCATAGAACTCATATCTACTCCTCAAGTTTCTTGGGGGTCTATACAACCATCTGCGAAAGAAAGTGGTGATGTTCAAGCCTAGATTGGTGGATGAGGCTTGTGTATAGGAATAATACCTAGAGAACATATGCTGGAAGAAACGAAAATCAAGTGGATCCAAGCAGAAGGAGAAACATGACGCTTCTAAGGAGGGGAATGTTATCACCCCAAGAAACTCTCCTAGGTTGTATCTCAAAGATGCTTGGGAACATTACAAGCTCAATAAAAATGTTGGAAATAGGTGGGTGAATGGAAGGAATGATGCATATTCAAGCCAGATAACCACTTCTACTATGCTTAACTCCAGACATGGGTGAACACCCCCAGACTACAAGGCTTTAGACCACCAATTACTCACAGTTTGAGGATTAGGTGAACATGGAGAATACTGACCACACCAACAGATGCACAAAACCATGTGATGGCCAGCTAAAACCAGTAAAGAGGTCTGCAAATCTATTTCCTAATGCACAGACAGGATGCCATCTCTCTTGCACTAAGTAAACAGAAACCTGCATAACATATTCAATGATACACACTAGACTTCAACATAGAGGTGGGATGACAACCCCTCTAATGCTAAATATCAAGAGCACATGAACAAATGCATAACAGGCACAACCTAGAACAAAAGAGAAGTGGACAATGAACAATTAACAACAAAAGAAGCTTGTATTAGCTGAAAATGAAGACCAGACGCTGTAAGTATCAAAGTAATTACAGTCTCCAGAAGTTGAACCTTACATCAAAACACCAAAAATCAACCCATCTCCTAGATTACATCTATTTTCTGGGTATATATAGAATTTCATTACAAAGATATTCTGTTGTTCTATGCGTGGAGGGGTCATAATGTACCACCAACCGCTTTAACTCTATGATGGAGTCTCTGCTACAATCTGACTATGTTCTGCAAATGAATTTGATGCTCTCTGGTGCTCTGTTGTCCTTCTTGAGCAGGTGGTGTGTTGTCTGAGAGGAGCGCCATAAATGATAAATGCATTTAACTACTCGAGGCTGGTCCTTTCCTTCTTGGCCATTCTGTTTATTTAAAAGCGGTTGTTGAGGAGAAAATGCACCGGGGTACTGGATTCTGGCCTCCTTCTTCCTTCGGGTGCACGGGATAGGCTATGGACACAGACAACATGGTGGAGGCATGAGGAGAAAGATCAACCGTTGAATCATGTGGATCGATGGCGGGGATCGTCTTGCAGAGGGTATCGGGAGAAAACAGGAGTGGACAAACGTGAACCGTTGGATCTCGGGCGGGCAGATCCAATGGCTATCAGGCAGATAAGGTGCATGGGCAATAGCGGGTGGGGAACGGACGAGACAGTTGGTAAGTGGTATGTATCGCACCACCTTCGGAGGTCGGGCGGTATTCGTACACGGGCTCGCGATCACACTTATCGCATGATGCGTGGTGGATGGGACAGGAAGGAAACCGCTTTATCGCGAGTTAACGCACGGTTAAGTTATGGGCGCGGGAGGTGTGAATGCCGTTGGATCGCTTTGGTGGATGATCAGATGGCGGAGATTGGTTTGCAAGGCGCGGGCCGTTGGATCATGGTGGAACTGATCCAACGGTGAAGGAGTAATCGGATCGACGCTTTCCTTTGAAAACCTTGGGCCTTTGCATTTGCTGATTTGTGATTAGACCGTAGACCCGATGAGGAATTAACTGTTTTTAAGGAATATCACATCGGCGGAAGTCAAGGGGTTTGGGCCTTATACACACATGATGCGATTTTTCGAAAGCGATGAGGGAAAAGGGCTTATGAAAAGTGCATGGTCACACGATCATGGTCTCATGGGTTTAACTTTGCACCCGGGGGCCCGAGGGAAAGCGAGTTTGTACAGGGTTTTGGAGGAAAAACAAAGATACAGAGGGCTAAGAGAGTATGAGGAAGCTGAAGGAGAAGAAGTTAAAGACTACTGCAATCTGCCTTCTGAGCATAAACACACGCCCGAGCTAGTATTTGGTCCTCCAAATGCTGAAGTATGTAGCAGATCTAACACTGGCTCCTTCTGGGGATGAGATCCTCCCTGGGAGGTCTCAAGAATTGCAGGCCAATGCCTTCATACAAAACAATCTTAAAAACGTTGCATAGTATTCCATTGGGCATAGAGTCTAATTAAGTCTATGCTAAAAAGAACACATCAAAAGCACAAATCTTCAAAAACCGCCCATTTACTGGGCTATCAAAATTGTTTCCCCTTCTCCTGATGAACCTGCCTGTCAGCCGGTTCATCAAAAATCTGCAAAATGGGGTTGACTTGATCCTATACCTCAAAAAATTTTAGAGCATTTGACCTTGTTAGGTAGAGGTAGTTTATACTTTATCCCCTCTCTGTATACTCTCATTGAACTAAGATCCAAAGGGGATCTGAATGGACAAGGAGCTTTGTGAATCTCTGTAGGCGATTCTTCACTAGCAATATTAGGCCCTAGATCTTTAGACTGCATATTCTCAACTATAGGCCTCCTCTTGCAAAGATACATGGGACTTTTAGGCTTACCCGATCCTGATGCTCTTTTCTGTGATGTTTTCTTCAACTTAACGATCTTCTCAGGATCAGGCACTAGAACAGCTGGTGATTTTTGAGGATTTCTTTGAGTATGTCTCACAAATTGAGCTAGGACTATAACGTAGAGTCGCCAAAGGTTGGTCTTCCTCCAGTGGAGTCGCCAGATAGATGATTACAACCAGAAATGTGCCCAGACTTTGTCTATCATCAAAATCTGGAACTGTGTCGTCTCCCAGGGAAGCTGAGCTTCAATCTCTTCTCCCCAACAACGGTGCCAATTAATGCTATCACCCCAAGAAACTCTCCTAGGTTGTATCTCGGAGATGCTCGGGAACATTACAAACTCAATAAAAATGTTGGAAATAGGTGGATGAATAGAAGGAATGATGCATATTCAAGCCAGATAACCACTTCTACTATGCTTAACTCCATACATGGGTGAACACCCCCAGACTACAAGGCTTTAGACCACCAATTACTCACAGTTTGAGGATTAGGTGAACATGGAGAATACTGACCACACCAGTAGATGCACAAGACCATGTGATGGTCGGCCGCAACCAGTAAAGAGGCCTGCAAATCTATTTCCTAATGCACAGACAGGATGACATCTCTCTTGCACTAAGTAAACAGAAACCTGCGAAACATATTCAATGATACACACTAGACTTCAACACAGAGGTGGGATGACAGCCCCTCTAATGCTAAATATCCAAAGCACATGAACAAATGCATAACGGGCACAACCTAGAACAGAATAGAAGTGGATAGTGAGCAATTAACAACAAAAGAAGCTTGTATTAGCTGAAAATGAAGACCAGACGCTACAAGTATCGAAGTAGTTATAGTCTCCATAAGTTGAACCTTACATCAAAACACCAACCATCAACCCATCTCCCAGATTACATCTATTTTCCGGGTATATATAGAGTTTCATCACAAAGATATTCTGCTGTTCTATGCGTGGAGGGGTCATAATGGACCACCAACTACTTTAAATCTCTAATGGAGTCTCTGCTACAATCTGATTGTGGTCTACAAATGAATTTTACATTCTCTAATGCTCTGTTGTCCTTCTCGAGTAGGTGGTGTGTTGTCTGAGAGGAGCGCCATAACTGATAAATGCGTTTAACTGCTCGAGGCTGGTCCTTTCCTTCTCGGCCATTCTGTTTATTTAAAAGCGGTTGTTGAGGAGCAAATGCACTGGGGTACTGGATTCTGGCCTCCTTCTTCCTTCGGGTGCACAAGACAGGCTATGGACACAGACAACATGGCAGAGGCATGAGGAGAAAGATCAACCATTAAATCGTGTGGATCGATGGTGGGGATCGTCTTGCAGAGGGTATCGGGAGAAAACGGGAGCGGACAAACGTGAACCGTTGGATCCTGGTAGGCAGATCCAATGGCTATCGGGCAGATAAGGTGCATGCGTAATAGCGAGCGGGGAACGGGCGAGATAGGCGGTAAGTGGTATGTATCGCACTACCTTTGGACGTTGGGTGGTATTCGTACATGGGCTCGCGATCACGCTTATCGCATGACGCATGGCAGATGGGACAGGAAGGAAACTGCTTTATTGAGAGTTAACGTGCAGTTAAGTTATGGGCGCGGGAGGTGCGAATGTCGTTGGATCACTTTGGTGGATGATCGGACGGTGGAGATTGGTTTGTGGGGCGCGGGCCGTTGGATCATGGCGGAACTGATCCAATGGTGAAGGAGTAATCGGATCGACGCTTTCCTTTGAAAACCTTGGGCCTTTGCGTTTTCCGATTTGTGATTAGACCGCGGACCCGATGAGGAATTAATTGTTTTTAAGGAATATCGCATCGGCAGAAGTCAAGGGGTTTGGGCCTTATACACACATGATGCGATTTGCCGATAGCGATGAGGGAAAAGGGCTTATGAAAAGTGCATGGTCACATGATCACGGTCTCATGGGTTTAACTTTGCACCCGGGGACCTGAGGGAAAGCGAGTTTGTACAGGGTTTTGGAGGAAAAACAAAGATATGGAGGGCTAAGAGAGTATGAGGAAGCCGAAGGAGAAGAAGGTAAAGACTGCTGCAATCTGCCTTCTAAGCATAAATGCACAGCCGAGCTGGTATTTGGTCCTCCAAATGCTGAAGTATGTAGCAGAGCTAACATGGAAGAAGAAGTGGAAAGGTAGAAAATATGAAAATATGACAACCACATCACACCAGTGCAAAGATCCTAGAAACCACTGCAACCACTGCAACATTGGCAGCTATACGAAGAAGAAGTGTTGGAAGTTGCACCCAAAGGTTAACCTGAAGAACAAAAAGAAAGACAATAAGAAGAAGAAACTTATGGCCACCGATTCAAGCAACCAAGTTGAAAGCACCTCAAATGTGGACGAGAATATTGTTTGTATGTTAGTGTACAAGGAGGTGAATTTGAGTAGCCTTCAGCAATAGGAAGAGAAATAAATGACCAAACTCTTCCATATAAAGAAACTGGTCAAGGTGAAATCTCATTGTAGCAGCGCCGATCAAAAAATTAGAATTGGAAGTTCATGACCATCTGAGCCCATATCTATTGGGATGAGTAAATAAGGATATAAAGTTAAAGGTAACAAAACAATGCAAAATTAGATTTTCTATTATTGCTTTATTGATGAAATAAAACTAGATTTTATGCATCTGTGGTTCATGTCTTTTGAGCTTAGTCTTGGAGTATCCACAGTAGAAACCATATTTGTCAACGTTTCAAATCCCAACAGGGATCCATCATCAGGACCAATCTGAATGATGATAGAAGAAGAGCTTCGTGATAGGATAAATACTTAAAGAATTATTTTGATTGAAGGTCGGCTAATAATTTTCATTTTAATTTATATTTTCAATCTTTATTTTTATTTTTATTTTTACTTCTACTATTAACAATAATAAAAGTTTTTATCATAATCTTTAAATAAATTGTTTATTATTATTATTATTATTATTTTATGGATTTTTATATTAGTTGAATATTGTAATAGCTCATTAAAAAATAATAATTCTTATTATATTTAATTAATAATTATAATTAATTAATAATCATTATTATAATAATAATAATGATTATTAATTAATTAATTATAATTATAATTAATTAATAATCATTATTATATTAATAATAATGATTATTAATTGGAGCTACAATCGAAGAGCCATGGCTAGGGTTTCAGGAAACGGGGACTATGCCGCCGCCACTCTGCAAACCAAAGAAGGGAGAATCCCGGGCTCGGATCGCAGCCCTTACGCAGATGGGCGAACGGATCATGATTCGGATCTGAGCATGAAGTTACAGTACGTCCGAGCTGTGTTTTATTTTGAGAAGAGGTCTGTGGAAAATCTTTGCGATGGAAAATGGAAGGAAGCGCTCTTAGATCCTCTCCTGGACTACAGACAGGACGCGGGGAGGTTGAATTCAGCGACGGATGGCAGACTTTTTGTGAAATGTAACGACGCTGGGGTCAGAATTTTCGAAGCTTTCTCAGATATTAATTTGAAGGATTGGGAGGATTTGAAGGATTGTTGCTTGGAGCCGAAGCTTAGCTGGACGGATCAGAATCGTGGAAGCGATCTCAGCAGCGTCAAACCCTTGGTTATTGTCCAGATCTGCAGCCTTCGAATCCTCTGGGTAACAGATCTGCCTTTATTACAGATATGCGGCCCTCGAATCCTCAAGATCCGATGTCAAGGGTCATGGATCTGCTCTGAATCGGGAGCACAGAATAGGCATGGTACTCAGATGATCAGATCTGTAGGTAAACCATCAAATCTGGAGCCCAGAAGATCTTGGGGCCTTAAAAAAACCCAGATCGATGGACAAGCAGCTTACAGATGGCCAGTTCAGACGAGATCAACTCTGCAGCAGCTTTCGATCGTGAACCAGCTGGATCTACCAGAAGAACCTCATGCATTCCAGATCCAAGTTAATCTTTCAGGCAAAACAACGATGTTATGGGTTTGCCCATCAGATCTTGTGCAGGATCTTCTGCAAAAACTTGAATGCCGGCTGGGGATTCCCTCCTCCTGCCTCAGATTGCTGTATAAGGGTAAGCAGCTTTTGCATTCTCTTCCTCTTTCTTTTTACAGCATTCAAAAGGACACGTCTATTGGGGTTTCTTTCCGTCTAAGAGGTGGTTCATTTGGGCAAACCTCCTCTGCCCCCTCTTTCTCTTACAAAGATGCAGCACGCAAAAACGCTGCCCAACCTCAGTCTTCTACAAAGGCATCCCAGCTACATGAAGCTCCAAAGCCGTTTCTGGTAGACAAATCAGAGGAAATTCCCTCCATTGACTTCTCTAATCCTAGGGTTGAAAGCCGCTACCAGAGCTTTGCAGAATCCGCACTCATTTGCAGATTTAATGGCCTTTGGCCTCGCACAACAGATCTTTATCAATGGGTCCATACCTCTTGGACTAAAAAGTGTAAAATCTTCTTATGTTCAAAAGGTTTTTTCTTAGTGCTTTTTGAATCAAGCGAAGACTACCAGAAAGCCTTAACGGGAGGCCCTTGGTTCTGGGGTTCAGCTGGGCTTTTTCTGACCCCCTGGTTTCCTGATTTCGACCCCTCTACAGCAGTCATCTCCAAGCTCCCCATTTGGGTCAGGCTCCCGAACCTTCCGGCACATTTTTGGGACTTCTCTGTCTTCCTAGCTATTGGAAACACTTTGGGACAATACCTGGCTACAGATACTTCAAGAAGGGAAAATGGTCTCTACACGTATGGCAGACTATGCGCAGAAATAGATATCAGCAAAGGACTGCCGGATCAGATTAATCTCAAGTTTGGAGATTTCCATTGGACTCAACCACTGGATTATGAGAACACAGCCTTCCGCTGTCGCCATTGTCATCAAACAGGGCACCTTCAGAGTACATGTTCACAGCTCAAAGATAAAAAGAAGAATCTGAATCGTAAGCCCAAATCCAAGAGATGGAATCCTGTTAAACCACTCCATCGGATGGACGATTTAGGCTTCTCGAGTTCGGAGGAGGAGGAATCTGAGGCAGATGAGCAGGTTGATGAGGAAATTGAAACTGAGCTACAGAATGAGGAAATTCCGAAGGACGCCCCCTCGGCTCACCAGGAGGCTCCCTCTATCCAGCAGATTTCTCAGAAACGTACCCATCTCTCTTCGCCCTCAGACTCTGACAAGGATGATCAGCCTTCAGGACAAAATAATCTACAACTTGTCATGACACAGCCAAACTCCACTGGGTGGATAAAAGTGAGCAAGAAAAAAGGCAAAAAAGGTCGATTTGAAGGAAACAACCCTTCGGGGTAGCCTTTTGATTAGTACTTTCCTTTGTAATCCTTTGCTTCTTTGAACTGTCCCTGGTCTGTCTATTTGGAGCAAGGTTGATCCCCTATCACCTTCGGCTCCATAGCTACTCTAACAAGCCTGTTTACAGGTTTGATTGTACTATATTTTCCATTACTTAATAGAATTAGTCTTTACTCAGAAAAAAAAATAATAATGATTATTAATTAATTATAATTATTAATTAATTATAATAAGAATTACCTTTTTTTTAATGAGCTATTACAATATTCAACTAATATAAAAATCCATAAAAATGTAGGAATTTACAGGGTAAGTTCCTCAGAAAGAATACCAAAAGGACACCGCTCACAACCAGATCTCAAATCAATACACCAGTATTTTTGACGTGGTTAAAACCCTCAGAGTGCAAGGAGGGAAACAGTCCACGGCCTGTCCCAACGTGGGTACAGACAATTTATTAATCAAAGAATGAAAATTTACATAAGCTTCTCTCATGCACGGATTACCCGAACAATGACCCTCCATGCGCTTTAAATAGAACTCATGGACCAATCGGGTGTCAAGCCACGGATCAAGTGTCGATAATACCGAGGTGAGAGTGAACCGTCGGATCACTACATATCGTGACCGTCGGATTGTAAGTTACAATATGTACAACGGTAAAGAAAGACACTTTACCTAACTCTATACCTAACTCTAAACTAGACCAAGTTGATCTTAACTATATCCTATGTGTCGGAATATCCTAACATCCCCCCTTAAGAACAACTTGGGATAGGATTGAAGGATTTACAAATATGACACAATAGGAGAAGGAAGGAGGCACTAGAGCCTATCCCCCCTTAGTGACAACTTCCTGAACTCTAAGCATATATCGAAGTTTAGTGAACTTCGCCTCTGTGAGAGCCTTTGTGAAGATGTCTGCAATCTGATCATCTGTTGGACAATATTGTACTTCAAGAGCATGGTCATGAATGAGTTTTCTGATGAAGTGCATGTGTAGTTCGATGTGTTTGCTGCGCTGATGCTGGACTGGATCTTTGCATAGCTGAATGGCACTTTGATTATCACACCAAAGGGAGGTTGGATGCTGCTGCTCAAAGCCAAACTCTGATAGGATCTGACGAAGCCACAAGGCTTCCTTACTAGCTTCCACGGCACCACGATACTCTGCTTCTGCTGACGAAAGAGAAATGGCAGCCTGTTTCTTACAAGCCCATGTAATAGGTCCTGAACCAAGAGTGAAGACATAACCGGCAGTAGACTTCCGATCATCAGGGTCACCAGCCCAATCAGAATCAGTGAAACCAACTAACAGAGGAGCTGCTTTGGCACTGTAATGAATCCCAAACTGTACTGTACCTCGAACATAACGAAGTATTCTTTTGGCTGCTTTCCAGTGACTTTCACGGGGGTTTTGCATAAAACGAGCAACAAGGCCAACAGCAAAGGAAAGATCAGGACGAGTATGGGTTAAGTACAAGAGTTTTCTTACAAGTTGACGGTATAAGGTAGCATCAACTTCAGGAGAAGAACAAGAGACTGAAAGTTTGACTCCAGACTGAAAGGGAGAAGGGGCTGGCTTACAGTCTTCCATGTGAAAATGACGAAGAATATCACAAGCATACTTGGACTGGGAAAGGGAAATACCCTCCTTGGATTGCAAGACTTGAAGACCGAGAAAATAGTGTAAGTGTCCTAAGTCTGTCATTTCAAATTTCTTTTTAAGGATAGACTTCACATGGTTTATAAGGTTGGGATCACTACCAGTAAGGATAAGATCATCAACATAAAGAACAAGGATGATAAGAGAGTCACCCACTTTCTTGGTGTAGACAGTATTGTCAGAATGACACCTAGAAAAGCCAGATTCTAAAAGAAAGCTATCCATTTTGGCATACCAAGCCCGAGGAGCCTGCTTGAGACCATAAAGGGATTTCTTAAGTCGACACACAAGGCTTGAGTCTGTTTGTATGAAGCCAATGGGTTGTTCCATATAGATTTCTTCCTGCAAGTCCCCATGCAAGAAGGCAGATTTAACATCCATTTGATGGACTTCCCATTTTAAAGAGGCAGCAAGGGAAAGAACAAGGCGGATAGAGTTCATTTTGGCAACAGGGGCGAAGGTTTCAGTGTAGTCAATTCCTTCAACCTGTGAAAAGCCCTTAGCAACAAGACGAGCTTTATGTTTATCAATTTTGCCATCTGGTCCATACTTGGTTCTGTAAACCCATTTACATCTTACAAGTTTTCGTCCCTTTGGTAGAGGAACAAGATCCCATGTATCATTTGTCATCAATGAATGATATTCTTCATTCATAGCTGCTTCCCAATGTGGATGGCCTGAAGCTTCTGCAAAAGTGTCAGGATCATGATTTACTGGAGCTTGAGCCAGTAAAGAAGAGGCTCTTTCAAACTGAGAACGTGTACGTCGCTGATCTGTAGGATCACCGGCAAGATCACCTGCTGCATCTCGAGTAGCACGGACCCATCTTGGAAGTTGAGGATCCTGAGAAGGTGGGGGAGGATTGTCATCCTCACTTTCATCATCTGAAGAAGAAATGTTTTCAAAAGTAGAAGAGATAGGAAGAGGTGGCACATCCGCCGGACTAGGCTCGCAGGCCGATTTATTTTCATCAAATTTTACATCTCTTCTAATGATAACATTTTTGGACTTAAATGGAATAAGTCTATAACCTTTTACATCTTCAGAATATCCAACAAAAGTGCATTTCTCACTCTTAGGTTCTAAAGCTTTATGCTTTTCATCTGGAATATGGGCCCATGCTTCACTTCCAAACACACGAAAGTGACTTACATCTGGTTTAATGGAACTCCAAGCTTCTTCTGGAGTGATATTCTCTAGAACCTTAGTAGGAGTGCGATTGATTATATAATTTGCACAATTAATTGCTTCGGCCCAAAAACTAAGACTGAGTCCTTTAGATTGCAGCATACAATTAGCCATTTCCTTTAAGGTGCGATTTTTCCTTTCAGCTACACCATTTTGTTGTGGAGTGTATGGAACAGTATGTTGCATTTGAATTCCATTTTCAGTGCAAAAGTTGATGAATGTGTTTTTAACATATTCTCCACCATTATCAGTTCGTAGCTTAAGAATTTGATGTCCAGATTGTTTTTCAACAAAGGCTTTGAAGGCCAAAAAAGTGTTAAATACTTCGCTCTTGAGTTTTAAGAAGTATACCCAAGTGCGTCTGGAGAAATCATCAATGAAGGTTAAGAAGTACTTGCAACCAGAGAATGAAGCAACAGGAAGAGGACCACATAAATCACTGTGCACAAGCTGTAAAGGGGCTGAGGCGTGCCAAGAGGCACGTTTGTCAAAACTGTCCCGATGATGTTTTCCGAGTACACATCCGGAACAAACACCATCTCTGCAAGATACCATAGGAAGACCTGTCACCATATTTTCTTTACATAGATGCTGAAGGGAGCGATAGTTTAAGTGACCAAATCGCTCATGCCAAAGTTTGCTCACTTCATCATTATGAGCAACAAATACTGAGGGAAGATTTGATGACCCAAAGTTGTGAAACTTATACAACCTTGTGGAATCATCAGCAAGACCAGTAGCTAGAATCTGTTTAGGATCTTTTAGATCCTTGATTACAACATCATGAGGTGAAAATTCAACAATTTTACCTTCACCTGAATGAGTTATCTGATAGACAGATAGAAGGTTGGAGGATAAGGTTGGAACACATAATACATCATTAAACTGACCATTGTCTAGATGAACAGTTCCAGTCCCTACAACATTAAGAGATCTATCATCACCAACATATATATTTTTGGTGTTACAATCTTTTAAAGAAGAAAACATGGCTTGGTTTTTGGCCATGTGATAAGAGGCTCCAGAATCAATGAGCCACTCATGAGAATGAGAAGAAGAAGAAGATACATTTAAAGCATAACCAGACTGAGATGATTGACAACGACATGCAGAAAGTGCCATTCCGGAAGTTGAAGTTGAAGTAGGCTCCACATGGATGTTATGTTTCTTCATTGCGGCTTCCAAGGCTTCCATCTTCTTAAAGCATTTAGATTCTAAGTGGCCATCTCGATTACAAAAGTTACAATGTCTGTCAGTCCTCTTCCATTTGTTTTTATTGGTCTTGTCATTTTGCTGAAATGATCTTTCATCTTGAGGCTGAGTTGGTTTAGGACCATTCCTTTGAGGATAAGACTTCTTAGGATTCTTTGAATTTGGTTGCTGCTGGGCGGCTAACGCTTTCGAGGAAGAGTTTCCAAGATTAAGAAGACCAAGGTGTAAGAGTTTTTCTTGTTCTCTTATTAAGGAATCACAAAAGGAGTCAAAGGAAGGGGGTTTGTAGTCTTTGCCTTGACAAATGAAAGCTTCCCTTGTAGAATGGAAAGTGGAAACAAATACAGAGTAGGCTGGTCCCAACTTAGTAAGGATGGAATAAATAAGGTTACCATCTTCTTTCTTAACTTTAACACCTTCCAAGAGATATCTAAGGGTCTTGAATTTGGACAAGAAATCTTCAATGCAAGAAAAATTATTAGGATCCAAAGTAAGCAACTCATTCTCAAGTTGATGGGCTCTAATTTCATTTTTAATCCCAAAAACTTTAGCAAGTTTTTCTAATGCTTCATGAGGAGTTTCAATTTCTGCAATGTGGAATCTAAGATCAGGAGAAACAGACATTCCTATCAAACCACGTGCTTGATCTTGTCTATTTTCCCATTTTTCGGCCTTGTCTTCATCTTTGGGTTTCTTCTCTTGGTCTGTGGCTATTCTGAAGAGACCTTTACTTCTAAGTAAATCTCCCATGTAGGCTACCCATTGGAAATAGTTAGTGCTGTCAAGAATGACTTGGCATGGACTTTCCATTTTTTGAAAAAAATTGAAGCTGAAGATGCTGAAAGTAAGTGGTCCAATGGATAGATCTCGAAAAAATAGGCGGTTTTAAAAAAAACGGCTCTGAAAAAGGCTTCCGGATGAAGAAGTTATGGCTTTTTGAAAAAAAATTGTTGACGTTGCCGGCAAAGTGCGCGAATGTGCGAGAATGAAAAAATCTGCCCCCACAAAATGGAGACTTGAACCCAAGACCTCTACTCTCTTAAAAAGTCTTTGAACCAATTGATCTATACAAAATATTTGAGAGAGAGAGAGAGAGAGAGAGAGAGGGGGGGGGGGGGCCTCGATTTGCGTGCTTGCCTTGGGAAGGCTCTTTTCCCCTACAAAACACAAAACACAAAACCCAACACGAATATGCAAAGAAAAACGAACCTTACGGCTCAAAGTTAGCTTTAGCCAAAAAACTAGAATTTTAAAAAAAAAATCTCAAAGTTAGCTTTTAACCGAAAAACTAAATATTTTTCTCAATGTTTCTGATTTTCCAAGATCACACTAAGGTGCAGGGAAAAGAGCATACGCATGAGAAAAATCCTTTCTTTCTGTTTCTGATTTGCCCAGATCGCACAGAGTCGCAGGGCAAAGAGCATACGCAGAAATGAAAGGTATAGATCCGGGAAAAAAAAGGCTAAATAAACCGAAACCGAAATAAGCAGAGAGAAAATGACAGTAAACTGCAAAAAAAACACTGTATACCTCCCGATCTGAAAAATGACGCAGCTAGGGCTACCGGAAACCTTTTCGCGTGAAACGAAAGGGGTTCCTCACTGAAACAGATGCTCCGAACGCAACAGAGCAGTCCTCTCGGCCCGAAAGCAGTCAGAAACAGCAGATCTAGGAAACGACAGCCGCATGCAGTTCTACCGGCTTCAGATTTGGATCACCAACGGACGCGGCCCTCAAATAGCTCTGATACCATGTAGGAATTTACAGGGTAAGTTCCTCAGAAAGAATACCAAAAGGACACCGCTCACAACCAGATCTCAAATCAATACACCAGTATTTTTGACGTGGTTAAAACCCTCAGAGTGCAAGGAGGGAAACAGTCCACGGCCTGTCCCAACGTGGGTACAGACAATTTATTAATCAAAGAATGAAAATT
Organism: Pinus tabuliformis; assembly: GCA_031772625.1. Taxonomy (NCBI): domain Eukaryota; kingdom Viridiplantae; phylum Streptophyta; class Pinopsida; order Pinales; family Pinaceae; genus Pinus; species Pinus tabuliformis. The sequence continues at coordinate 432,715,250 of CM062804.1, forward strand.
TACATAAGCTTCTCTCATGCACGGATTACCCGAACAATGACCCTCCATGCGCTTTAAATAGAACTCATGGACCAATCGGGTGTCAAGCCACGGATCAAGTGTCGATAATACCGAGGTGAGAGTGAACCGTCGGATCACTACATATCGTGACCGTCGGATTGTAAGTTACAATATGTACAACGGTAAAGAAAGACACTTTACCTAACTCTATACCTAACTCTAAACTAGACCAAGTTGATCTTAACTATATCCTATGTGTTGGAATATCCTAACAAAAAAATAATAATAATAAACAATTTATTTAAAGATTATGATAAAATTTTTTATTACTATTAATAGTAGAAGTAAAAATAAAAATAAAAATAAAGATTGAAAATATAAATTAAAATGAAAATTATTAGCCGACCTTCAATCAAAATAATTCTTTAACTATTTATCCTATCACAAAGCTCTTCTTCTATCATCATTCAGATTGGTCTTGATGATGAATTCCTGTTGGGATTTGAAACGTTGACAAATATGGTTTCTACTATGGATACTCCGAGACTAAGCTCAAAAGAAATAGAACTAGATGTGGTTCCCCTTGATGTATGCATAGTGGTGTTTGGAAGTCCCTTTATGTACATGTGTGTTGCAATATTCATGTGAAGATCTAACTAGTACTAGCTCGTCAAGGATAGAATATCATTTACCATCAACACACACAAAGGCAAGTCAAAAATTTCACTGGTAAGTGCCAATCAACCCAATAAATTGATTAGTTCATGCAAGAAGTATGTTTTATTGTGTTTAATAGAAAATCAATATGTAAGAGGCAAGGTACCCTTGAAAGGGTGTACTAAGAAACAAAAACATATGGAAGAGTTTCTATAGGTGTATAAGAATGTGTTATGGGAGCCTAAAGGGTTACCACCCAAGAGGTAAGTGGAGCACAATATCCAACTATTTTAAGACTCCCCATTGCCAAATATTGGGTTGTATAGGAAATCTATTATAGAAGCAAGTGAGGTGAAGAAACAATTGCAACAACTATTGGAACACGGTGCCATTTGACCGAGTACATCAGCATGTGGGTCACCCATCATCATTGTGCCAAAGAAGGATGGGAATTGGTAATGTGTATTGCTTACAGGGAATTGAACAAAATCACACTTAAGAACAAGTATCCCCTGCTAAAGATAGATGATCTGCTAGATTAATTTCAAGAAGTGAAGTAATTCACCAAGATGGACTTAAACTTTGGATATCACCAAGTTTCAGTCAAAGAAGAAGATACATGGAAAAACACCTTCAACAGGCAAGGTTTGTATGAGTGGTTAGTCATGCAATTCAGTCTAAGTAATGCACAAACTACATTTATGAGGTTAATGAATGATATAGTGTCCTCTTTTATAGATTCATTTGTTATTGCCTATTTGGTTGATGTATTGATATACAGTGCTACCTCGGAGGAGGACATCTCAAATTTGACGTAGGTGTTGGAGACATTAAAGAAGCACCAACTGCTATAAAATATAAATAAATGTGAGTTTACACAATAGTCTTTGGTGTATCGGGGGTATGTGATAGGTGGAAGAGAGTTGAATATGGAGTTAACCAAGATGGAGGCCATCATGAAATCACTAGTACCTACTAATGTTTATGAGGTTAGGAGTTACATTGGGGCAACATAGTACCTAAGGAATTTCATAGCCTCGTTTTCAGCGGTAGCAATGCCACTCCTTACCATAAAAATAAGTGGCAAGAGTTTTTAGTGGGGAAAGCGTCAACAAAGGGATTTTGAGGAGCTAAAGAAGAAGACTAGTCAAGCATTAGTTCTAGAATTACCAAACGGAAAAAACCCTTCAAAGTGGAGAAAAATGCGAGTGGGTGTACTATGGGAGTGATCTTGATGCATGGAGGAAGGCCTGTATGCTACCATTCTGAAGTATTTCATAGGGCAGTTCTTAACTACCCTACCTACAACAAGGAGCTATCTGCCCTAGTGCAAGCTATGAAGAAGTGGAAGTACTATTTGATGAGAAAGGAGACATTGAACCACACATATCACCAACCACTACAATACATGCAGGCCCAGAGTAAGCTACAACAAACCAAGAATTGCAAATGGATGGAGTTTCTACAACAATTTCATTTAGTGATTAAGTATAAGAAGTGAAACACAAACAAGTTGGCTGACATGATTTCAAGGCCACCCACATTAAAGATAATAGCTTTGGGAATTATGATGCACATGGAGCCATTCACCCATGATGTATACAGAGATACATATTCAGAGGGCGATGTAATTCCCCCATCTGCATAAGAGAGATTAGGGGATGAGTTCATTAGGCTGATTAAGTTCCCATAGGATAGTGTTGATTTTCTAGTGCAATTAGGCTTAACACAATTGAAATCTTGATAATTACTTTTGATATAGATATTGTATTTAACTTACTCCAATGTATCATTCAATAATTTTACTTCATAAAATCAACAATAAAGAACAATAGAATAATAGAGATCACAATGCACAAAAGAGAGACATGATGTACCTTGGGAAAACCCACTACGGGGAAAAACTCAACAACATTTTCAACAAATAAATTCTTGTTGTTAAATTAGAGACACACCTGGAACTATGGTCAAACTTGGTCTTCTCCTCCAAGTCAAGTCGCCTAAACTAATCCCACACTTAGTTCTTGATCTTGCACTTCTAGAATTTTGGCTCTCCTGTAATAGCTAGTTGCCCCAGAATTTCGAACCTCTTGTAATAGCCAATATCCCCAAAATTTCGTCCCTGCAACAGTTGCCCCAATAATCCAATTTTTTTTTCCCCCCTACAATAGTTTCCCCAGTTATGCGAACACAAAGAGAGATATCACTTCATACGTGAAAGTTTCTAGAGATAGAGAGATGAGTGAGAAAAATTGACCTTCTTTTTCGTTCTTCTTCGTCCTTCTATCCCTCCGCTCACTTTCCCAGAAATTGTCTTGTGAGAGGAATGTGCATTGCCCAAATGAGGGCTTGAGATGCCTTTATATTGTTGTCTATCTAGGGTGAATGGAGATGTCTCTTGGCTAGGGCTGACTTGACTTGGAGGGAAGCCGACTTGTCACTTTTTGAGCCAAAATTTTCATTTCAAAGATTCAAATTTACATATGTTAAAAGTCACAATGGGATTTTGATTCAAAATAAAATTTCTTTTGACTCAAACATTTATAAATATGATTTACAATGATAAATACAATTAGGCTTCTACGGTTTTCTTACCCTAGCTGTGAATCGAATTACGGTTAACTGCAGACGCCATTATCCCCCGGGTTCCCTCTGCTACCAGCTGCCCTTGCCTGCACCTGCTCCCGACTTTCGATGGTTACGGTCTACCGTTCCTAGGCTCAACGTGGAGGATATGGACTTGGAAGTGGTGGATTACTCATCGGACCCTTTCCTGAAAGAATCCATTTTGTACTACCCAAACCCTAAGTTGACACTCGCTTCCTCCGCAGCTCCGTCCTGCTCAAACCTGTCGCCGGCTGTCTCCCTCCCCAGGCTATCTACCTCCACTCTCCACATCGTGACCCTCTCCATTGACTCCCCTTCCCTAGACTTCCCCCCACTCTCTCCTAGTACCCTCACCCTCCTAGCTGCTTGCTTATCTCCTTCCTTTGATCCCTCACCCCTTGTGGATCATCTCTTCCATACAAATCCTGCCTCCTCCCCAGGCTGTGATATTTCTGAGATATCATAGACACAGGCTGTCAAGCACGACACTCCCAGAAGCTGTGAGACAACACATGTTTCAACCCTCCCTTCAGGATGTTTTGAAACCCCTATAATTAGGGTAAGAACTGCAGCTCAACAATCCCAACAAGAAACCCTGAGCCCCTCGGACCCCTTGCAGGACCATCCAACAGCTCCGAGATCAGGGAAAAGGAAAGTTAAGTGTGTAAAGGCCTCAGGGAAGGACTACATGATCAAATTTTGGGAAGGACTCACCATGGGCGAAGTTGCAGACAAGGCAGGAAATTTTTTGGTGGGTAGGGTACGAGGAAGAACCTACTCGGCAGAATGTCTGGGGTTATGGGTAAAAGAAATCTGGGGGAAGATCTTCATACAACTTCCAGAAGTACAGATCATCCCATGAGGATGTTTTGCGCTCCACTTCGCCCTTGAATAATACACAAACATGGCGCTCACCTGGTATTGGCACATTGAAATGGCCCCTGTCTTGCTAAAAATATGGATCCCTCTCTTTGATCCAGAAAGAGAACAGATAGGTCCCAGACCCATTTGGGTGCGATTACCTGGTTTACCCCTTTAGTATTGGTCAGAAGAGGTATTCGTGCAAATTGGAAACACCCTGGGCACATTTTTGGATGATGATAAATCTATCATCCAATCCAAGAATCGCACTCTAGCCCACGTCCTAGTGCACCTGGATACTTGGGAGGGCTTGGAGGAGAATATTACACTTCAATGGTGAAATTTTACTAGGGTTCAAATCCTAGATTACGAGGGAGTGCCATTCAGATGCCGCCGCTGCCACAAGGTTGGGCACCTGTACAAAGAATGCCCTATGGTGCAAAATTCCCCTTAAGCGACAATCGACAAAAAGGGTGGGATAGGTAAGCCCACCACAGAAACCCCCAAAAAGACTCCGTTAGCAGCACCCTCCTTGATTGGGACATTGACCACAGTTTAGCAAGCTTAGCATTCTCCCGGAAGCTCCTCGCGACCTCCATCTTCACTGCTGACTCGAGCTAGGGCAACAACTGAAGTGGCTCATACCTCGGGTACTCCTCTTCCACCTCTCCTTGTTTTATCTTTTGCTTATGCATACCCTGCTCACCAACTTCATAATGCATCTGTATTAGATCAATCCACCATCCTCCCTCCCATCCCTTGTCTCCTGAATTCCCATCAGTCCGTTTTTTCTACAACTTCCATGTCTCTCCCTCTGGAGGCATCTTCTAGCCCATCCTCATAAACATCTTCCCCTCTCCATCCCTACAACCTGCGCCCCCACTCCCTCTCATCTGTTTCCCCCTCTCAACACTTAGGCCTTGGCTTAACCATTCCCTCAATATCCCTTAAACCTCTCGGTGGCTGAAAATCCTATCTCTCGCATGCTATCCTTCGGGCAAGGACTGAGGTGGCCTCTGGTAGGCAATTTTCCTTAGATCAGGTTCTTAGAGAAGTGAACACCCATGACATGTTACCCCCATGAAGTGCCTATCCTTCAAATGCAGGGGCATGGCTAGCTCGCCCAAAAAACTAACCTCTGAAGGCTCTTCAAATCCGACCTTGTTGACATCATATTTCTTCAAGAAACCCTTGGTGAAGCTAATAACATTAATATTATCGTGGGGAATCTGAACCCAGGCTAGGAATTTCTCTCTCTTGATGCAGTCGGGAGGTCTAGAGGTTTGGCTCTGGGTTATAACCCTCACTCCATCAACCTAAAATATGCTTGGGGAGGGCAGGGTTTCATTGGGATAGATATCTTCTCTGCTGACCTAGGAATGGACCTCTGAGTCATCAACATATATGGGCCTTTCCAGGGGCGAGAGGATTTCTGGAATTAGCTCCTAAACCTTTCCATCACCTCGCATGATAGCATCATTATGGGTGGAGATCTAAATTTTTCCATTGGATTTAACGAGTCTTTAGGTCCATCGACATAGATCGACCCACTCTTTGTTACCATGGAAAACCTTCTGGATCAGGCACAACTGACTATTATCCCCATGAATAGAACTTTTCCCACTTGGAGGAACATGAGAGTTGGGGAGGTGGCTTTAGCCAGACACTGGACAAATTCTTAATAAAGGCCCCAATGCTACAGTGCTTATCCCACTATAGGCAATGGGTCAGCTCAAGAGGCATCTCTGATCACACACCTATCTTCTTAGAAATCATCGGCCCTCCTATAAAGCCCAAGGCACCGTACAAATTCAACTCAACTTGGCTTTATGACCCCTCCTACTCCAAACTGGTCTCATAATTCTAGCTGGCAAACCCTCCCACAAGGGGTCACACCCGAGCTGAAGGTTTCTACTATAATCTCTTTCAACTCAAGAGATTAACTGTCCAGTGGGCAAAGGAAAAAACCCTAAAGGATGAAAATACCCTCGCCACTGTCAAGTCTTATTTGGCCCTCCTTATGGATAACTAGAACAGGGGTTTCTTATTTGCAGAATCCAAGATCCACCTTATAGATCTAGAAAATCAAAGGGAAAAAATCCTGAAGTAAGGAGAGGAGACTTGGCGCCTCAAGAGCAGAGCACTCTGGCTAAAAGCAGGAGATGAGAACATGAGTTTCTTCCATAACTATGCCAAGGGGAGGAAATTTTCAAATACTATCTGGAAGTTTCCCACTTAGGATGGAGGCACAACTAATACTTTCAACCATCTCTCTCAGCTGGGCATATCTCACTTTCAACAACTTTATAAAGAACCCCCAGCTACAAATCTTGCTGATATAATTCAATTAGCAGGGCATTTCCTAATGTTTGTAGACTTGGATTCAACATACGAGTTAACTGCACCTGTCACTGTAGAAAAACTTGAAGGGACTCTGAAATAGTTTAAAAAAGACAAAAGTCTTGGCCTGGATAGATGGACTATTGAATTCTATCTAGCATTTTATGAGATTATTGGGAACGATCTCCTCAATGTAGTTAAAGAATGCAGGATCACAGGAAAAATGTATGAGGCCATAAATTCTACTTTCATTCCCCTGATTCCAAAATCTGACACCCCTTCATAATTGAATGGTTTTCGACCAATCTCTCTATGTAATACCCTTTACAAAATCATTGCTAAGATCATTGCAAATCGGCTCTACCCCATACTCTCTCACCATATCTCCCCAGAGAAATTTTCTTTCCTACAAGACCACCAGATCCATGAGGCCATAGGAGCTGCACAAGAGGCCATACACTCTATCTAAGGAAAAAATATGAAAAGCATCATCCTAAAAATTGACCTTGCAAAGGAATTCGATCGTGTTAGTTGGCTCTACATAAAGATGATTATGATCCATCTAGGGTTCCCAATGGCATTCACAGAGTGGATCATGTGCTGTATCAACTTGGCATCCTTCAGTGTTCTCATAAATGGATCAGCCTCCCATTTCTTCCATGCTGAGCGGGGACTCCGACAAGGATGTCCTCTCTCCCCCCTATTGTTCCTAATTGTGATGGAGGGTCTTAGTAGGTTCATCGAATCTGCAAAAAGGGAAGGTAGACTTAAAGGACTGAAAATGAATGACCTATGTCATCTCACTCATCTCCTCTTTGTTGATGATGTTCTCATCTTCCTTGATGGCAGCATCCGAGACTCTACTACCTTCCATGACATCCTTACTCTCTTTGCAAAATCCACTGGTATGGTCGCAAACCATTCCAAGTCAACTATCACACTGACACACACCTCCCCTCAAGAAGATAGAGTCGCCCTCCTTTTCTTCCATTATCAAATGCATAACCTTGAAAATGGCATGAAATACCTGGGGTTTTGGATCAAATCCCATAGCTACTGGATTGTTGATCAGATCTGGTTAGTGATTAAAATTGAGAAAAGGATGAAAATATGGAACCATAGATTTCTATCCAGAGTTGGGCACTTCGTCCTCATCAAATTTGTGTTGGAAGCCACACCTATGTACTGGATGTCACTTTCCTAGATCCATCGGGGAATAATCGCCTATATTCAGCAGATATGCTACAGATATCTATGGAATGGACAAAAAGAGGGAAAAACATTTGCTTGGGTGAGCTGGAATAAAATTGCCCTACCAAAAAAAATGGGGAGGCTGGGGATTAAAGGATTTGACTGTATATGCACAAGACCTCGTATCTAAGATGAGTTGGACACTTTTCACTGCTCAGAATCTCTGGACTATGGTTACATACCACAAATAAATTTGGTTGCAACAAGTCTTGGTTTGGGTTCGCCTACCAGATTGGCCACGAACTGGTATCTCTATAGTCTGGAAATCAATCCTTCAATCTATGCCTTTCATTAGATCTGGCCTGGCTTGGTGTATAAATGATGGAAAATTAGCACGCATCGGTATAGATGCATGGATTGGGGGAGGAAACAGTTATCATCTCCCTCCTGACCCAATACAATTTCTACAACAAAGGAACATCAATGTGATTGCACAAATAATTGATCGCGAACACAATACTGTCTTCAAACAAGAATGGATGTCTACTCATAATGTGGTATCCCTGTATAATGACCATAGAACTGGGAAGGTTATTTAAAGGCTTTGTCTGAGGCACATGTGTGTATAAAATAAGGTCCAGATGAACTTGTTTGGACTCTAGCAAAGCATGGTAAATACACCCCGAAACTCGGTTATATCTCTCTCCTATTGGACCATAAACCAGAGACAACAAAGGAATGGTGGCACCAGATATGGAAGTTGAAAACACCTCCACGGGACCAAATATTCATGTGGAGTATCCTCAATAATAAAACTCCCACAGGAGACTCCCTCATGCATAGATCCATTTATGGCCCGAATTGGTGTGTCTTGTGTAAACAAGGCTCTGAATCAAATGAGCATATGTTCCTGCTCTGTCCTATCATCATCCAACTATGGAAAGCTATTACTCAACTCCTATCTAGACAGGAAATATGGCAGGGACCCTCAATCCCACAAGCCTGGAACACATGGTTTGCAATGCACCATGGCTCTAAAAAAAAATGTCTACCCCTCATCCTCTACTGGACTATATGGCTCACCCGGAATCATATCATTTTTAATGAAGCAACTGCCCGCTAGCCACTCATCATAGCCAAGGCTGTGGAAACCTATCACGACATATCAGAAGTTGACAACTCCCACATCCGTCAAACTATCTCCCCTGGTCCAATTGAAAAATCTCGGCCATGAGCCTTCTTCGATGGCGTAGCCCAAAGCCACGATTGTGGAGGGGGTTTCATTCTGTATATTTCTGAACAACATTATTTCAATGTTCAAATGGGATTGGGGGAGAGGACAAATAATTATGCCGAGCTAATCACCCTCATACATCTGCTGCACTTTGCTTTAGCTCATGCTTGCACAACCATTCATATTTTTGGGGATTCTAAAATCATTATTAACTGGTTCAACAATAAAAATCATTGTCATGCTCTTTCACTTAGAAATATATTGGATGAAGTCAGCATCTTCAAAGCAATATTTAATACAATCTCATGTCATCATATATACAGGGAATATAATGAAAGTGCTAAATAGATGGGAACTAAATAGATCACGCTACTACACCGAGGCTTGTGGATGATCACTGAATAGATGGGAACTAAACAATACCAATACCATCACCATCCCTACATAGATCAGGAATATCATAGGGTGGAAAGGCCCTAATTTCTACTATTTTTTTGGACACTCATAAAAACTATGTACCTATTTTTTGACGATATATATATATATATGCACATATGGAAAAATAGAATGAATATCTCTGTGAGGTTATTATGTATAGGTTATCTTTAGTGAACAATACCCACAGTGAATGGCATTCACCAAAAAATTTACTTATATGTATTTTGAAATGGCCATAGTCCAACAACTACTACATAGGCCTTGGGCATCTACTACATGTAATTTTTCCACATAATGAAAGATTGCAATTTTCCCTCGGAAAAAATATAAATACAATTACATCAAGTGAACAAAATTATATTGTGAAGACCGACCATAATTAAAAATTCAATATTCCCTCTTAACTAGGGAGGTATTCATAATCACTTTCATAGATGCTCTCAAATTGAACAAATTTCTCTAAAGAAAAGGTTATCCATCATTACCAACATAATCTTCTATCAAAAACATCCACTAGTGGTCATAACCAGGGCGGTACCAAACCCATGGCAATGTCATTAGCATATCAGGACTGACTCCTCCAGAGTGATCAGTCCTTGAATTCCATGCCCACTACCTAGGCCAAAATGATGAGACCCTCAACTGGAAAGCACTCATTCACCCTTCCTAGTGAAAACTTTGGGCCAAGATCTCACTCAACCCCTTCTGGGTTGGTGATTGGGTCTAGATTATAAACAAGACCTCACTCCACCCTATCCGGTGTGTGATGAGGGTCCAAGAACTCACTCCACCCTTACCTTGTGTGATCAAGGTCCAAATATTGAAGGACCTAACTCTACCATGCTTGGTGTGTGATCAAGGTCCAAGACCTCACTCCACCATTTCCTGTGCGTGATCAAGGTCATCATCCAAGAGACACTCACTCAACACTGTCTGTTGAGCCCTCTAGGTCTCTTGGACCCATTCTCCTTTCTGGGAGAATGTCCACCCATGCTACAAATGAATGAAGAGGGGTGATATCCATGATTCCCATCTTGTCTATGAAGTACAAAAACTTGCCCCTTGGCAATGGCTTCATTAAAGCATCAACTGTCTGCTCATTGATGGAGATGTATTCAAGCCTTATTTCTCTCCTCTACACCATATCATAGATGTAGTGGTACTTGATCAATGTGCTTCAAACTGTTATGGAACACATGACTCTCTGAAAGCTTCACACAACTTTTGGTTATTGCAGTGTATCATTGTCGAATCCGACTCTTGGCTAGACAATCCTACAAAAAACTTTCAAAGCCATGTTGCTTTGGTATAAGCCTCATTGGCTACGATGTATTTGGCTTCAACACTGATGAGTGCAATCGACGTTTGTGTCCTGCTCATCCACAATATCATAGCAGATCCCAAATTGAAGCATACTCCCGAGGTACTCTTCCTATCTTCAACAGTTCTTTCCAAATCAATGTCTATATAGCCCTGAGGCTGTACATCCTTGTTTGCAACATACATCAAACCAAAGTTCATTGTACCACACAAATATCTTAAGATGTGCTTTGTTGCAATCCAATGCTCATCTCTCAGTTCTACCTAGAGCTAGCTCAAGGTGTTCACAACAAAGCATATATCTTACCTAGTTGTTAAAATTGGGTAGCTTCAGGATGGATTTCCCTTGGGAAACCCTTTCCACCCCAAAGGAAATCCCTTCATTCCCCAAAGAAAAATTCAAATGGATAAAAGTAATATTTGGGTACTCTTCTTTTTATCATTATTGTGGCAAGAAATATTAATGTGATTAATTGGAAAATATATTTAATTGTGAAATTTAAAAGGGTAATTTTTCCCTCAAAAATTGATATTTCGACTCTTCTAATGGTGGACCTATTTCTCCCAATGATTTCCTATATATTCAACACTCCTTGAGGATAATAGCAAGCACAATTAACATATCTATGATTTGAAGTTTTGATGGACACTTCTGTGGTTCGATGAATGTTTATGGTTTGATGGAACTTCTATGGAATAATCTCGCTCCTAGTAAGTACGTAACATCGCTTTATTATACTCGAGGGAATCACTTTATTAGTTCTGCAATGCACACGAAGGCATCACTAAATCACAATATTGATTATGGAATATACACAAAGGCATCATTGCATCACTTTATTGATTCTGGAATATACTCGAAGGTTTCACTTTTTGGTTCAGGGATATACACGAAGGAATCACTTTACTGGTTCAAGAATATACTCAGTGGCGTCGCTCTTGACACACGTCAGGAATATCAGTTCAATATTCAGTCCATTTGTAACAATAAGGTAAAACATGAAATCGGTTAAGGATAACACTGATCAAAATAAGTTAAAGGGAGTTTACAAGCTCAACTGCTTTTGTGGAAAAATCTACATAGGTGAATGACATTAGGAATCAAAGATCTTGAACAGCTACTCTTGCGGAGCATTCCTTTCACACTAATCATCACATATGCATAGAAGATACTACCATCATTGCTAAGAAAGATTACTATTTCAAAATAAGACTTAGAGAGACTTTAAAGATTCTGAAACATCGTAAAACCTCAATCGGGATGGAGGTCTTGTGGTGGGTAGGAGTTGGCTCCCTATGCTCTCTTAGCGTTAAGGTTTGTTCCCTCTCCCTTCTTGCATTAAATTAATTATGTTAGAATTAATTAAATAATACATATACTAATGAATTGATTTAATTAGATAATGATCAATTAATTAATTAACTATATGAATTAATTAATTTAATATCCAATTAATTAATTAATTGACTATATTAATTAATCAATTAATTAGTGGTATTAATTAGTTAATTTGGTAACTAATTATATTAGTTAGTTAATTAATTAATTATCATTGTTAATAAATTTATATTAAATTAAATCTAATCCACTAATTTCAATTAACACTTTAATATTAATTAATATAGTCAATTAATTAAAGCATTAATTAATCAATCAATTAAATTATTAATTAATTAATTAATTAATGGTATTAATTAATTAATTTCGTGACTAATTATATTAATTAGCATGGCTAATTAATTTATATTAAATTAAATCTAATAAACTTATTTCAATTAACACTTTAATATTAATTAATATTTTACTATTGTTTAGCAATATTAACCATCAAATATTGATATTAATGATCCTACTATTAATTAACTATATTAATTAATTAAAGAACCAATTATTTAATTTACAACGTTAATTAATTAATTAATCAATTAACTTATTAATTAATTAGAAAAGTTAAATAATTTATTAATCATTTTTATTTTATCTATTTATTATTATTATTATTATTATTATTTATTTATTTATTTATTTATTTATTTTTTTTTTTTTTTTTCCACTGGAAAAATCATAATCTTTCATTATGATTGAAAAATTACATGTTGTAGATGCTTTCAGCATATGGTGTATTGTCCTTTGCCACTGAGGGCATTTTCAAAATTGTTGTTCAGTTTGCCAAAAACTTTGAGTTCATGTTGCAGTCATCACCACGCAGGGTGTTCAGTCACTATCTGATATAATAGTATAAATAAAAAGCTATAAATATGTTGGTCATCTACAATAGTTCCACATACACCACACAGGGTGTTGTCTTTTCTGAAGGTCTAAGAATATATACAAAAAATATAGCTTGTGTGAAAATATATACAATGTATGAGCCATGCATATCCATCAAAAATAGAGCCAAAAACTGTAATCTAGGGGCTCTCTGCCTTGTGGTAGTTTTGATCATTATAGGGCCGATGATAGTAACGATATTCATTGGAGCCTCTATGCTCCTGTATCATCCACTCTCCTCGGGGAAGTACCGTGGCCTCCTTGGAAAGCCCATCAACACTGCAGTTATTACATGAAATAGTGTTAAACTGAGCTTTGAATAGATTCACTTCATCCAGAATATTACTGAGTGTGTGCGAGTGATAGATAGTAATATTATTGAACCAATTAACTATGATTTTTGAGTCACCATATATGTTTAAATCCATGCAGTTATGACCCAATGAAAAATGCAGTAGATGACGGAGTGTAATGAGCTCTGCAAAATTATTTTTTCCCTCGCCAAGCCCCATCTTTACTTTGTAGAAATGTTGTTCATTAATGTATAGTATGAATCCACCGCCACATCCATGGTGCTATGCAACACCATCAAAGAATGCCCAAGGAGAGTTTTTGTCAATAGGTGCAGGATCATGTGGTCTACGAGGCCGAGGTTTGTGTGGCTCAGGCAACTCGTGATAGGCAGATATGATTCGGGCAGTAATATGTGGCCAACAAACAGGTCTGTCCTCAAAAATAATTCGATTCTGAGCCAACCATAGATGCCAACAGATGATTAAGGGTAGACATTGTAATCTAGTGCCATGATGAAGATTGCACTAGTTTTCCCATGCTTGACCAATGCTGTCACCCTCCCATTTCCCGGTAATAAGAATTGATGAGGAGATATTCTGCCATAGATTGATTAGAGAATTACATTGAAGGAATAAATGCAATGTCAATTCAAAAGAATTCTTGCATAAGACACACTAGTGAGGGCCATGGAAATATTGGTGAGATAGTGACTCTCCTGTGGGAACTTTATCTCTGAGAATACACCAAAAGAACAGTCTTGTTCTTGGGGGTGATACAAGTTTCCATATACTCTTCCACCAAAACGTTGTTTGCTCCGACTGTTTTTGTGAGATCAGATTGAGATATCCAACCTTTTGAGAATAAATGCCATTCTCAGCAAGACTCCAGACGGGTTCATCTGGTCCTTCCTTGATCATGATGTGTGATTCACACTATGCATTTGTGTAATCATGCCATTCCTGATGCCACTGTGGTGGAATATCGAGCTGCAGGGTAGATTTCCATCCTTGTGTGAATTTGTTGGTGTTCAGTGGATGCACTGTGTGTGGTATAACGTTTATCTCATGAGAATGAAGGTGCTGGATGAGTTCTCTTGATAGCTGGAATCTACCTCCTCCCCCAGTCCAGGGATCCATTCCAATGCGAGCCTTTGATCCGTCATTTATTCTCCAAACGAGATTGTTTCTGATGCTAGGCAGGGAGTGTAGGAGGGCCTTCCACACTGATGAAATACCAGTTCTAGGCCAGCTCGACATACAGACCCAATCCATAATTTGATGTGGCCAAATGTACTTGTGATATGAAATTGTAGTCCATAGATTCTGCCCAGTCAATAGAGTCCATCCCATTTTTGCAGCCAGGGCTTGTGCAAATAGGGGTAGGTCTTTTAGCCCCCATCCTCCCCATTTTTTAGGCAAGGCGATCTTATTCCAGCTGACCCAGGCAAAGATATTTTTGTCTTGGTGGCCGTTCTAGAGATATTTGCTACAAAGTTGTTGTAGTCGGGCCAGAATGTTTCTGGGGATCCATGCTAATGCCATCTAGAAAACAGGGGTGGCCTCAAGAACAAATTTGATGAGTACTAATCTGCTAGCTCTAGATAAGTATCTATGACTCCAGTTAGAAAGCCTTTTTTCCAGCTTGGTGACAAGCCAGACCCAATCTGCAATTTTCTAGCTGAGAGGCTTAATCCAAAATCCCAGATATTTGAATCCCCTGTCCAGAGGTATGATGCAATAAGGGAAGTGCTCTTGTGCAAGTTCTGAATCCTGGATGGAAGTGAGGGCTAAGGTAATGGTAGATTTCCCATGATTAGCCTGCATACCTATAGCCAACGAGAAGAGGGAGAGAATTTTGGAGAAAGTGAGAGTGTCTCTTATGCTCCCATCCAGGAAAATGAGAACATCATCCAAAAATAGGAGATGAGTGAGGAAGCAGGAATCAGATATCTTGAGACCATGAAGGCTGCCATCTCTTTTAGCAATAGTTAGTAAATGGCTAAGCCCATCCTAACAATTAGAAAGAGTAGGGGGGAGAGGGGACAACCTTGTCTAAGACCCCACTCAACATGAAAGAAATGGGAGGCAGATCCATTGATGAGTATACTGTAGGTATGGGAGGTGATGCAAGCCATAATCCAAGCAATGGAATCATGGGGGAAGCCCAGGTGTATAAGGAGCATCTTGATGTAGAGCCAACTGACTCGGTCAAAAGATTTTTCCAGGTCGATCTTTAGGATGATACCTTTTAGGTGTTTAGTCCAAATCAAGTGGATGGCCTCATGGGCCGAGCCAATAGCTTCATGGATCTGGCGATGCTCGAGAAAGGCAAATTGCTGGGGGGTGATATGGCGAGAAAGAATGGGCCGAAGACGATTTGCAATGACCTTGGAAATAATTTTATATAGACAGTTGCATAATGAGATAGGCCTATAGTCATTGAAAGAGGAAGGGGAATCGGATTTCAGGATAAGGGCAATAAAAGTCGAATTAACAACATTGTACATGGATCCGGATATTTTGCACTCTTCCACAACTTTTAACAGATCATTCCCCAGAAGTTCATAGAATGCAAGATAGAATTCTATCGTCCACCCGTCCGGCCCAGGACTCTTGTCCTTTTTGAACCATTTCAATGTTCCTTCCAGTTCACCAGCAGTAACAGGGGCGATTAGCTCCTCGGCCTCATCATCATTTACAAATCAGGGAAAATGCCCTACCACATTGATGATATCAGCCAAATTTGACCCAGGAGGGTTTTTGAAGAGATTCCTGAAATGAGAGGTGCCAATATGGGAGAGTTTATTAATGGTGTCAGCTACTCCCCCATCAGGTAGGGGTAAGGTCCATATTGTATTTGAAATTTTTCTACCTTTTGCATAGTTCTGAAAGAATCTTGTGTTGTCATCTCCTGCTTTTAACCATATAGATCTGCTTCTGAGGTGCCAAGATTCCTCTTTCTCCTTCAAAATCCTTGACTTTTGGTTTTCTAGTTCAATTAGGTGAGCTTTGTCGTCAGCTGAAGTAAATCCTAGGTTTCAGTCATCGAGCAATATGCTCAACTCAGCTTCAATTTGTGATAATAATAGCTCCTCCCTCTGATGTTTCTCTTTTGCCCATTTGATAGATAGATGCTTGAGCTGGGACAGGTTGTGGCAGAAACCCTTTGTCAAGGAATCATGTCTATCAATAGGGTTGGCATTCCAGTAATCCGAGACCATGTTTATGTACTCAGGGTCCTGAAGCTAGACATGATTAAATTTAAATGGAGCTTTTGGTTTAGGATGGGGGCCAAACACTTCAAGATAAATGGGGGAGTGATCTGAGATGCCCCCTGAACCCACCCATTGTTTGTAATGATGCAGTTGATTCATAAGGGGGACCTTTATCAGAAAATGATCTAATCTCCTTGCTAGTGCAGCATCCCCCACCCTTCTGTTTCGCCAAGTAGGGAGTGGCTTATTCATGGGGATATCCACCAAATTGTGCTGTTCCAGAAGGTTGGTCATATAGCCAGTGATAGAGTCCACTTGTGCTTGTGACCCCCAAGATTCTCCAAATCCCATAGAGAAATTGAGATCTCCCCCAAGAATGATGTGATCAGGAGAAAAAATCGATAGATTTAACAGATGTTGCCAGAAGTTTTCCTGCTGATGGCAGGGACCATATATATTAATGACCCTCAGGTTTAGACCAAGATCCACTGAGAAAAGATCTAAGCCAATAAATCCATGGCCACCCAGGATGCTAAGACCCTGATGTTGCGAGGATTGTAGCCAATGGCTAGGCCCCCTGATCGACCCACAACATCCGTGGCCAAAAAATTCCATCCAGGAGATAAGGAAATTAATGTGCTGGTGATGTTATTGGCCTCACCTAGGGTTTCTTGCAGCATGATGATATCAGAAGGCTCTACTTCGAAAAGTCTATGCAGGGCTAGTTTCGTGGAGACACTAGCCATGCCTCTGCAATTGAATGAGAGACACTTCATGGGGGAACCCTGCCCAGGGTATTCAGTGCTCTAAGAACCCCTTCCAAAGTGGATTGTCTACCAGAGGTGACCTCTACCCCAACCCGTTTGATGGCTATGGATAGATTTGATTTTCTCCCGTGAGATGAAAGGATGACAGAACTAGGTTGGGTAAGTCCCAAACTGGAGATATGAGACAGGGGACCAGCAGAGTGAGAACGAGAGCGGAGGTTGTAACTGTGAGATGATGACTTCCCGTTTGATGATGGGGAGGTGGAATTGGATGATAGAGTGGGCAAAGATGGTGCGGTGGTGGCGATGGAAGGTAATGATGGAGCCATAGTGTAGTGAGTGTGTGGTCTAAAATGCGGATGCAAATTAGAGTTTAATTTAATGTCAACCCAGGAAGGTAAGCTTAGAAGTGCTTATCTAAAATATATAGATCTAGAAAGATTCCTAATTTGTCCAACATCTTAAAGTCCCCTTACAGGAACATATTCATTAAGATCTCTTTCAATAACTAATCAAGCCTAGATCTAACAATTGTTTGAGATCTATGATTATCTTACAAGAACATATTCTACAAGATCTCTTCCAAAATTAGATCATCTAATTGGAACTTAAAAGCGGAAATGAAGTAAACCTAGATCTAATCATTGTATGAGATCTTATGGTTCTTTTACAAAAACACTTTCAAATAAGATCCTTCCAATATTAGAACATTTAATAAAACTTGAAAGCTGAAATCAAACAAAAACATAAAGTAAATTATAAACAAATAAGCATGCAAGTGAGGCCATGGGGGCCCTCCATAAGTCCACAAGCACACCACTTCAATGGAGACTCAGATGTAGAAGCAAAATTGAAGTATGATCCTTTATTTCAAAATCTCCATTACAAACCAACTCTAAGATTACAACTCTAAGATTCTAATATTACATACTCCAAAATTCTAAGATTACAAAGACTTCCAGATTACAAATGGAGGAGATTGTACTCCTAGTTATACAATGGGATGAGTAACAAACTCATAATGATCATCCACTAATCTCTCTTTAGTTCCATAAATCTCGCAACCATTTTTAACTACTTTCCCATTATTACAGAATATGATCCCTTTGAATCCTCCACAAATCTCTCACATATCTTGGATAAGATATGCCAACCAAATCCCCCATGATCTTCTCCTTAGGAATTGGATAAGATATGCCAACCAAATCCTCCATGATTTTCTTCTTAGGAATAGGATAAGATATGCCAACCAAATTCTCCATGATTTTCTCCTTAGGAATAGGCTTGCATAATTATCTCCTTAATATAGTGGAGGAGATATGGATAAGTCTCTTGGAATTAATTCTTCACATATTTCCTACACATCACAAAACTCACATATTCTTGAGATATATAAAAATATGTATATTTTCTAATATTTAATCATAAATTCACTTGTAATACAAAAATGAATAAAATGGAAAATAAGAAGGTGAAACCCAAATGTATTTATGAAAATGATATGATAAAAGGTTAATGGGATGATGAAATGTAAGGAATAGTGAAGAAAAAGGTGGATGAAAATATGACATTTCTGAGTCCCAACAGTGAGCCATCGATGTGTTAATGGTGGATGAAACAAGAGATGAACAATAAGAAAATGAGGTAGGGCAAGAGGTCAGAGAAATACCTGATAATTTTGCGGCCTCAGCTGCAGCATGAGCTCTTGTGAGGGGGGGCGATAGCGCTCTGTGCACTCCTTCCACCATCCTCCACTCTACGCTGACCGGAGGATGTGGACCCAAACTAGGAGAGTGATTCAAAGCCAGTGCTTCATTCCCTGTAGAAGTGGTAGGTGCACTCGGAGGATCCTCTGGTTTTTTGATGAGTGGGCATTCCTTAAAGATGTTCCCCACTCTGTGACATCTTCTACATCGGAAGGGAACTCCTTCGTATTCCATGATCTGTACCCGAGTGTATTTCCCCCATTGAAGAGTGATTTTCTCTTCCAAACCTTTGCGAGTGTCCAAATGGACCAGAACACGAGCTAGGGTTCTGTTCTTCGATTGCAAAAATGTTCTATCATGGTCCAAGTAGGTGCCTAGGGCATTTCCAATTTTGATGAAAACCTCCTCGCACCAATACTACAGTGGAAGCCTTGGCAAGTGAACCCAAAGAGGTCCCGCCCCAATTTGCTCCCTCTCTGGGTTGAAAAGGGGACTCCATCTCTTGAGGAGTACAGGGGCCATCTCAATATGCCAGTATCTTGCGAGGACCAGATCTGTGTAATTTTCTTTTGCAAAATGAAGAGAAAACCAACCCCTGGGAAATACCTGCACCTCAGGCAGTTCCTTAAGCATACCTCCCCAAATCTCTGGGACCCATAAGGTGAGCCTGTCTGCTGAGTATGCTCGGCCTCAAACATGTCCAACTAGCACAATGTTAGCCATGTATGTAGCTTCCCCAATAGTAGAACTTTCACCAAAACATTTTGTGATGTCCTTTGTGGTAGCCATCACACACTTCGTCTTCTGTTTCCCAATTCGTGGGGCAGATGGATGGTCTGAAAACGGATCTGGTGAGCCCTCTTGAGTTGTATGAGCTGCTGATTTGACCTTCACCATAGGGGTTTCAAAACAGCCCTACAGGGAGTCTGGAGAGATGGAAAGGTTTTAACCCCCAAATGCCCGAAGGTCCTATGGCGGAGCTGTGAAAAGAGTCAAACTAGATGGATGGAGGTGGTCTGTCGGTGGATTTAGATCAAAAGAGGGCGAAGGTGGAGTGTTTGCAGTGAGAATGCAAAGAGTACCCAGTGATAAAGGAGGGAAGTCGAGTGCAGGAGAATCAATGGAAAGTGACCTGAAGAACAGCGGAGCTGTACTGTGACTAAGATAGGTAACTTCTGGCGTAGTGCTTGACGGAGCAGGAACAGACGGGGGAGATGATCCAGATGCCGGCGATATGAGGTTAGGGTTTTTCAAATATGACGCGGTCGGGAAAGGATCCTCAGAATAATCAAGATCCTCTACCTCCATAACATCACCCATGCTATTAGCGGTTACCGCCGGCAGATGGAGACAGATGCGGTTGCAACGGAAACGAAGATCTGTCAGTCGTCCGGGTTTGGGTGCCTGCAGGAGGGTGTTGCAGGAAAACCTAGGGTTTTTACCCTAAACCCTTACGATGGCCTCCTAATTTCGCGTTTCATCTTTCGGCGATGAAGACATCAATCACACGCAACCATTCTTGTAATCGTTTTATTAATCAGTTAAATAAATAAATACATAAATAACTAATATTAATGCTTTAATAATATTGATTTCACTATTTACAAACATTAATATTAATATTTATTAATTAATTATTAATTGTTAATATACTATTTAGTTATTAACAATTAATTATTGCTATTATATTAACTATTTCTTATTTCTTATTTTTTAGATTTCCTATCGGCCATTTTTTTTATCTATTTATTTATACCTCATTTCCTATCCTTTACCTCATCATAATTTCTCCTAATGATGGGTCTTGGTTTTGACTTGAAATGTTGAGTTAAAAATAATACTGTGATAAATCTCTGAAAACCAATTTTTCAAATTAAAATCACTACAAAAATTTGGAAAGAAGAACACATCACATCTTTGAGATCTGTGTCCCTGTGATAGTAAATCACTCGTTAAATCAGTGGCATTCACATTTTTAATGACAATGATTCACTCCGAGGCTCGATTTTGGTCATTATTGTGGATTTGTGGATTGCATTTCCTTGTGATATCAATGTTGTCTCATTCATTACCTCTATGGCTCAAATCTCTATAGTATATCACACTGCTCTTACATTGGTTTTCTTTCACAATGGTTCACATTCTTTATATGATGGCTCCCATCATTCCAACAATGGAATCAAAGTTATTTATATACTATGACAGTGGAAGAAACATCATATATATATATATATATATATATATATATATATATATAGATATATATATATATAGATATATATATATATATATATATATATATATATATATATATATATATATATATATATATATATATGTATGTATATATATATATATATGTATGTAAATGTATATGTATATATATATATATGTATGTATATATATATATATGTATGTAAATGTATATGTATATATATATATATATATATATATATATGTAAATGTATATATATGTATGTAAATGTATATATATATATATATATATGTATGTATATATATATATATATGTATGTAAATGTATATGTATATATATATATATATATATATATATATATATATATATATATATATATATATATATATATATATCTCAATATATGCAAAGGAATCGTTTATATTACAATAGCATCATTGATTGGTATTACATATTTTGTGGTTAACTATGGAAGATTACATAATGACAATTGATATGACATATGTTTGTGCTATATGTGGTCCCTAACAATTAACATAGTAGTGATATTCATATGCCTGTTATATATATATATATATATATATATATATATATATATATATATATATCTATGTATGTATGTATGTATGTATGTAGTGGCATCACATTATTGTGACTCAATTCTATGTGGTTCGTTGTGACTTGCTTGGTCAGTATCTTGAGACTACACTCTTGACTAAAGTAACTTAGATATATTATGATGATAATGACCATGGTAGAAATATATTATGATGATGATAACCTTGGCATGTCAGAAACCCTAATATGACAGTGATAGTAAGTTAGTGACCTTATTACAATGACCTTTATATATGAGGACAATGATCCTTCATGGAAACATGATTGAATAGCATACATTATTTGTTATGATAGTGATTGGAATTGAATCTATTTGTGTGGACGATGATTGGTAGCGACAATGATTGGAATTAACTCTATTTATGATGACAGTGATTAGAACTGACTCTTGATGTCAATAATTACAAGATGTATCATGGCAGATGTGATATCATATATGATAGTAGTTCACAAAAAAGGTTGTGCACTAACTTAGGTTGGCCCTAGGAGAACTAATAAAATACTGTATATCATTCTCATTATTCTTTGTATCTCAGCCGAACAATTGATAAATATCTAATAGAAGAAGAATTTGGATGGGTTTTCCCCCTCGTGGGATTTTTTCCCTAGTCTTTGACCTAACTCCTGGTGTCTCTATTGTGTGTGCTTTTCTTCTATTGTTACTTACTGTTCCGCTGCATTATTTTTCTTTCTACATAATTGCTAATGATGTTATGGTGTTATGGGGTGAATTCAATATGAACATGATGTAAAAGTTTTTAAATGAAATTATCTTCAACCAAGAACAATTAGCCCTAAAATTAACACTGGTGTTAACCAAATACATCAACATTCCAATCAACTGCCTGTACATAGATGGATCTACCAATATGGAGTTAGAGCCTCTTAAATTATTCAATTTAGTCACCATGGGAGTCACCATGGATTTTCAATCCATCATAACAAATCTCTAAATAATCTCTAACGCATACTTTCCTTGACCAAGGAAGACTTCACTAGGTTTTTAACATACTTCTAATCCCCAGTAATAGTGCATCAACCCAAGATCTTTCTTATCGAACTTAGAAGCCAATTACTTGTTGCACTGAATGATAAGAGGTTTGGAACTTGTAAGAAACAAGTCATCAATATGTAATAATAAGATCACAGGTGCATTTTTCACAACCTTAAAGCAAAGGTTTGGATTGGCTTCACTTTTGGTTAATCCTAGTCATGTTAGATATCCATTGATACAAGATTACCAAGCTCTTGGAGCTTGCTTGAGTCCATACAAGGCCTCTTTAAACCTACAACATGAGGCTCCTTTCCATATACCTCAAATCCTTGAGGTTTCTTTATGTACACCTCTTCCTCAATCATGTCACTGAGGAAAGTAGTCTTTACATCCATCTGGTGCAGTTCCCATCCCATAGAAGAAACAAGTGAGACAATGGTTTTAATGGATGTGTACCTCGAAACTAGAGAAAAAGTATCATAATAGTCTTCTCTCTCTTTCTGGGATAATCCTCTAGCCATGAACCGTGCCCTGTATTTTCCGATACTCCCATGTGCATCATGATTTATCTTGTATATCCACTTGGAAGTCACTATTGACTTCCCTTCATACCTTAGAAAAATCTACCAAACATCATTCTTCATGATCGACTAGTATTCCTCATTCATTGCTTCCTTCCACACCTGCTGGTTAGCTGCTTCTTGATACGTGGAAGGTTCTTCATCAATGATTTTTTCATGAGAGCTACATAGATGGATAACCTCTTAGGTTTCTTCACCTTTCTAGATCTGTCATTAGGAGATGCATGTCCTTCCACCTCTTCTAATATGGATCTAAGCCATGTTGGTCTCTTCTTGACCTTTGTAACTCTAACTAGTTCGGTTGGATCTTGAGGCCCTTGCAGCCTTTCAGTATGTTCTATAGAACTTGAATTCTCTTCTCTTGAGACATCCAACTTTACTTCTTCCAAGGAATCTAAAAAGACTTATTTAGACCTCTAATATGTCACTTTCTCACCAAAGGTGACATCTCAACTAAAATCAATCCATCATTGCTTTGGAATGTATATTATGTAGGCTTTTGAAGATTCACTATATCCAACAAATATGCCTTTCTTGCTTTCAGGCTCAAGCTTATTCCTCTTATCCTTAGGAACATGAATATATACATGATAGCCAAATACTCTCATGTGCTCAACCTTTTGCTTCCTTTTAGAGAAGGCTTCTTCAGGAGTCATACCTTCCAAAAATATATGAGGATTTTGATTTTTAATGTACACAACTATCTGTGACGCTTTGACCCTAAAGAAAAACACCAATCCAAATCATGCATCATGACCTTGACAAATTATTCAATGGACCTATTTTTTTGTTCTGCTACACCATTTCGTTGAGAATTATAGGGGGCAATTAGCTCCCTACTAATCCCATCCTACTTGCAAAAGGCAACAAGCTCCTTCGAGGTGTATTCTCTTCCATTGTTAGATATTAGTATCTTGATCTTTCTACCTTTCAAGTTTTCCACTTCAGCTTTGAATTCTTGGAACTTTTCAAATACCTCATGTTTTGTCTTCAAGAGATATATCCATGTCTTATAGGAGAAGTCATCAATAAATGTCACATAGCAGAATGAACCACCAAGCAATTTTATGGATATCATAACACATACATCAGAATGAATAAGGTCCAAGGATTCCTTAGATCTATTGTCATTATTTGGAAATGGTTTCTTGATGTTATTTCCAAGAGCACAACCTTTGCATACACCATCATTCTTAATTTGTAGTTCAGGAACCCCTGACACTATTTCACTTAATTCAAGCAATGTTCTAAAATGAATATGTCCATACCTTCGGTTCCATAACTCACTTGGATATATTTCTTCATGTACTATTTCTTGATCTAATTGACTTACAAGTCTATATAGTCTTCCATCACGAATCCTAATAACCTTAGCATAATCTATACTAGATCCCTTTGACCAAACAAGTACTTTTCCAACACAAAATCAACCCTATCTCCTTTATATTCTAAATAAGAAACATAGACAAGATTCTTTTTCAAACCTAGTACATAAAGGACATTGTTGAGATGCACATTATTACTAGATTACAACTCTATGAAAGCTTTTCCAACTCCTTTAACTACATATCTGTTATTGTCTCCCAATTCAACCCTTTGAGACAACTTATTTTCTGTCATGCTTGAAAGATTCCCACGCTCTCCAGTCATGTGCCTTAATGATCCACTGTATACCAACCACAAGTCGTCATCATCAATTAAAGTGAAATAGTAGAAGAAACCCTTTTCACCTTTGATCTTATTAGGTTTTTCATCTTCCTCAACTTCTGTTGTAGAAGCATGTTGTTTCCCCTTTATTTTCTTGTTAGCCATATTAGGAAAATATCTCTTCAAATGTCCATATTATTGACAACCATTACATTATATATTTGATAAGTCTTTCTTCTTCTTATAGGAAGAAGATCCTTTTTCTTCCCTTTTGTGTTGAGGTCTAAACATCTTCTTTCCCTTGTTCTTGAAATGAGTTGCAAAGGCTTGAACTTCCTCATCTTGTCAATATTTGGTCATTAATATTGCTTCTTCTTGAGCACATGATGTCCATGGTTGTTCAAATGCAGGAGCTTCCTTCCAACTACTTATACCTACTGCAAATGCATCCCATGATCTAGGAAGACCATTGAGTGTTGTAATCACTAGTTACTGATCAAGGATGGATTCTCCAATTTCTTGGATATACTATATTATTTTAGAAAACCTTACAAAGTAAGAAGCCATAGGGTCATGGTTAGTCATCCTTGTACTTCAGAGTTCATTCTTCAAGCTCAATGATTAACCCACATTCTTGATAATGTGAATATTCATTAGGGCATCATACATTTTCTTTGAGGTATCAAGTTTTGCAATGTAGAGAACAAAATGATCCCTAATGGAATTTTATATTATGCTCATAGCATTGATGTCATCTTATTTTAACTTCACTTTTCCTACATCATCTTCTGGTTCAGTAACCTTCCTTGTAACAATATCCAAAACCTTGTTTTTGGCAAGAAGAATGTATATTCTAACTTTCCAAGATTTGAAGTTTGATGTTCCCTCTAGCTTGTTTTCATATTTCATAGATGTATCCATCGAAAACAATCTGCAAGAACTTCGAATAAAATTCTTTCTAGGGTTTTGTTAAAGTGATATCAATGTTCCTTCCTTCTTTCACCAAATCTCTGATAACATGTTGATTTTCTAGTGCAATTAGGGTTAACACAATATTTTTAAAATTATGATAATTAATTTTGATGTAGATCTTCTTTTTAACTTATTCCAATGTATCATTCAACAATTATACTTCAAAAATTCAACAATAAAGAATAGTAGAAAAGTAGAGATCATGATACACAAAAGAGAGATAAGATTACCCTGGGAAAACTCACTGTGAGAAAAAACCCAACAACCTTTTCATTAGAGAAATTCTTCTTGTTTAACGAGAGACACACCTATACCTATGGTCAAACTTGGTCTTCTCCTCTAAGTCAAGTCACGCAAACTGATCCTGCACTTCCAAAATTTTGGCCCTCTTGTAATAGCGAGTTGTCCCAAAATTCCAGCCTTGTAGCAATTTCTCTAGTAACCTAGAAAATTTCACCCCCTACAACAATTGCCCCAGAAAATACAAACCACAAAGAGAGAGATCAATTCACATGTGTGAGTTGCTAGAGAGAGAGAGAGAGAGGGGAGAGAGAAAAATCAACCTTCTTCATCCTTCTAACCCTTTGCTCATGTGCCCAAAAACTATCTTGTGAGAGGAATGAAAATTGCCCAAATGAGGAGCTTGAGTTGCCTTTATATAGTACTATATTGGGTGCATGGTTATGTCTCTTGGCTAGGGTTGACTTGACATTGAGGGAGGCAAACTTGTCACTTTTGGAGCAAAAAATTTCATTTCAAAAACTCAAATTTACGTATTTTAAAAGTAACAATGGGACTTTGACTCAAAATAAATTTTCTTTTGACTCAAACATTTATAAATATGATTTATAATGATAAATACAATTACATAAAGTGACCAAAAATACATTATGACAATTGACCATAGTTACAAATTCAATATCTAGGATGATAAAATTAATCAAGGGAACACATTTCGCTTAGGAGAAAACCTTACAAAAGCTAAAAGGGGAAAAATGGGACATGGGTCCTCGACTAATGAAAGGTCAAAATTATAAAGTGAAAAAACCCACTAAACTGACTATTAAATAAAATGATAAAAATGGGGAAAAAAGTCAAATGAGTTATAAAAAAATAAAATGATGAGTCTCTCTTCATTCTTGCATTTTCTCACTTGAAAATTAGAATTTTGGAGAGCTCTTGAGAAAGAGACTAGGTTTTTGGGAAAACCCACATTCTAGCTGTTGGTTTCAGTGTTGAAACTATACACCCAAGCTAGTGTGGGAGTAGAGTCACTCTGATTACAACATTTTGCTTCATTGTTGAAGAAGAGTAAGATATTAGCAGAAAAAATTAAGTCATAGGTGTTATTAGTTGATTTTATATATTGAGTTTTGGTATTCTATATTTTCTTGACAAACTGAGTTTACATATCCCAAGAGACCGAGTTCCATCACTCCCTGAGGGCCAAGTTTATTCGCTTCATTGTTGGCTAAGTTCTATTGGTCAAGATGTAAGTTTTTCTTAAGTTAAGAGGGATGAGTTGATTGTCAAATACAATCCCTTATAGGAATGAGTTTCGCTTGTGAAGGGAGGTCAAAATCAGTTATTGTTGGGGGCTAAGTTGCCTTTGTTTTTACTGGAGAATTTGGCTAGAGTTTCCTTTAGTTATTGTCTAAGTTTATTGTTAAGAATTTTCTCTGTGAGTTGGTGACCAAGATCTGGTATAAAAGATAAAGTTTTTTTTGGAGGTTGAGTAGCTATCTAAAGGAGGTTGAGTTCCTCTTTTGGGGGTACCAATTTGAGCTACTAAGAGGAAGCCTTCATCTTTGCTTAGGGTATGTTTTTGGGGTTTAGGAGACACCACTATATCAGTTCAAATCATCTCTATGGTTTAATTTCTAGATTTTTCCTCTAGGGTGCTATCCTACAACCATACTATTTGCACTGAGTCACTGATATTTATCATGGCATCTCTCCTAATATTCCAATAACATGTCATATCTATGATATGTATCAATTTATGAGTTTAAAAAAAGTATTATGCTGTTGTTGAAGTTCAGTATAGGCATTTATTTGGTACTATATACAATTTATCTGAGATAAAAATATATAAAAGTGCACCTACAACCATACATATGCAAACTATTTGACGAAGTGACAAGGTGACAAACTCAAACAAAACTCAGAAATTTTGTGGGAATTTTGTGATATTCTTAGGGGGTATCTTATAGTGGTATCAAAGCATGGTCTTGGAAAATGGTGTTGTTTGCAAGGAATTCCATAACATTGGTTTGATGGGTTCCAAATACCATTGATACATCGCCTACGAGAATCTATCTAGGTAGAGAAACAGCTCCCATTTGGGAGGAAGAAAAGATTCCTGAAGAGGAGAAAGTACAATTTGAAAAGGGGGAGACAGACATGGGAGATAAGGAGAACCAAGAATTAAATATCCTGATTAGAATCTGAAATGATTTGGTGAAGGGACATAGGGTGACAGTGGAGCTGATGGGGAAATTAAAAAACAATAGATGTTCTATTGATATCTCATTGGGTGAGAAGTAGAAGAAGGGTCCCATTAATGATGAAGGGTCCAATAGTGGAGAAGGAACCATTGCATGTAAAACCATGCAAATCTGCCCTCACATATACACCAAGGCATCTAAACCCACTATGTCACAAATTTTAAATGAGATAGCTGCCAACCAAGTGGAGAAGGTTGATCAAGATGACTTTTTTGCGACATATTTAGAGGAATATAGGAGGTAGAGACGAGACTTTCAAGCTGCTATGAAATTCACAAAATTATGTAAAGGCTCAAGATGAGAAACAAACCTAAAGGAGTTAATAGGGCTACGATGTAGAACCAACAGATACAAAAAACACTAGGGAAAGTGACCCTCTCATGTTTTGATGGATTCCCAAAATGTTCAGCTAAATCATGGGTTTAGATGATGGACACATATTTCCAACTCAATTAGATGACAGAGGAAAATACCATTAAGTTGGATATTTTACATTTGGATGGTCAATCCCTTGAGGGTGGTACCATGGTATCATATGATGAGTTTACTCAGAGGCTCATTGAATTCTTTGACAAGAAGGACCCAAATATTCATTTCAGAGTGCTGGCACAACTCAATCATGTTGGCATCCCAAAGACATATATCTTAGAGTTTCATAGGTTGAGAATAATGGTCACTGCAATATTTGAGGCTTGGTTGGTGACGTTTTTTGTTGAGGGGTTATCTGAGCCTCTAAGTGGTTGGGTTAAGGCTTATAAGCCCACCACTCTACAAGATGTAGTTGGTAGAACCAAAGGCATGCATGATGCTGTTCCTAGGAGCATATTTTATCCGAAGTCACCTTTCCCCCAAAAAAGGAAAAGAGGTTAAACCATTTCAAAGGGAGTACACTAGGAAACCAAAGTTGGATGAGGAGATCTGGAAGGAGTTGAGGAAGAAAATTTTATGTTTCAATTATCAAGAGCCATAGACAC
Source organism: Pinus tabuliformis (assembly GCA_031772625.1). NCBI lineage: Eukaryota > Viridiplantae > Streptophyta > Pinopsida > Pinales > Pinaceae > Pinus > Pinus tabuliformis. The sequence goes on from CM062804.1 coordinate 432,744,659, forward strand.
TGGGGCACATGTGTGCAGGGAAGGACAAAGAAGGAAAGACCCATTACATCGAGGTTAATTCAGATGGTGATAATGATGAGGACGATGAGGAGTAGGTACAAGAATCGGGACACCAGGTAGCAGGTGAAGAGACATCCAAGGCTGGGTGTAAAGGCCTCATTATTGCATCCATGTCAAGACTTCCTAGATACCACACATTCAAAGTCAGGGGGGTCATGTTGGGGCAGAAAGTGACAATGTTGATTAATGGTGGAGAATCCCACAACTTTATAGATGCAACTATGATGGATGTGCTAGAGATTTTGATGAATGAGTTTTATGGTTTCACAATGGTCATACTTGGTGGTTTTCAAATGGAGTGCACCCCCAAACAAAAAATAACCATGGGGAACTACACATTGATAGATGACTTCTTTGTGGTGGATATACCTGATACCAATGTGGTACTTGGAGTTCAATAGATTTATTCCATTGGGAGATACACTATTGATAAGAGGAATATGGAGATGGATTTCAGAAACCATGATGACAAGAAGGTAGTCTTGTGGGCCATGCATCAAAATTCACCCAAGGTAGTGTCATGTCAAAGCATGGAGGCAGTGTTGCGTCATAGAGACATATAGCCGGCAGTTGAGTGCTATATTTATGACACAAATCCACTAGATCAACATCAATAACATCCAAATGATATCCAGGTAATACTCTGTAAATATCGTAAATTTTTTGGTGATATTCCTCCAGGTAGAACCCCAGATAGAGGATTTGAGCATTTTATAAAGTTAGAGGAGAGGGTTTAGGGAATTATAACCAAACTTTACTTCCATCCCAAGGTATACAAGGATAAGATAAAAGAAACCACCAAGGAATTGTTGAGATAAGGCCACATTCATCCTAGTTCTAGTCCCTTTGCTTCTTCGGTGGTGTTGACCAAGAAGAAAGATGACACCCTTAAGATGTGTATTGCTTACTGGGAACTTAGTAAGAAGAGAATAAAAAACCGGTGTAACACCTCCTCTGACATTTCCCCAAGTTCATTGGTATACTAGGGTAAACATGTGACGAATAGTTACTCTGATATGACCCAACCTCCTAAGTACAGTTAAGGAAGTGGAATAGACAAACTAAAAACTTGTTGACCTTCCTTAGGAGCTACAAGATCCCCAGGAGCCAAACAATCACTCCAGGTGCCGTAACCATGAGTTAACTTTCTTTTTCATTGACCTAGGCCGCAATCACATGCATGAAAAGGAATTCCACGACTGTTAGCCTCTAGTCACATGGATAATCCTGCCTCCCAGTGGCTGCAATATAATTTACCTAGTTCTGTGCATGCGACCCTGAGATTTGAGCCACCTTTTCAGGGCTAGGATTCAGACCTCTTCCTAGAACTTGATAGAACTTTCCATAATGATGAATGACATAAAGAAAATTCCTTTAACACAAAACTTAGTCAATAATTTGACTAACCAAGCTTAACCATGATAGTCATTTCGTCAAACATTTTGTGAACATGTAATCTACATGCTATAAATGCATATTTGAACATAGAGGTCTAATGACTTCTCATAATTGCTGCAATAACATCTATTAGCTCATGCATTCAATAACCATTAATCAACAAATCAAAACATGTCAAGAGCCATAGCTAGAACCTGTTATGAAACCATGTTTATAACCAACATATAAATAAAATAATAACCATGTTAGACCAACCATCCAAGCCACATAATAAAAAGTACAAGTACACATGAAAAACAAGAGGAAAATAACTCTTATTAACATATGAAAATCCCAACCAAGTCAGGGACTTCCACGTACCACCCAACCATAGATTGCGCTGAACCAAATATTTCTTTCAGCTAATCACCCCCGTGCCATATTCCAAGCATGAATGTGGGACTCAAAACAAAACAACCAGGGCTTCCTTAGGATTTACCGCATATCCCACCATTACTGGTGAAGGGATTTCTAGGCTTGAAGAAAGCACCTACCCAACTAGGATTTACCGCAATCCCACCCTTACTGGTCAAGGGACTCCTAGACCCAAACAAAGAAACATACACTACTAGGCTTTACTGCAATCCTGCCAAAATAGGTCAAGGGGTTACTAGGCCCTAAACAAGCATGGATTCCTCCATATTTCTTTTCCAATACCTTGACAAATTTTCTTGTCTCCACTCTCAGTATTTACCGCTTATCCCACCATTACTAGTCAAGGTATTTCTAGGCCCTTGGTAATTTTCCTAAGATCCAAACTCAACCAAACTCATCGAAACTCAACCAAAGAGAGAACTCTATCTCACTATGGCTATCAGGAAATGGAAAGGCAAGCTGAAACCACTGTCACACTAGGAAAATACCATGCCAATGACAACAAGAGAACCAAATACACACATGCATGTACCATGCATGAAAAAACTAGCAAGGGAATCATACATGTAACTCAATACCTACAAATTAATCCCACTATAGCCGCTTGATCCAACTCTTCCTTGATTGATCCTTGCTTTCCTTTTCTTCTTTCCCAAATGCTAGAGAGATCAAGAATGCTCTAAGTGTGCAAGAGTATGTGAGAGAGAGAATAGAAAGAGAGCTCCAACTCAAAATTGTTAAAAGGCTCAATTGACAAAACACATGAATTGATCCTAATAAGCCTTTTTATCATTGAGACCTCTATTTTCTGTCATTTTCCACTATTTTACTTCAATTTCCTCTTCACATGCAACCTGTGACCCTTCACCTTCCTTTTCTCCTATTTTCCATTTTTTCATAAGTAAAATTCCAATTAATTCCTCTATTCCTTTTAAATGCATTTGCAAATTTCCTTAGCCATAATAAACCAAATGACACCCACTAGGATGTTTTTGCCAACATTCAACTTTAAATAAGTGTCCCATGACCTTGGTCTTATTTTTGGCTTTATTAACTTTATTACATGAAATTTTAACCTGATGCTATTACAAACTCCTCCACCTTTGGGGAACACCATCCTTGGTGTTCTGTGACACCTATGACCAACAAAACCGATGAAAAGAAAAACATACTGCCCATGGAGCTTTATAAATCCAGCTCATTGCAATATTTACAATTATTGAAATATGTAACTAGGTCTGTTATTCATAATTACATATGTAATGTTGATTTTATGTATTCAATGAAAAAAGAGAATAAATTTATTATTATTGTTCTTGAGGCATGGGATTCATGCTCAAGAGAGATTTATTTGAGGTCAAGCTCCCATTGAGAGCTTCTAGGTTTTGTCATTGAGTCTATAAAGTCAAAAGAGTCATTGTCATGTATGAATAACCCTTATTGGGCATGTTACATATTGTAAGAAAAATTATTTGAGTCAAAAGTAAATTCAAATACCCCTCCAAGACCTTGTCAAATGAAAAGGATCAAGTCGGCCTACTAAGGAGAAGTCAACCTCTCTAGAAGGTGAAGTCGACCTATATGAGGACTCAAGAAGGACTGTATAAAGTGGAATTTGGCCTCACTCAAGAAACATTCACTAAAGCATTGAAGAAGTTTGATATAAATAAGAATAGAAGCCTAATACCAAGCAAAGGAGAAAGTAAGAAGAGAAAGATACTTTCTGATCGATTATGGGCTAATACTCATTCATGTGGGAAGATTAGGGCATCAATTTGATACAATAGAAGACGAAATTGTCATCACTCAAAAGAAGCCAAATTTTAGGTCAAGGAAGGCCAATTTGAAAATCCAAATAGTCAATAGGAGAAGATAAGGCCAATCAAAGTCATAAAGAGGCAAACCGAACCATATTTCAGCCACATGTTATCTAGGGTCTCTGTAGAAGAAGACGAAAATTGCAAATCTGCAACAACTAGCCGAAATTCTGAGTTAGGGCCGAAATTTGAAGTTGTGACACAACTTTGACCAACATTGACTTGGAGAAGAATAATTTCATCTAGAGGAAGCATTGACTTGGTCGTGGAGGGGTTGTTGGTGAAGGATCTAGGTCTTGGAATTCGTCAACTGAATATTCTATAAGAAGAAGAAGTCGTTTGGGTTTTCCTCTCAAGATTGGAGAGGTTTTGGCCCTGACTGATAGCCTACATATTGTGTCCTTTATCTCATTGTTCTTTATGATTTGGTAGCTGTTTGATGAAGAAGAACACATAATAATAATCAAGTCAAGAAGAACCTAATTAATAAAAGTAAAAAGTCTTCACAAGTAGTTATCATTGCTAGAGAAATCATCTCATCTCTCTGCCCTATATTTCTCAACATGGAATCAGAGCTAAGGTAACAAGTCAAGGAAGGGAAACTCAATAAGGGACACTCAAGCTCTGAAAGATTCAAGAATATCCTCTCATCTCCAAGAAATCATCTTTAAGGAAGTATCAAAACCCTAGATTGATCAAAGAAGAAGTCCACAATTAAAGCATTCTTGGGATCCCCGTTCAAATCATCATCAAAAGGAAGGAGACCTCAAAAGACCTTAACCCTCCTTGAATTGAAGAAATCATCAAATCAAAGCATCTTGAAGTATACTCATCCAAGCAAATCAAGAAGAAAGGAGATATTGGCATCATCAAAGGACTCAAGGTGATCTCCCTCTCTTTGGAGTCAAGGATCACTTTTGAATAAAACCATATTCATCAAAAATAAGTTTTCTATTATCTACATAATCATCGAATTCAAGAAGGAAACGGGTTTAAGGAGCATCTTCACAAATAATTATATTTATGTCTACATTTGAATCTGTGAAAATTTATTTTTAAAAGGAAATAGACAAATTTTTTGGGGATTCAAACTTTCTTGCATGGAAGAAAAGGACAGACCTAAACCTCATAGAAAATGAGGTCATGGAACATTTTAAAGCCTGAATCTACAAACCTACAAAAGAATATTCTCAAGCACTTGCAAGGTATATGAAAGGGCAAGTAAGGGCTCAAAATATTCTCATAGAATCCATCAAGGATCCTCGTATTCCCTATGTATCTAAATTAAAAACATCGAAATAAATATATGACAAGATTGTAGAATTATTCTCGGTAAGCACTACAGGAGAAGTAATCTTTTTAAGGAAAGAAATATAAAAGATGAAGATATCATAAGAAGAAGGAATAACCTCATACTTTATGAGGATATCTAAAATAAGAGATAAACTACAAGAATTGGGAGAGAATGTGTGACAAAGAGATGACTACCATAGTACTCAATGCACTACCAGAAGAATGGGGAAACTTCACATCAAGTATATATGGGGAGAAGGAATCTACTTCATTCAATGATATATGGAAACTATGAAAAATTTAAGAAATCAGGCTGAAGGCAAAATCTGATGTAGGATCAAATGAACAAACTCAAGCATATGCTGCTATGGCAAAAAAAAGAGGGAAGTTTGGGAAATTTGGTCCTCATAAAAGAAAGAAGAATATGACAAAGGTTCAATGCTATAGATGTCAAGAATATGGGCACTAAAAGAAAAAATGTCCTAAATTAAAGAAGGACAACAACAAAAGAGGAAGGGAAGAAGCCCATATCACTGAAGAAGTGGAGGAAGTTGAAAAGAAGAAATCAGAGAAGGAGGAAGTAAAAGATCTCTACTATGATTGAGATAGTCTTTGTCACCTAGTCCCTTTTAAGTTTTTGTTTCAAGTTTTTATTTTTCAAAGCATAAGCTAACATGTTAGGAAACATTAGAAGCATGATAAGATGCATCATGTTAGGAGATGGCATCAAGAAAGCATACGTTTGAATAAAGAGCTCATGACATCATCATAAGAAGCTTGAATGATAGATGAAGTAGAAATATATAGCAATAGAAGGAAGTAACTCTCAATAAACTCATTGAAAGCATAAGTAGTACTTATGGATAGAAGAAAGAAATCTAGTATAGAACTCATCATACATCATTCAAAATGAGCATTTGCAGGATGAGGATGATCAAGACCCTCTATTGGAATATTCATTAGAAGGTTTACCTATTGGAAGAAGCAAGTGTCTTGCCAAGAATTCCAAGTTGTATGAGATTCATGGGATTATTATATGTTGTAAAATGAAGTGAAGTAGGTCAAGAGATTGAAGTTATTTCAATTAAGGAATTTTATAAAGGAACTCTAGATAACCAAAAGAAATAGATGAGGTATGTATGATTGTATTTGATAAAGTAGAGTCATGCCATATGGTTACAAATATCATGACTGAGTGCTCTACCTCAAGAGAATGATCAAAAGAAAGGATCTCCTCTAGTGAAAGGATGCATGAAGGCATGGTTCACACATTAGATGAAATCAACATAATATCTCCTCATATGAAATATAAGATGGTTGAAAGTTGAAGGAAATATGATTGGAAGTTCCTGGGAGGAAATATATGAATAAATAAAGGAAGAGATCATGAAAAATGCGACTGTGGAAAAAGGCAATCAACATCCAAGGACTAAAATATTTGACTATGATATCTCCACAGGAAAGATATTAAGATCCTGATAAAGTCTGAAAAAGAAAGAGACCCTTGACATCGTATATATTTTTGGATATGTGTCAATATATGTGCAGGATGTTGATGCAAACAAGGATATGTCATGATGAAAGACCATCACAAAGTTAATTTTGAATTAACGTTGATTTTCTATTTTTGAACAATATCTGGATGGTCTAATAGAGGGTACCCAAGAAAGATTTGTGGTGTCATCTACAACTGATATTCATATGATATGAGGAGAGATCCTGAGGAATCATGACATGAAGAAGGTAGAAAAGCATGAAGGAAGGCCAAATATGGACTAATGGATCACTTTTTGATGAAAAGAAGGATGTCATGACTGACATAATTCCTGAATGAAAGTGATGGATGATTGATTGTTGCCTTGTTGGGTCTTGACCCAAGTTCAGAGTTATTTAGCCAAACAAATCCCTACACTACTGGCCCTTTTGGAATTAGCCCAAAGAGCGCGAACTGAAGCCTCACCCAAAGAAGTATGCGGGGATGCTGGAACCAAGTTTCCGCACCCTCAAGATGTCTAAGGTGTTGATTTAGTCCAACTACGCCTGCCTATGTGTAAGTCACTTCGTGCACTGTTCTAACCTTCAATACCTTCACGATCTATTATAATCACCTTTTGCATAGCCCTAACCAGGGAGGTGCTTTCGCGCTTCTAGGGTAGCGTTCTGTGTTATTTCCTCAAGTTACACCACGTATCTTACTTATCTGTTATAGACATTTTTGTGCCTTACAGCTATAAGCATGAAATGTCCATAATCTAAGGGATCTAAAGTCCCTAAACATGTTGTTCCTACCCCTAGAGGAACAAGGCTAACAAACCACAGCAATTCACAGAAGTTCTCCACCAGAAACTGCTCAAAAACAAGTCAATTCAGGATCAATTCAGAGGCTCCACTAGCTGTCTGCATTGAAATGCAAAGTCTGCACTGGCTACCTGCACTGCAACGTAGGTAGAAGCACTACCAGGGTGCGCTGAGCGGGAATTGACAAATGGCAAGTTCATTCAACAAGGTTTCAAGACCCTGGAAGCTTCCAGAATCTTCCTCAATGACACTTGCCTCAGTGAATTCGACTAGTGATGAGTAAGAGGTTCTCAATCTCCAAGTGGAAGCAACAACCTCCAAGTGGAAGCAAGAACTGACGGAGGGAGAGGACACTAGTCAGATCTCAAGCTGACTCATCCTCTCTCCAAACATCTATATATGGATCTCTCCTCCATGAGATCTGGGGGCTGGAATTTTGTTATTGCAAAGAATTGCTGTTGGTTTGAGACTGGAATCATTGGGTGCTTAATGCTTTGAAGGAAGGTGAAGATAGGAATTTCATTTGCTGGGAAGGAGATGCTGGATTGGAGCCCTCTGGGTTGTATCTCTTCCTGAACCTTGTTATTCATCAATAAAGCTATCTTGGTTTCTCCTATATACTGATGTATCTTTGATGTATGATTGCATTAGTATGTTTAGTTTATTTCTAATCCTGAACTAGTTATGAATATGAATCTATGTCTTTGTGTAGTGTTCTCTTCTTGTGATCTTGCAAAAACCTGTTGAAGCTGGGCGAGCGAGAAAGCAAGTAGCTGGGAACTCCCAAAGAGAAGAGAAACTGGATCGAGGGACAAATGGAAGACACCGGTTAGTCCATCTATTTCTCTTCATTCTTAATTCATAAAGGAAGAATACTAGAATAGTTGTTTCTGTTTGTTGCTAAGGCACTGTCACACCTTAGGTGGATAGGATCGTCCTGCATAGGCATTTTTCCCCACAACATTATCCTCTTATAAATTTTAGTTAACTTCCTGTAAACAAGTATTTTAGCTTACATTTACTTAATCAACACAATCATATATGTTCGTGCATCATATAACAGTAAAATTGCAATTCATACCCAATATACTCAATGCATAAAAATTGGAAATAGATACATAGAATTGATGCGAAAACTTCTCTTTATTAATGCCTCAATGGTTACAGACTCGACTCACCCTACCCACTCAGCTGCAAATGTATGCGCACTCAGCTGCAAAGGTATGCGCACTCAGCTACAAAATACTAGGCCTCTGCACTCTAAACTGCAGAGCCTTGTCCTACTATACGACCCAAAGACTCAACTTACGCTTCAGATCAGACTCAATTCTTCATCCTTCATTTTATTCTTTACAACTTAGAGCCTCTCTCTATTTATATGTGATTTATACAATCCCATGGTCTGCAGACCATGGGTAGATCTCTAAAGCTGACATTAAATTACAAAATTGAGGGCAGACAACCCTATGACTCATTTACGAACTTTGCGCTCTGCTCCCACAAAATGTGGAGTCTTTACATCAAATTTACAACTTTTAATCAAAAATCTAGGCTTTAAGCACCAAAACTTTCCTTGGGGGATCCCGCACCTAACAGGCCCCCAACACAAACATCATGACTTGCCCTCAAGTCACTCTGTCGGTGCGGAGATCTTCGCATGAAGACCACCCAACTCTGCCTGGACTGCTGCAAGATCAGTAGCGCACTGAGCAACTTCCTATTGTACCTCCTGGACGTGTTGTTCAGAGACTGCAGTAGCTGAACTGCTGCCCTGCACCTGTTCCTGTGTTTCCTGCATTTGAGTGAGCTTGGCTTCAATCAAGGCTGTAATTACGATCGCCTCATCGATCCATGGTTGTACACGCACCTTCAAGACAACTTCCTTATGTTGTGCATCATCTACCTACTCCTTGAGTGCTTTTGCCTGTTGCATCCACGCGAGCCTCTGTGTAAGGGCCACCATCTACGCGGTCCCTTTTATTTTGTCATACTATTTTTGCAGCCCGCGCACCTCTGTTTCCAATCGCGCTGTATGTTTGAGTCCTACTACAGAATGGTGAGGACTTCGAATGACTCTTCAAACAGTTTGGTGCAGTTCTTCACTACACTACTGATCTCCACTATTCCTACTGTAATGGCGCTGGTGCACTGTTCCTTCACCTCAGGTAGAGTTGAAGTTTGTGCCTTCAATTGCAGCTTAGTTATCTAAAGGTTAAGCTCTAGCTGAACCTTAGCCATCTCTTCTTTCACCTCATGCACCCCTACTACTAGTCTCTGGATGCGTGCCTCTGCTGGTGCTTCTACTGGGATGGCCAATTCAGGTACCATCTGGCAGGCTTCTTCAACCACCTGCACTAGCTGCCTATTCTGTGTCACAACCTCATCGTGTTTCAGGCTCAGTTGTTCCATATTAATCCGTTTCTTGCTCATCACCTGGAGTGCGCGACTCTCCCTGGCCCGCAGTTCTACAGTCACTCCGTCTTGCAGATAGAGCATCTCCCGAGAGAGCGCAACCATGTTTATCCCAACTTCCTTTAGTGCACTAACCATATGCCTCTCGGCCTCATTTTATGTAACCAGTGCACCCTTTGGCAGCACTATAGTGTTGGTCATGTAGGCGCACAACATTTCCTCAGCCGCGGCCATGCCTACTGCGAGGTTGGTCGATAGAGTACCAGCCTGAGGAGTGCGCACCTGCAGCTCTTGTATCTATGTCTGGAGGCCCCAAACACCATCTAGTTTTCCTCCGTAAACTACTAGAGGGTCTCTGTGGTGACGTCTTGCACCATCTCCCCTATGCTATGGAGATCCCCCTCAGTGAGGGTGATTGGGTCAAAAGAAGTCTTGGAGGCTTTCTATTTCTTCCACGGCCCCACCTGCTCTCTTGGGCATTGTCGTTTTAGTTGTGTGGATGCTGTCTGTGGGTCCACACCACCTTCCTCTGTGTCTGTATCCTGTGTGGGCGAAGGTGACTTTTCTCCCTCGTTGTCCTTCTCAGCTGCCCTCTGCTGTTGTTCTGCTGCCTTCACAACATCACACGCCCCCTGCACCTTGGCTGTTGTTGCTTCTTCCTCCTCTTTTCTGCCAACTGCGGCATTCGCATTTTGCCTCCTCCTTTTTCCTCTGTGTAGCGGACTTCTCTGCTTCCACCATAGACTTGGCGGGAGCGTGCCACTTCGACGACCACAATTCAAGCACAACGAATATGACATCGTTCGTGGCTAGGTAAGTGAGCTCATTCTATTCCTTCACGGGGTCCTTGTGTTCCCTGATATACACATGATGGAAGTCTGCCCTGAACTCTGCGAAGCTCTGCAGACTATTGTAGACAGTAGAAGATAACCATGGCTTGCGGTTAATCCCCATTTTGATGTTCATCTCCATGAACATCTAGAATATCTTGTTGTCTTTGATCCTCTATGCGTCTTTAGTTACCCACAATGAAGCGTACTTTGATGCCTCTGGAAGATCCTTCACAATCATGGGGAACTGGATGTCCTCAAGCAATTCCCAAGCCACCAGCACTATGGATAGCAAAAGTCATGCATAGTGGAAAGTCTTCCCCTGTTCCTGTGCCTCGTGGTAGTTTTCTAGGAATTCTTGGCACAAATAATCTACCCAGTTAAATTGGACTCCCTCTGCGCACTGCATGGCAAGTGCAACCACCGGCGTGAGCACCTCATTCATGTAGCACTTCTGCATAACATTCCCAGCTAGTATTTGTGTCGTGACTCTGACCGTAGCGTTATTGATACTATAGCCTAAAATTTTTCTTCATGGCCTCCGTGATGGCCAAATTATCACTTTTACCCTCGGATATGTTCGTTGGATCCTCCCCTTTGCAAGGGAGCCATGAAATTCTTTGAATTAGGTGGTTCGTGATGGGGATGGGCTCTCCAGCCACAAACACCCATCATGCACCAGGTAGGGCAACATCCTGATGATGAAGATAGTCACTGGGGCGTGATGGTAATGCGGCACCCAGAGCAGGTTTAACAACCCCGCTTTCTCTACTCCTCGCAACCACTTGTGCGGCTACAATTCTATGACTCTCGCCACTGTATTTTTCTTCGGATGCATTAGCTACGCGGTTGCCAAGTGTGGGATTTTCTCATGGTCTGCGAGATCCCAGTCTTTAAATTTTATAACCGACACCAGTCCCAAGTGCGCTCCATGAAAAATGATATCATTAGGTAGCAGCGGAGTCTGCAGAGAGCTCTTACTCTCATTTATGTCCTTGGGCACTTGTGCTTTCCCCTTCTGTGGAGGACCATACACGAGCAACCTGGTTAGAGGGTTCACACCCTGGGTTTCTTCCTCCATTTATTCATCCTCCGCCTCTACTAGAATTTCTTCAAAGTCTTCTTCCTCCTCATCATCTTCCCATTTTCTTCCATGGTGAGTTTGGTTCTCAGTAGGTTTCTAGGGGACATGCGCACTAGTACCATAGGCTGCTTATCTTTCTTGGGTCTCGCTATGCGAGATGATTTAGGGATTTATACGACTATCCCGACGCTTTCTGGGGCTTCTCCTACTGTCATGGCCTGTGCAGCCTCTTCAGAGGTCATCTCTCCAATATCCATGGCTTCTGTAGACACTGCCATATTGCTTTTCCAAAAATCTCTCAACGGCTCAAGTAAGTTCTCAAACAACGCCTTTGACTTCAAAAGATCAAATAGATATGGGTTCATAAATCTCTAGTGCACAATAGCTCAAATCTCAAATGGCCAAGTGTTGTTTGCTGGGTAGCCCTTTACAATTTATAGTGCCTTTTGAATTCGAATTCGATTGTTCCCCCCCAAATCTGGTCCATTAATTCTCCCTTGGTGGTAGATTTTCCCAAATATAGCCCATAAATTTCACCTTATATGCCTATTGCCCGCTCCATTTGGTCTGAAACCAAGCATCACATCATGAATAATGACCATAATAGTCACTTTCCAGCCAACCCGCGTGGCAGCGCAGCTACCCTTGCGTTGTCGCAGACCCTATGAAACCTCGCTACTGTGCATAGTCCTGACATCACGCAGCTCAGAGGTAGAGTAGTTTATAGTCCTGTGTCTCCTTGTAGCTACTTGGAGCGCTAAGAATATGTTTCCTGTGGCTAGTCAGATGGCCGGACAACCTATATACGGCTTCAACCAACTACCGTTTACTTTTATTGGGAAGAGTTCACCATTTAACTTCACCAATTGCACTGTGCCACCGTCTATGATTTCCTTAATAACATACAGTCCAACCCCATGCATCAAACTGATAAACTCTCGGCAGTAGTCCCCAAGTTCATCAACATAATCAAGCTCATCCTACTCTATCACCATGGTCTTTCTATCAAGAAAGTCCTTCTTTATTCCTTAAGCTTCTTGACTTCTGCTTCCGCCATGGTGCTTTTCTCCCTCAACCAAACTCTTTCATTCATGAGTTCTTGGAGCCTAAGATCACCCTGTTGGATCTCTTCATCGAATCCCAACTGTTCTTCTTCGAGCTCTTCCAACTACGTGAGCCTTTCTTCCAGGGCTCCGCGGTCCTTGACCCCTGTGACCACCACTATGCGCAAACTAGACACGATAGAATCCATAGGCATTATGGTTTCTACACCATCGACCACTCGAAAAGGCATTTTTCTGGGTACGCACAGGTCCCAATCACTTCCCTGCACATTGCATACCTCGTTCAGCGCATTGCACACCTTGGCAAATGTTTCCGCGTGGATAACTTTCTGCACGATTGTTCTTCCCACATACTGTCTATCCAACCTTAAGAGCCAACTGCACATCTGTCCCCCCAACACATGCTTATTGACCATACCTCGTAGCACGGAGTTCATGCGCATCTGTGTAGGTTGTTTTCCATATGCTTGCGTCCACCTGGCTAGATGTGTACGTGGATCATCCTGCCCATTATATTTATCTACCAATCACACTCTAGGCTTCCCAAATTGTGTGTGCATATCCTCCTACATTTGTGCCAGTCATCAAAGCTCCCTTTGTGTGTAACCCACCACCTCGTGGGCATAGTGCGTAGTACCCAATTCAAGGCCTGGAAGCGTTGCTTTTCAGGCACCTCCCTTTCAAATTTATCCAAAAAAGAATCTACCTCACTTAACCCATTATAAGTAGGCAGGTCTCGCACTTCTGTCGATAGACAGTGTAGTGATCTTGTCATCATATTGCAGTTCAGTGTGGTTACTCTGTGTAATTGATTCTTCCAGCACTCTATCTCCTCATCAAAATTTGACATACAGGAGCTTTCACGCTACCATGAAATCCACCCATCCGCGGTAGGATTTACCCAGTCTTGCTCTCGCATAGTTATCTTGTAGATGCAGTCCAAATCATCGTCACTTTCATAGTCACACACCGGCTCTGTATAGCGCGATCCTTCAGCAGGGTCCAAGGGTATAACTACGCACAACGACTTCTTCTCAAAAATCATCTTGCGCTTCTTCAGATTAATCACCTTGTTCATGTCAGTGGCCCAATCAATTCCTAAGAGTGCAGGGTATGGATTGTTGTCATCAACAATCTCTATCACTTCAAAGTCTGCTAGTGTGCTCACTCCCTCAATATCCACAATGATTCCCTCCAGTCGCCCCATGGGTATTATTTTATGTTGGTTCGCCATTCACAGCTGAATAGGAGACCACTGTACCGTAGGTCTCCTCATGTGCTCCCATGTCTGCTTCGGCAGAACATTTGCGTCTGATCCTAAATATAGAATTACTTGGTCCATCTCATATTCTCCAATCTATGTGGATAGCCTCATTTCTCTTCCCGTCCTAAGCGCGGTTCTCCTAGTGCGGTCCCAGCGCATCTGTTAATGAGTTCCTGTAATCCTTTTACAGATTTACTGTTGCGTAGTAAATTCATACATGTTTCCAAGAATGTTGTGAGCATGGATGGATCCATCTCCAACTCCAGTCTATCTTTGCTTCCTAAAGTGGAGGCCTCCGCGAAGTTCTTCTTAGCTTCCATGAAAGTTTCTTGAGTGCGATCCAAATCAAACCCTACTTCTTTTTCCAGAGCTTTGCGAACCCAAGTACTATCTTCTGGATGTTTGCCTTTTTCATCTCTCGTTGTGATTCCACTTCGAAGCACAATGTTCACATTTGAATCTTCCTCATGCGACTTAGACCTCATCATCTGCAGGTTCAGAGTTGGGGAGTGGTAGCGTTTCTTTGTCACGTATCATAACTATCAACATAGGACAATCTTCCATCTCATGATCAAACAAGGTGCAATATAAACACGACAGCTGCGTCATATCTGTACAATCATGGGCATAATGTCTTGGCCCTCTGTAATTGTAGCAGATCAACTGATCGTGACCTCTTCCAGGTCGTCCCCCACCTCGGCCCCATCCATGCCCCTGAAATCCTGCTTGCGCCACTCTTGCGTTCTAGTCTAGGGGCCGTGTTTTGGCCTGAACTCTGTAGGTGGGAGTTCTATCCATCATCAGCTCATAGCTTCTACAAGTGCACTCATCATGTCTCACCGACCTATAGAAATTACAGAACAACTATTGCAAATTCTGCATATTCTCTGGTTCCTGTAGGTTTTTCCACTTCGTGTAGCTCCAAACATCAAGGTAATTACATAACCCTCTTTTCACACAATAACATTTTAATCCATGTATTTAGAGACTTTACGTACTTACCTCACAGTCTTTTGAGAAAGCGTCGCTCTACCTCACTATAGCTGACTGAAGTGTCTACCGTGAACTCAGTAATGAAGCCTCCTATAATCCGATCGAGCCAGTGATCAACAGTGCGCATGATCTTATCCTCCTATGCTTCCAATCTGCACACCAACTCTGGGGTCCACACAATGGGACCGTTGAGCTTCCACCTTTCTCGGTTATCTGCTAACTTCACAATCCACTCGTACAACTTAGTAGGGAAAGATGCGAAGAAGATCTCATGGATTTCTATGTACAGGTAGTAGTCTAACCACTCTTCTTTTGTCAGTCACGGATTTTTGTTCTCCTGCGCCACGAATTCGTGAATTCTCCTGCCCAACCAACATTAAATTTCCTTCCTAGTTGGATTCCAATGATATGAAATTAGACATCTCTATGCAGATTCCGGTCCTAACAATGGAACCATTTCTTGTTGGGGCTTGACCCAGGTTCGGAGTTATTTAGCCAAACAAATCCCTACACTACTGGCCATTTCGGCATCAATCCATGGAGCGTGGACTAAAGTCTCACCCGAAGCAGTATGGGGGGATGCTGTAACCAAGTTTCCGCACCCTTGAGATGTCTGAGGTGTTGATTTAGTCCAACTGTGCTCTTCTGCGTGCAGGTCACTTCATGCACTGTTCTAACCTTCAATACCTTCGCGATTTGTTATAATCGCCTTTTGCGCAGCCCTAACCAGGGACCGAGGTGCTTTCGTGCTGCTAGGGCAACGTTCTGGGCTATTTCCTCAAGTTACACTGCTTATCTTACTTATCCTCTTACAAATGTTAGTTAACTTCACATAAATAAATACTTTAGCTTACATTTACTTAATCAACACAATCATATATGTTCGTGCATCATATAACAGTAAAATTGCAATTCAATGCATAAAAACTGGAAATAGATACATAGAATTGATGCGAAAAATTCTCTTTATTAATGCCTCAATGGTTACAGATTCGACTCACCCTAGCTGGTATGTGCACTCAGCTGTAGAATACTAGGCCTTTGCACTCTCAACTGCAGAGCCTTGTCCTACTATACGACCCAAAGACTCGACTTACGCTTCATATCAGACTCAATTCTTCATCCTTCATTTTCTTCTTTACAACTTAAAGCGTCGCTCTATTTATACAATCCCATGGTCCATGGACCATGGGTAGATCTCTAAAGCCGAAATTACATTACAAAATTGAGGTTAGACAACCCTATGACTCATTTACAAATTTCACGCTCCGCGCTCGCAAAATGTAGAGTCTTTACATCAGATTTACAACTCTTAACCAAAAATCTGGGCTTTAAGCCCCAAAACTTTCCTTGGGGGATCCTGCACCCAACATTGATGCCCTAAGAAGAAGTCCCAAAAATATGAATACTCCTTAATAAGAAAAAGACGTTCATGACATCGAAAGGAGGAGCTCTTCAAGTAGATGATCTCCACCTAAAGAAATGCTGGAAGCAAGTCCCTAGTCAAGAGGCAACTTGGTCAAGTCCCTAATTAAGTGGGAGCTTGGGAACATTCCTTTTATAGGAATCAATACTTTCCTTCATTGGAATTGGTATATCCTCCCTAATTAAGAGGGAGGGATAGAAACATCATTCTTGTATTCACTTGAGAAGATAGAATGTAGAACTCGATAAGAATATGGCGTCTGATACTCTTTGAGGATGTAATAGGGCATCCAAGATAAGAGTAGTTGTAGAGGACTGTTATTCTTTGAGGACTAGGAATCCAAGATAAGAGTAGTCCCAGTGGAACATACTCTAAGTGAACTCGGGTGGGGTATGTTCCGAGAGAGACAATGATGAGGGTGTCTATAAATCATTGGTATCTCCAGCATTGTGCTATGATCTTGTGAAGAGATAGAGTGGTTAGTCAAGGCCTTGCTATGTGACAATGATGGATGATATGATGCTATACATATGGGTTACCGATCCAACTCTTTTTCAGGGAAAATTTTAAGGATGGAAATTTATTTTAAAGTTTAGAAACCTTGGCGAATCTCACTACTACATAATATGCAATTTGTAAAACATTTGGCAATGTTTTTGAAAAAGTATTCAAATTTCCAATAATTTTATATAGTCTCTATATAAAATCTTCGTGATTGTTAAGGTAAAAAAAATTTATACTATAAAATTTGGGGAATAATTTTTAGAAAAAAAGAAAATTAACAATTTTTTTTTTGGAAAAATCATGAAAAATTAGCCCATAAAATTTTCCACGCTCTTATTATGAGAATTCTTCTGATTGAGAATGTCCAAGTACCTTGTATGGATTATGAATACCTCCCTAGTTAAGTGGGAGCATTGAAATATGTAACTAGGTTCGATCTTCATAATGGCATATGTAATGTTGACTTTATGTATTCAATGAAAACAAAAAAATAAATTTATTATTATTGTTCTTGAGGCATGGGTTTCATGCTCAAGGGAGATTTATTTTAGGTCAAGCTCCCATTAAGAGCTTCTAGGATTTGTCATTGAGTCTATAAAGCTAAAATAGCCATTGTCATGTATGAATAACCTTTCTTGGGCATGTTACATAGTGTAAGAAAAAATATTTGAGTAAAAAACAAAGTAAAATACCCCTCCAAGACCTTGTCAAATGAAAATGATCAAGTCGGCCTACTAAGGAGTAGCCAACCTCTCTAGAAGGTGAAGTCGGCCTATATGAAGGCTCAAGAAGGACTATATAAAGAGGAGCTCGACATCACTCAAGAAAAATTCACTCAAACATTGAAGAAGTTCAGTATAAATAAGAATAGAAGCCTAATACCCAGCGAAGGAGAATGGAAGAAGAGAGAGATCATTTTTGATTTGTTTTTAGTTAATATTCATTCACACATGCAAATATTAGGGCATCATTCTGCTGCAATAGAATATGAAATTGCCATCACTCAAAAGGAGACCAAATTTAGGTCAAGCAAGGTCAATTTGTTAAGCCCAATAGTCAAGAGGAGAAGAGAAGGTGAAGAGAAGTTAGAAAGAGGCAAACCAAACCATATTTTAGCCACACTTGTCGTCCAGGGTTTCTGCAGAAGAAATCTAAAATTGCAGGTCTACAACAACTAGCTGAAATTATGAGTTAGGGCCGAAATTTGATGTCGTGACACATGTTTGACTAGCATTGACTTGGAGAAGAATAATTTCATCCAAAGGAAGCATTGACTTGGTCTTGTAGGGGTTGTTGGTCAAGGTTCTAGGTCTTGGAATTTGTCAATTGAAGATTCTATAAAAAAAGAAGTCATTTGGGTTTTCCTCTCAAGATTAGAGAGGTTTTGGCCTTGGATGATATCCTACATCTTGTGTCCTTCGTATCATTATTCTTTATGATTTTGTAGTTGTTTTATGAAGAAGAACACATAATAATAATAATCAAGTCAATAAGAACCTAATTGAGAAAAGTAAAAAGTATTCACAAGCAACAATCATTGCTAGAGAAATCATCTCATCTCTCAACCCTAGATTTATCAACAACAATGACCACTGCAAAAAGCATGACAATCATACTGTTTACTAGAGATTTATAACACATCTCATTACTGTATATTTACAATAACAACCACATATATATTCATGCACATTTGCTTCAACCAAAAATAATCATACTATCTATGGAGCTTTATAAATCCAACTTGATACAAAATTTACAATAATATACACATATACACATATGCACATTTTCTTTAAGTAGAAAATAAAAGGATACGATTCCCGCATCAGTTAACAAGGGAATCAAAATGCTCACACCTCCACCCTCAAAAATAGTACCAACATTCACTTCCTTCCTAGGAAGTCTAGAATCCACTGCCAAAGTCAAACCTACATCCAATGTCTAGCGCTAGGATCCTTGTGCTAATGTTTCTCCCAGTGAACAGTTACCGACTCATTGTTCTATGGCACACTCCCAATGTGCATATTATTCCACCTGGAAATGTTGATGACCAAAACAAATGTATTCCCTGACCTTCCATTCTCTGCTACACAGTCCCTCGGGAAATACAGTCACCCCCTTCTGTGTGGTCACTCACCTTCCAAGTTCCTCGACATACCTTTCCCGAGAAATCCATCCCTTGGCAATATTTCCTCAAATTGGAAGGTCCAAAAACTAAGGCATATACCCGCCTCAAAACCATCATATTGGTCATATCATGCTCATGGAAATCAATGGACACTATTGGGTACTAGTGTCCCACAATGTCCCTGCTCTTGAATGCTTTAACAACACACTACTGCCTATTCCAATTGATTTTTGTTGTTGCTGCTAATTCTCTAGCATTCAATACATCCACCAAAATTGGACATTTCCAACCACCCAGACTTTGGCATTTTCCATGATTTCCTGTACCAAGCACATAATTGTCATTAGAATCAAAACTAATTGAAATAAATTCAAATCATGTCTCATTGGTGGGCGGTCAATAAGGTACACTTTCAATTCTGTTTACTTCCTATTGTGATAAGACGAACTAGTTGTTTGATCAAATAATCATGTATAAACATATCACATCCGGTTAGCTTAAACACAACCATCATAAATTAGAATCATAGATCACATGAAACCATCATAAATAAAAGTTATAGATCACATGCATAATTAATACAAAAATAAAATACTGATACTTCTCCTTCAATCGGTTCTTTGCTTTTTCCTTTGTTTTTCCATACACGCACCAGATCATTTGCCACACCTAGCAAGCACCCAGTGCCTTCACTTCTCTTCAATCACGTACACATACATATAGGGTATATCACACGCATAAAAACACACACCATATAACACCACACAATAGATGCACCTACATCCAAAATACAACACATACACCTACACCTGATGTACAACACAACACAATACATACACCTACACGCAGTGTACAACACAACACAACACATACACATACACCCGGTGTACAACATAATACATACACCTACACCCAATGTACAACACAATACATACATACTCGTACATGTGGTGTACAACATGAGACATATGCATACACAAAGTACAACACAATGAATACGCATCGTGATGGAACGACTACACAATAACTGTAACATAATAGCACACATACACCACACAACATCTATGACATGTACACAATATCAATGTACAATAGCACCACGTGTACCACATGTACACAACACCACCTACACAATGTGTACATAAGACCACATGTACACAACACCACTTGCACAACGTGTACATAACACCACCTGCACAACATGTAGACAACACCACATGCATACAACATGACCTACACAACTTTTACACAACATCACATGCATTAAACACCGCACGTACCATAGGTACATAGCACCACATGCCCACAACACTATATGTACAATATGCACACCACACCATATGTACAGAACACTGCATATACATCATGCACACAACACCACACATACAACATGCAAAAAACACTATATGTACACAGTACTGCAAATATAACATGCACACAACAATATATGTACACAACACCGCACATACAACATGCACACATCACTATATCTACACAATACCGCATATGAAACATGCTCACAAAACCATATGTACATAGTACCACATATGCAAGAGGCACACAACATCATATGTACACAACATCACATATGCGACATGCACATAACACCATATATACAACGTGTATTGCATATACAAGATGTACAACATATATACAACAATTTTACTACACATCCACAGACTACACTGACTCTACCAAGCAACCTTTCCTCTTGTGTCTTTCCACTATCCATGCTTGTCGCAGCATGTCACAGAGCACACTACTTTCATTTTGTTGATGTATCCCTCAGTATTACCTGTCATAGCATAGACATAAGCATAGTATAAACACATAATATCTTTTCATATCCACATGATACTAACCTCATAAACCTATTGGGCTACTCTGCCCACTTGATTCCTCATAACTTGGAATCTCTTCATGCCATTTACTTGCATAAGCAATCATTCCTCCACAAGAATGATCCCTAATAACCCTGTCAGACAATGACATACATACATACATATATATAAACATTAGCATAAAAAATTCATGATCCTATCATACAACGACATACATACATATATAGACATTATCATAGTCATGATCACAACATAATTACCAGATATCATAAGGTCAAGCTTAAGAGAACTCCCTTTATCTGTGCACAACATGCAAAAAAATGAGAACAACAGTTCCTAACATAACCAAGGCATCTCATGCATCAAATCCATTTACTTTGCCTTTCTATTACCTTTCTCGTGACTATATTGCCACTTTCCATTTCCACCAGTGATCCCAACCAATCAAACTGGTTGTCATATTCTTACCTTCAGTCGCCCCTTAATCATAAACCGAACTTCATCTAGGTCCTACATTACTTGCTAGGTTTCATTTAGCTCTCCTAGGGCTCCATTAACTTCCTCTTTTCCCAACCAATTCCCAAGACTCTCAAAACATAAAAGGCAAGAACAAGAAATAGACAAGAAGAAAACCATGAAAATCAATAATAATATGACACCACAAACAATGTGGCATGGCCATGCACCATACATAAACAAAACTGAAAATCAAGTGCAAACAAATCACAAAATACCGAAAGAAAAAAAAAAACAACATACACCATGAATCAATCTCCATGGGTTCCAAATGCCTTCAAGGGAAATCTCAACCCGAGCCTTCTTCAAGATCTATAACAATCTATTTTTCCATGCAATTCCCTACATCGTACTTCCATAAACACAATTGTTAGTGCATAAGTAATTATAACAACATGGTAGTTACCTTACCTTGCTATGCCAAGCACATTGCCTTGTAACTAAACACATCCATGCCATCTCTCAAGGGACTCTAATTCCCTTCACAGATCCATCTATAACTAGAAACTAGCTAATATACTTGTCAAATACATGTTCATGAATATAGCACATATCCACATAATGTCAAATGAAATCAAGGTTAAGAAGGATTCCTGTATTCATGAAAAGCACTCATTCATTTGGCATTGTAGTTACCAAACATAGACAAAGGAGTTCTCACCCAATTACTTTATTTTACCTTTTCTCCTTGCTGCAATTGAATCATATTATGTACTATCACATCATCCAAATGTTAGTTATATAAACAAATCAATTGTTACCTTGTCACACTAATACCAAACATGTTGCCATGTAACTGTTCACACATGTTAGTCACATGTTCCAAATATCAATACATCGTATCTATTAATTTGAAATCATATTTTACTAAGACTAACAACCATGTCATAATCAACTCACAGTCATTAGTCATAATACTACAACTAGCACCCACTTACACTTAAGTGCATATCAATTGTCTTAGCACATATTATGTTAGTGCAACTATCTTAAAACAAGATCATTCCTTCATACAATCTTGTAGACACATACTCATATCATGAAATTAATCAAACATTCAATCAACCCATAAACATACATGTCATATAGACCAAATATATGACATAATCAAACTCATACCTAAATGTACTTAGGGGAGGCTATCACATCTATACAATCAGTCCATATTAGTATGACTCAATATCGCAAGTATATCGACTCATACCTGAATATCATAACCATAACAATATGAAAATACCAATCCAAATTAACATTATACATATAAAATATGATATTAACTACAATGACCATAACCATCATGCATATGACTGCAATGTTTATAACAATAAGTTACTATAATTCATAACTATCTGACACATATGCTTATGACCACATTGATCAACTAGCATCTATCACGCATGTAACCATATAAAATATAAAATGAAAGACATGTATATAACCATAATGTTATAAAAACCATTAATTATCATACTTGCATGCCCAACCTACAAACCTGTATGACAATTTGTTCTCACCCCAAGGTCCAGTGCTGCAACCTTGCTATGACTTTTTGCATTCCCTGATCTATCTCGACAAAAATTTCAGCCTCATAACATACCAACAAAATCATAAAATATATAATGACCATCAAAATGTATGCACAACAACACATAGACAACTAACATTCATGCATGCCAAACAAACTTCGCCCATCCAAAATCCAAGTGTTTAAACCTGGGAGCTTTGATGCCACTCTGTAACACCTCCTCCCACATTTACCCAAGTTCACCAGTCTACTAGGGTAAAAATATGACAAAGAGTTACTAAGATATGAATCAACCTCCTAAGTACAATTAAGGAAGTGGAATCAATAGACTAAAAGCTTACTGACCTTCCTCATGAGCTTCAAGGCTCCAAGGAGCCAACCAACCACTCCAGGTACCATAACCCTGAGTTAATTTGCTTTCTTACTGACCTAGGTTTCCAATCACATGCATAACAAAGCATTCCAGCGACTGTCATCATTCAGTTGCATGGATAACCCTTCCTCCTAGAGACTGCAACATAACTTACCTAGTTTTGTGCATGCAACCTCGATATCTGAGCCACTTTCTCAAGGCTAGGATCTAAACCTCTACCTAGAAATTGATAGAACTTTCCAAAATGATGAATGACACAAAGACAAAGCCTCTAACACAAAACGTAGTCAATAAATTGACCTAACCAAACTTAACCATGACAATCATTTTGTCAAACATTTTTTGAACATGTAATCTACAAGCTATAAATGCATATATGAACATAGGGGTCTCATAGTTATTTGAAAATCACCAAGAAGGTCTAATGCATCCTCATAATTGTTGCAATAACATCTATTATCTCATGCATTCAATAGCCATTCATCAAAAAATCAAAACATGTCAAGAGCCATAACTAGAACCTGTTATGAAATCATGCTTATAACCAACATATAACTAGAATAATAACCATTATACAACAACCATCAAAGCCACATAATAAGAAGTACAAGTACTCATGAAATACAAGAGAAAAATAGCTCTTATTAACATATGCAAAATCTGACCAAGTTAGGGACTTACATGTACCACCCAACCATAGATTGAGCTAAACCAAATATTTCTTTCAACCAATCATCCCTATGCCATATTCCAAGCATGCATGTGGGACTCACAACGAAACAACCAGGGCTTCCTTAGGATTTACTGCATATCCCTCCATTACAGGTCAAGGGATTTCTAGTCCCAAAACAAGCACCTACCCAACTAGACTTTACCACAATACTGCCATTAATGTTCAAGGGATTCCTAGGCCCAAACAAAGAAACATACACTACCAGGATTTAATGCAATCCCTCCAAAACTAGTCAAAGGATCACTAGGCCCTAAACAAGCATGGATGCCTTCGAATTTATTCACCAATATCTTGAGGAATTTTCCTGTCTCCACCCTCAATATTTACTGTGTATCTCACCATTACTGGTCAAGGGATTTCTAGGCCCTTGGGAATTTTCCTAAGACCACCTCACCTAGTTCCAAAACCATCCAGAAATCCAATCTCAACCAAAGAGAGAACTCCATCACATTACGCCTATCAGGAATGACAAGGTAAGCTGAAATCACTATCACACTTGGAAAATCCCATGCTAATGACAACAAGAGAACCAAATACACACATGCTTATACCATGCATGACAAAACTCAGGGAATCATACATGCAACTTGATACCGACAAAGTAATCCCCCTGTAGTTGCTTGACCCAACTCTTCCTTGCTTGATCCTTTCTTTTTTTGCTTCTTTCGCAAATGCTAGAGAGCTTCAAGAATTCTCTAAGTATGCAAGAGTATGAGAGAGAGAGAATAGAGAGAGAGAGAGATACAACCTAAAATTGTCAAAAGGATCAATTGAAAAAAGCCATGAACTGATCCTCAAAAACCTTTTTATCATTGAGGCCTCTATTTTCTTCATTTTCCACTATTTTCCTTCAATTTCCCCCTCACATGAAACCTATGACCTTTCACCTTCCTTTTCTCCTATTACATTTTTTCATAAATAAAATGCCAATTAATGCCTCTTTTCCTTTTCAATTCCTTTGCCGATGCCTCTGCCAATTTCCTTAGCCATAATAAACCAAATGACACCCAATAGGATGTTTTTCCTAACATTTAGCTTGGAATAAGTGTCCCATGACCTTGGTCTTATTTTTTCCTTGATTAACTTTATTAAATGAACTTTTAACCCAAGTTTGTTACAACCAATATCTAATTTTGAGGATTGTTGAGTTGATGGATGAACTGAAGGGAGAAAAGTACTTTTCAAAGATATATATTCACTCTGGCTAATTGTTGATGGTGCTGGACCCGCCAACATGTCAGGGGATCTCCCCGGTAAGAAGTCCCAACTAGACCTTAGACCATTTGGAGTAGGAGTCCCAACAGTGGGTAGTACGGTATCACCTTGACTGTGGTTGTGCACAGAGGTAAGTAAGATGTCCTTGTTGGAAGCAAGGGTGTGACCTTGCAGCAAGTCAAGGAAGGTGCATGAAAGGCTCTAACACACGGAAGGGGGGAAGAGTGCGCCCCTTAGAAACCTGTGATAGCATGCAACTTGAAAGGGAACACACGAGCATAAAGAGATCATGAGATGGAATGCAGGATAGCCGATGATCCAAAGTGATGGATTATATCAACTAGATGCTTCGATAAGATTCATAAAACACATATGGAATAGTCCATACATACATGCATAAATTACAACTGCATACATCATTAAAATAACCAGGATAGCTGAACTACAATAACAACATATTCATAAAAAATGTTGTCTCTGTTATATTAAAAGAGTGAAATATCCAATCATACATACAACCATGACTTCCACTAGCCTCAATAGTGGAACATTACAGTCACTATCTCCTGCTCCTCCAAAGAGATGTACTAGTTATGCACTGTGGAGAAGCCAAGGATCGTTACAATATACTCCAAGCTTTCTCTAAGTTACACCTATAGGAAGATTGGCTCCCAAAATCTTGTACAATGAGTTATGAGGTTCTATAAATAGCAAAGGGTGGGGTAACCCTTGACATTCCCCTTTGTGACCTTCACCTACCCTCATGACTCTTCAACTTACACATGACTGTTACATTCTACTATTGACACTTGGTCTTTCACTTTTACAACATTTTTACATTAGAATCTGCACATGTACCCATGTGAGATAAAATTATCCTTGAGTAAGCCATGAAAGACATCACTAAGACTCAGAAAGATGTGGGAAGACTAACTCTTTCACATCCCCTCGATGATCAATGGTGGAAAACTGATGCCAAGCTTGGTAGTCTGTTATGGTGTCCATGTACTCTGTGGCGACGTCCTTCTGAAAACGAACTCTTGCCTCCGTTGCATCCGAGTACACTGATTTGGCACCTGTTTCCAACTCGTCAGATAACATGTGCATCATAGTCTTGAGTGCAGTGGAACCAACAACATACTGGTGCATAGTGTTTGTGCTCATCTACAAGTCTGCGCTGGTGGCTATGTGCATTAATTGATCGAAGAACATGACCATCTCTACCTGGACTTGTTTCTTTGTCTTCACCTCACTGAGTGTGCCAATGGATTGGATCACATGTGTGCACACAATGACATCCATGCTCCTAAACACCTATGCATGTGAAGCCTGTAAACTGGTGATGAGCTGCAGGAGTTCCTCATAGTTCCAGATCCGACTCTGGATGCATGCTTTCAACTCTACTGCCCTTGGCTCCATCATTTTTGGCAAGTGCAATGGGGCTCCCTTGTACCTCATTGTCCATATTTTCATGTGATCAGCAACAGTGTGTAGATATGACAAGATGCATGATATCCTAACACAATGCTGCTGGAAACCGTTGAGATGGAAAACTAACTTATGCAGGGTGATGAACCTGAAGTACAAATTCCACATGACTGTCTCGAGAGATGATACTTCATCTAGTATCACTCTCCTCAACTCTACTCTGGTGGATGTTATAACTTTCTCCTCTCCTTTCTTGGCTGCTTGTAGCTCCTTAGCTATGCACTCATTCTCAACTATCAAGAATCTAACACTTGAGCTGGTGGCTTCGGCGTATGCCTTGGTAGTGTCGGCCAATGCAGCTAGATGTCTACGCACATTAGACACAATCACTCATTCTTCAAACTACTCAGGAGATACATGGACATCTAGAGTTGGCACTCTATTTGATTGCACAACTCTGTGTTGGGACTCGTCAAAAGATATGTTGTGCACATTAGCTTCTGGATTGTCCTCAAGGATTTCAATGTCTCCTTGATTGCTTGGGACTTTCTCTGCTCCTAGATCTAGTGAAGTCGGTGGGGTGACCTCTTGGTCCTGTGGCATGCGGTCAATATTCTGATATAAATTTGTCTGAACCATATCCTTGTCCATCTGCTTTAGCATGTATTCAATCTCTTGAGCAAAGTCTTGCTCCTATGACTGCTCACTATGTCTGCTCTGTGCCAGTAGCTTGGATGAGTCAATAACCTATATAAGAGTAGTTTCATCAATGTGTGCATGTTGTGCCTCTTGTTGTTCCTGTTCCTGTTGTGTTTCCTTCTCTCTTTTGAAGAGCTCTTGTTCTTCCCTGAGTTTTTGCTTTAACTCCTGCAACTCCTTTTCTACTTCCTCCAGCATCTGCTTCTCCCTTTGCCTTTGCACGATCCTCCTATCGCGTTGTCACCTCTTTTCCTCAATCTCCAAAGCTGCTTTTAACACAAGCGAATCTACTTTGAACTTGCATCTTTTCTCTGCCTCTACGATGTCTGCAACCTTCCTCTTGCCTTTTTCAAGCACAAGTTTGTTGCTCTCTGCTGCTGTTGATGATGCTTCTCTTTGAGATGCTGCTGCCTTCTGCACTACTAACCACTCTACAACTATTCTGATCGGTTCATTGAGCCTTGAGAATTTATAGCAATATCTCCATAGGTCTTTCTCAGGCCAATGCCACACCCCGTGGATCTAAGGATGATACACTCTCACACAATGTTGCTTCACTAAGTAATGTGGGTCAGACAGATTGAAACTTCTGGTGCCGAAGGTGAACCTTTTGAATTCCTCTATCTTAACCTCAACATGCTTGAGATTATGGATCTCATACAACCTGATCCGCAAAGGAAGAGCGGGCCAAAGTGCCTTCTTCTTCTTGTGAAATCTCGCTGACAACCCTGTTGAGATGTGGTATGCAACATTGTATGACCAACTTATCCATGGAAAACTTCGGTAAGACATGT
Organism: Pinus tabuliformis; assembly: GCA_031772625.1. NCBI lineage: Eukaryota > Viridiplantae > Streptophyta > Pinopsida > Pinales > Pinaceae > Pinus > Pinus tabuliformis. Next base: position 432,772,768 of record CM062804.1, read on the forward strand.
GGAGCCTTATCCACACTATACATTCAGATGAAGGTGCCAAAGGGTGAGGCATACCAATCTGATATGTCGATCAATGCCTCCATCGCTGCCTGTGACATGCAAGGTGGATCCTACTCAAAGATCATCATGTACACTAGGGTGACGAAGTGGCCTGATAGCTATATGATAACTCCACGGAAGCTGCATTCAGAGAACAATCTCCAATAAGTGTGCACAGAGGTTTCTGAAGGTGTCCATGCCCAACCCAAGCCTAGGAATCGCTGACAGGAATAGATTGCATCATGTACATAAGAGAACATGAAAATATTTGCTTGCTGACCCTTGGGCGGATGTTAGGCTTCTATTACTTGTTCCTTTAGCCATAGAGCCAACATGTTGGACCAATTAAAAGGTCCCCCTTCATTCGCCAGTTGATCCAACACAATCACCCAACTCTGCAATAATGTTTTTGTACTATCTTGGCCGTATAAGAGGCACACAAAGATGACCAAGAGATGGTATTCCTTTCATAATATCCTTGTCTTGTACACTTAGTTGGGTGTTGTCCCGAACTTAGACATCTCTCTCACCTAGCTCTTCAAGATGTCTCTTGAGTTTGCACTGTTGTTGGGCCTGGTGAAAGGTGTTGTTAACACCCAGGTTGTTCCCTTTGACTCCTGAGGGAATACGGCTGGGGTAACCACTAACCAAGCTTTGGATCACAGGTTCTAGCCAACCTGTAATCAGAGAGGGCTCTCTCTTTAATTGTTTAACTTTGTTCTCAAGGATCTTAGGCTAGATATGAGGTGAGGGATTGGTTGTAATTTTGGTTGAATGATGTCTTTCAGTACTTAAGGTGATATCTTCAGACAGTTTTAGCCCATTGGGCAATGGAGTCTGTGGTTACAGGTTGTTTGAAGTGTTGAGTGGGATTGTCTAAACTGCAGGGCCATTTAAATATTCCATGAGACAAACTTAAAATTGTGGTGATGAAATATGATTAGCCAGTGGAAGGCAATTAAGAGTTTTCCACTAAACTGGTGATGTGAGAAAGAGATGTATTGAACAGGAGCAGGTTTGAATTCCTGAACGATAATCACTATGAAAGGTATAGTTTGGAAGTGCAGCAATTAAGAATTACACTCTTATAACTATAACTGAGGAAAACATACATAATAGCTTAGATTGAGTTCAGGGTATTCTATGAATAAATCCTGAAGCTATTCTTTTTCCTTGCCATTAAACTTGTGAAACAGAACATGAATGGATTATGAAGAAATAACAAACATAACGAACAGGTTAAAGAAACTTATTGTTCCATGAAATACGCAGGGATCCTGTAGCATTCAGCAAGCACACCAAAACGCATCAGACAACACAGAACTTTGGAAATTCCATCAGCTTTTTTGTATTAAAACTCTGAACATTTACAGCATAGTATCTCCTGAAGAGAAAATCAACAACCCTTGCAAGCTTATGTGAGGGGGAATATATACAATCGGTTATACAAAAATATCTGAACCGCTAAGTCACTTGATAAATAAATGCGCTCACCAACTTTACAAAATAGCAGATAAGGAAGTTATTATTGCTCTAAATACAAAATGAATACTCTTTAATTCTGTCAGAAGTCTTTTCGACCTTTGGAGGCCACTGAGTCGGTTGAGCGTTCTGCATTAATGCTGAATGATGTGTCTTTAGGGCTTTGTCATGTTGTATCTTTCTCGGCCCTGTCATCTGTAGCTGTCAGTATTGCTTTAGTGACCGAATTGGTTTGCTGAGCTGGCTTAGTCCACTCTTCTCTAGACATACTGAATACATCAAATTTTCCTGCACATGATGACTTATATTTTTTGATAAAAAAAAACTTGATGAAAGCCTCTTGTTTACTGTAACAACTGTATCATTTTGGTCCACCATTCCTGTGTAGGAAGTTGATGTCTCAAAATTGCATCTAAGGTTTCATCTGCCTCTGTATATTTGTAGAAGTTTGGAGGCACTTCAAACAAATGTTTGATCTCATTCATAATAAAGAATAAGTTCTATACTCTGTCATAGAGACTTTGCCCAGATGCTGGCCCTGTTTCCTCTGAGGTACTTGATCCTGCAGTGATCTGATTGGTGGCAAAAGTATTCACCCTTTTGGCATAATTTTCATGTGAAAGTAGCCTCCCTGCGCTGTTCAGCAAGCCAGGAAGGCCTCTGCTCTGCAATGCTGCATCCATGAATTTGTTTACTTCTGTTTGCATGTCCTGGCTTCTTCTATCCAATGTTTGTACCAGGCTTCTCAATGTGAGGACCCTCTTTATCAGCAGGATGGTTTCAGTTCTATTGGGGATCCCAATTGCTGCTAGCTGAGGACCTGTGCGGTTATTGAGCACGTTGATCATTCTGTTGGCTATCTCAGGCATATTGCCTAGAGATGCTCTTGCTCTTTGGACTTCCCTATGTGCTTTGCCTATGAGCTCCATTTGCTCATGAATAGTCTCTATATACTGCCATTGATCTGTTATTGATTGGCCAATGTTGGCCCATAAAACTGTCTTGACCTCAGCTACAACTTTGTCAAGGCTGAGCTCTTTCTCCATCTCCTTTATCTTCTCCTTGAGAGCCTTTATTTCTCTTCCTTTTTCAGCTACATTTTGTTTGGATTTGTCATATTTTTCATTTAGCTTAGCTAAATTCTCCTTGGCCTCATTTAGCTCTGCCATTTGGGCTTCCAGGGCTTGAATCTCATTCATCAGCTTCTGCATGTCAAGGCTTGGAGCCTGCTCTGATGTTGTTGCTGGTGCTGATGTAGATGGAGCTGTCTCAACTGTTTGCACTGTAGGGGGAGTAACAATTTGAGGGGGTTCCTAAAGGTTGATTACTTGTGGAGGGAGCTGAGATGTTTGGCCTCCTTCTTTCTGCTGTAGGGCTGCCTGCAATGCAGCCTCTGTCTCTATTAATTTTTCTTCAGTCTGCACCAACTATTTGTGCAGTGTTACCAGCAATGTTGCTGTATCCTGGTCCTTCCTCTGCTGAGCAACCTCTTCTGTTTGGGGGTGAAAGGTTTCTGGGATCTTTATCATCTTCCTTAGAGCTGCAATGTCTGCATCTCTTTATTTTAGCAGTGTCTGCAAAGCTTTGGGGTCCTTTGGGTCATGCCCGAGCTCTATAATTATTTCCTCCAGAGACCTGATCCTGTTGTCTTTAGCCTGGGAGGATGCCTTTTCTAACTCCAATTGTGCAGTGGTATTATTCAAAGAATTCTGCAATCTATAATTTGTCAATGTATTATCTGCTAGGGTAGCATACACCATCTCACCCGTCTGTTTATGTAATTCAATTTGATCCATTGGGTGGATTTCCTTGGACAGGATTTCCAAGTTTGTTCTTATATAATCAGCTGCAGACTGTGGCTGCAGCGCTGTGGGCTTGAAATGGCTCATTATCATTTTTCCCTCTTGCACATCATATGCAGACATCAACCTCTGCTGGTTTGTAGGAGCCATTTTCAACAAGTGGTTGTATAGCTGTAACCTCAATGGCTCATTTCTGGTCTTGATGTCTATGAATTGTTTCTTTATGCTAGACTCACCCTTTCTTTGTTGCCCTGAGGAGCTGACCTCTCCTCCAAGTGTTCTTTGCTGCTCTTGCTGTAATGAGCTAGCTGATACCTCTATGCTGGGGGGACCCATCTGTGTTTGACCAAAAGGCATCTCCTCCTTTGAGAAAGGATTGATCCTTTGTCTCTTTTCCCCTTGATGTGATGTTGCGGTGCTAAGGGGAGTCTGTTCCTCTCTATCTCTCTTCTTACCCCTCTCTTCATTTGTAGGGGTTTGGAGCACTGAAGTCTCCACTGTAACATTCTGCACTGAGGCCTCCTGTTCTTGCGTTTGCTCATCATTAGGACCAGGAGCCTCTGCCATTTCTTCCTGCTGTTAAGGATGATTTTAAGGCTATTGATCTTGGGCTGATTTTTGTTCTGTTTCCTTGCCTTTATCCTTGGCTGAAGTCTCTGTTGTGATTAGGGCTTGGACTGTCTTTTGTGGAGCTGTAGATGATGAGGCAGATGCTCCCACTTGAGTGCCTGGAAGAGAAAATACCTGTGAACAAAGCTCCAAGTCAGCCAACTTTTGGATATTTCTTATTCCTCTTTGAGCTAGTTCTTCTTGTGTAGTAGCTTCTTCTAAGGTGCCTTCCCTCCATTCTAGTTGATTTTCATATTTTTCTATGTGAGGCAACCTTAAGTGACCATAACTGGCCAGCCTATATCTGATCCTTCTTAAGCTTATGAAATGAGTGGGGTCGTATGGTTTCCAAAGGAAACTGGTCTGTAAGCCAAGGCTTTCCAGCATTCTATCTGCCTCTTGCCAACCTTCCTCCCTTTTATTGTAGATGAAGTGGCCTAATTGGTTTCTAACTTTAAGCTGTGCCTTCTTGCCCCTGCTTGAAAAATGGAGTACATCAGCATTCCCAAATTGCCTGAAGTACTCGAGGGCAAACAATCTCATGGGCACATATCTGGGTAATCTGTATGGGGGCAACTCACACCCATATATTCTAATAACTGTGTGGTTTTGGTAAAAATACCAATCCCCAATGCTGTATACCTTGGACAACTGAAGAATCCTCTGCATCTCATCAGTTAGTCTTGGAGGAGGTGAGCTCAGGAGCAGAGACATGGCTGGGTGGATGAAGAGGTCTATAAACTCACAATAAGTGTATGGGGAATAAGATCTGCAGTGGAAAGCAGAGGACCAATAGACCATTGACCTTGGATTGCCTTGTGCATCCCCTCTTTTCACAGGAAAAGGAAATTTCTCATGTTGATAGTATAGGATTAAATGGTAGATATAGGAGGTGTATCTGAACACCCTTTCTCTTGCCAAGTCTATCAATTGTTCATGTATTTTATTGGAGATGTAAGTGGCATAGTCATAACAGATTGGGGGCTTACCAGGGGAAAACATGGCCATCATCACCAGCACAGTTTCATCAACAAATTCTATTGAATTATAGCCCAGTATGGGACTAATCATGTCTGCAAGGTATCTGCCCAATTGATTCAGGTATACATGAGAAATGGGAGGGTACTTCATAGTCTCAGAGGTTGAATCAATGAACAATTGATTTATCTTAGTGATTTGAGCATCTGTCAGTTTAGCTCCTTGTTTTATCAGATCCATCAGTGACAAAGGAACTAATTTCTTATCAGTCTTGAAGTTCAGCATCTCTCTGATGGCTGCAGGGGTGACATAAAAAACAACTGAGCCTGAAGGGTCAAGCACAGCCCTCTGAGTGGGGTCATAGCAGTCAGCACATCGGTGGATTAGGTCAGGGAACTGGTTGACCTGAGGGAGCTTGATGATGGGGAGGAAAGAGTCCCAAATGCCCAATATATCCATTCCACTATCATGCTTGAGTTTTAATTCATTTAGCAAGTGAATGTGATACTTGCTATGCATTAGCATTTCCTCTGATATTTGGTAATCTTGATCTGCTAACAGTTTCCACTCCAACTCTCTCTGTGGGGCATTCAATGGAGCAACATTCAGGGCAACAGGTGCTACTGGTGTATCCATGTTTTACAAGTGAATTTGGTTTGAATTTCGACTATTTCTGGAAGAAATATCGTCCTGCGTGGTAGGTTAGGTAATTTGCTTAATTACAGCCCGTTTCAGAGCAACAGGGGTGTAATTGGGCACAATTGGCCGGTTTAAAAAAGGAATTAACTTGGTTTCAAGGTGTAGCAGGCCTATTTCTCAGGTGAAAATGGTCAATTTCCTGGTTTTTAATCAACGCAGGACGTAACAGAGTGCGCAGTCGGAGAATTGGTAAATACCTGGTGTTATAACGATGGAGGAGCTTGGTTGTAGTCAAATGCTGAGCGGCAGCAGCTCCGGAATGGTCTTGGTAGGTTGGCGGCAGCAAAGGACGTGAAAATACATGCGGGAGGCAGAGCAGAAAAACATATAAAAATGCGCAAAAACGGCAAAATTCGGCCAAATATGGACTTTTGGGCGTTGGCGCGAAAATTTGGATGACGTCAGCATGACGTCATTAGGTGGGGTCAGGGTCGGGTGACGTCAGCATGACGTCATCGATTGACATGGTGGTCTGTGATTGGTCCACGGGGACTGCGTAGGTGGTGCGACAGCTCGAAGCGATGCCGGGCGGGGGTGTTGATGCGGCGGTGAGGTTGCGTGACGTTGGCATGACAGGACAGCTGAAAACCGGGAGTGGTAAGCGGTATGATATCACACCGCTCTTCATACGAAAGCGGGATTGTCAGAAGGCGGCCCGATAAGATTTGGGGGCGACGCGTGGCAAAGGCCTGACGTCACCCTCTGACAAATTTCGGGAGGTAACGTCCGGTCTTCGGGGCCCGTCCGATATGGATGTGGGTCGTCGGATGGGAAAGCCCAGATCCGACGATCGACGGGTCGATAAGGTGCCAGAACAATACGACAGCGGGCGAGGCATATTTTAATATATTTTTTGAAACGCGTGCCCGGGCGGAACTTTGGGCTTTGGCAGATTTACGGGTTTTTTCACTGTTTTTTCATAAAAGAGCGCATTTACAAATAAAATTTGGATAAAGGGTAAAAGTGGGTTTTTACAGGGCTTCTTTGCAAATAGAGTGGGTAAATGATTTCAAAGGTTTGTAAAGGGGAACGGGGTGCAGCTTAGGTTATTAGACTGACCAGGGGTCAATTTAATCCCTGCTTTTGGGCATATGGCTATAATTGCCAGGGGGAGGGAATATTTATACATTGCTTGGGGTTTATACACCATAGTGTTTATAATAGTAGGGGAAAAGGGGAACATAGGGGATTTAGATAATAAGAAGTTAGGAGTTAATATGAGTGGAAGAGGTGGATGAAGGGGAAAAAACACTATGTTTTATATGGAATCAACCTATTTTAGGAAGTAGATCAAAATGAAAAGAATTTTACACAAGAAATGTGGCTTTTAATGAAATAAGAACCAACAAAATACTTTGACTTCTTTCATGAACATAGGTAGTAGTGGGATGTTAGCAATGAGTATAATGGGGTATAATCTGGAAGTTAGACATGCTTCATTGAGTTGCTGCAAAAACTGCTGAATAAGAGACCTGCACTGGCACCATGTTTTTCCTTTGGTTGGGCCAACGACATAAAGGAAATCATGCTTCTGCAACCCCATCTACCTACCCACTCTATTGCCTAGCATTTTTTGTTACTCCAAGGAGGGTGCACTTAGACTTGCAAACCCTTATGTGCCTTTTCTTTTCCTTTGGCTTTTTCTTTTGATTTTCTATCTACAACTAACCTTATTACTTCCAAGGCCCCAGATTAAGCAGTTGGGAACCTTAATTCTCTACCTAACTACTAGCCTGCCAAGATTAGACAGTTTGGACAGGCTTCTTTCTCTATTCTAATGACAAGAAATTGAAACATGGCATGATCCAGATTAGGCTGTTGGACCATCCATCCAAATTCAGTTAACATCAAGCTATGTACACATATTGCATTCCCTTGGAAATATGGGATCTTTGTATCACCAAAGCAGAGCATATTTGTGTAGGAATTTACAGGGTAAGTTCCTCAGAAAGAACACCAAAAGGACACCGCTCACAACCAGATCTCAAATCAATACACCAGTATTTTTGACGTGGTTAAAACCCTCAAAGAGGGAAACAGTCCATGGCCTGCGCCAACGTGGCTACTACAGGCAATTTATTAATCAAAGAATGAAAATTTACATAAGCTTCTCTCATGCACGGATTACCCGAACAATGACCCTCCATGCGCTTTAAATAAAACTCATGGACCAATCGGGTGTCAAGCCACGGATCAAGTGTCGGTAATACCGAGGAGAGAGTGAACCGTCGGATCACTACATATCATGACCATCGGATTGTAAGTTACAAAATGTACAACGGTAAAGAAACACACTTTACCTAACTCTATACCTAACTCTACACTAGACCAAGTTGAACTTAACTATATCCTATGTGTCGGAATATCCTAACATCCCCCCTTAAGAACAACTTGGGATACGATTGAAGGATTTACAAATCTGACACAATAGGAGAAGGAAGGAGGCACTAGAGCCTATCCCCCCTTAGTGACAACTTCCTGAACTCCAAGCATATATCGAAGTTTAGTGAGCTTCGCCTCTGTGAGAGCCTTTGTGAAGATGTCTGCAACCTGATCATCTGTTGAACAATATTGCACTTCAAGAACATGGTCATGAATGAGCTTTCTGATGAAGTGCATGTGTAGTTCAATGTGTTTGCTGCACTGATGCTGGACTGGATCTTTGCATAGCTGAATGGCACTTTGATTATCACACCAAAGTGTGGTTGGATGCTGCTGCTCAAAGCCAAACTCTGATAGGATTTGACGAAGCCACAAGGCTTCCTTACTAGCTTCCACGGCACCACGATACTCTGCTTCTGCTGACGAAAGAGAAATGGCAGCCTGTTTCTTACAAGCCCATGTAATAGGTCCTGAACCAAGAGTGAAGTCATAACCGGCAGTAGACTTCCGATCATCAGGGTCACCAACCCAATCAGAATCAGTGAAACCGACTAATAGAGGAGCTGCTTTGGCACTGTAATGAATCCCAAACTGTATTGTACCTCGAACATAACGAAGTATTCTTTTAGCTGCTTTCCAATGACTTTCACGGGGGTTTTGCATAAAACGAGCAACAAGGCCAACAGCAAAGGAAAGGTCAAGACGAGTATGGGTTAAATACAAGAGTTTTCCTACAAGTTGACGGTATAAGGTAGCATCAACTTCAGGAGAAGTACAAGAGACTGAAAGTTTGACTCCAGACTGAAAGGGAGAAGGGGCTGGCTTACAGTCTTCCATGTGAAAATGACGAAGAATATCACAAGCATACTTGGACTAGGAAAGGGAAATACCCTCCTTGGATTGCAAGACTTGAAGACCGAGAAAATAGTGTAAGTGTCCTAAGTCTGTCATTTCAAATTTCTTTTTAAGGCTGGACTTCACATGGTTTATAAGGTTGGGATCACTACCAGTAAGAATAAGATCATCAACATAAAGAACAAGGATGATAAGAGAGTGAGAGAGAGAGAGAGAGAGAGTGGGGGGGGGGGGGGGGGGGCCTTGGTTTGCGTGCTTGCCTTGAGAAAGCTCTTTTTCCCTACAAAACACAAAACCCAACACGGACATGCAAAGAAAACGAACCTTATGGCTCGAGGTTTGCTTTAGCCAAAAAACTAGATATTTTAACAAAAAAGAACCTTGCGGCTCAAAGTTAGCTTTAGCCAAAAAACTAAATATTTTTCTCAATGTTTCTGATTTTCCGAGATCACACTAAGGTGCAGGGAAAAGAGCATACGCATGAGAAAAATCCTTCCTTTCTGTTTCTGATTTGCCCAGATCGCACAGAGTCGCAGGGCAAAGAGCATACGCAGAAATGAAAGGTATAGATCCGGTTAAAAAAAAGCTAAATAAACCGAAACCGAAATAAGCAGAGAGAAAATAACAGTAAACTGCAAATAAAGACTGTATACCTCCAGATCTTAAAAATGACGCAGCTAGGGCTACCGGAAACCTTTTCGCGTGAAACGAAAGGGGTTCCTCACTGGAACAGATGCTCCGAACACAACAGAGCAGTCCTCTCGGCCCGAAAGCAGTCAGAAACAGTAGATCTAGGAAACGGCAGTCGGATGCAGTTCTACCGGCTTCAGATTTGGATCACCAACGGACGCGGCTCTCAAATAGCTCTGATACCATGTAGGAATTTACAGGGTAAGTTCCTCAGAAAGAACACCAAAAGGACACCGCTCACAACCAGATCTCAAATCAATACACCAGTATTTTTGACGTGGTTAAAACCCTCAAAGAGGGAAACAGTCCACGGCCTGCGCCAACGTGGCTACTACAGGCAATTTATTAACCAAAGAATGAAAATTTACATAAGCTTCTCTCATGCATGGATTACTCGAACAATGACCCTCCATGCGCTTTAAATAGAACTCATGGACCAATCAGGTGTCAAGCCACGGATCAAGTGTCGGTAATACCGAGGAGAGAGTGAACCGTCGGATCACTACATATCGTGACCGTCGGATTGTAAGTTACAAAATGTACAACGGTAAAGAAACACACTTTACCTAACTCTATACCTAACTCTACACTAGACCAAGTTGAACTTAACTATATCCTATGTGTCGGAATATCCTAACAATTTGGAACTTTCTTTGCCAATCATGAAATATGAAACCTATTGGTATAGGTATCTAATAGTGGCTCCACATGGGGATGGTTTTTCTTCTTTGAAAGACCAAGAACAGCAGGTCAGAATGCCTTGGCCCTTGACTTCTCCTATCAAAATTTGAAAACTCTCTCTTTGTACTTCAAAACTGGAGGCTATCACCTCCATGGAACTTCTGGAATATAAAGCCCTTTTCTGCTTGTTTACAGCAACCTCTTAAACTGAACTATTTGTATGCTGAAAGAAAATATATACACCTGATTAAGTACAGAAGGGGAGATCCTAATATGTACATGGAAAGTAGTCAAAATAGTGCTTCAACATCCGGCCATTCACAGGGCCTTCATCTAAGTCAGTTTCATCCAGATTTTTTAGGAAGTAAGTGTTGTCTCCTTGCACTGCTTGGATAACAAATGGTCCTCTCCAAAGAGAATCAAATTTTCCATGTTTTCCTTTATCTTCTCTTCTTGAATCCCACTTGAGGACTTTGTCACCCATGTTGAAATCTTCAGCTTTAGTCCTTCTATCAAAAGCTTTCTTTAACTTCTCTTGTATGATTTGAACTCTGTTAAACACTTGATCTCTGGTTTGCTGCAAACATATTATTTGATTGATCCTTCTTTGCATGTCATTGGGTTCATCTTGACTTTCTTGAAGAAGTTTCATAACAGGAACCCCTATTGATGAAGGAAATTTGGCTTCTAATCCATAGACTAACTCATATGGGCTGACCCCAATGGACCTCTTGGTTGTTAGTCTATCTGCCCATAAGGCATTCACAAGTTTCTTATGCCAATTCTTCTTATTCTCTTCCAATACTTTCTTGATGATGCTGATAAGACTTTTGTTAGAAGATTCAGCTAAACCATTTCCTTGAGGGTAGTATGCTGTAGAATGACCCAAAGTGATATGGAATTTGTAACAAAAGTTCACCATCTTCTTGGATCTGAAAGCAACAACACTGTCTGTTATAACCTTGTCAGGACAGCCAAATCTAGAAAGAATATTGGTCTCAAGGAACTGAATGATAGTTGAATCATTTGCCTGCCTACATGGAACAACTTCAATCCATTTAGTAAAGTAATCTGTGGCTGTGAGGATCCATCTATGTTGGCCTGAAGATGAGGGATGAATTTTCCCAATGAAATCCAAGCCCCATTGTTGAAAAGGTCTCTCTGTTGCAATAGGCCTCAAAGGAAGTGGCAATAACTTTCTCTTTCCCTCAAACATTTGACACTTATGACATGAAGTGGTAAATTTCTTAACATCAGTGAACAAAGTGGGCCAATAGTAACCAGCCCTCAGTATCTTATCCACAGTGGACTTCCAATATAAGTGTCCACCACAATCACCTGCATGAAATTCTCTCATAACATTATCAGTTTCATCCATATTCAAACAGTTCAGCAATATGCCTTCATCATTTTTCCATAGTAAATTACCATCTATAACACAGAATTTTGCAGCTTTCATTTTTAGAAATCTAGATTTGGTTCTGGACAATCCTGGGGGAGCACACAGGTTTTGCAATATATAACAGATATCAAAATACCACTGGGATTGTTCAAAGGCTACATTGATCTTTGGAGTCGCCAGCTCCGTTTCGTTGTCCAGTTGGTTAATGTCCAAGTCTTGAAAATTTGTTTCAGACATTAATTTAGCCAAACCTTGGCCTTTTATCAGTTTTGTAGGTCTTATCTCAATGTCAAATTCTAAAATGTTGGCAATCCATTTTCCTCTTCTGCCCTCCAATTTTTCTTGAGTGAGTATGTCTTTCACAATGGGACTTGGTACATAAGCTATAACATGGGAGTACAGGATGTAGATCCTGAAGTCTTTGATGGCTTTGACCAAAGCATAAGCTTGTTTTTCCATGATCTGATATTTCAGAGGTGCATCTCTAAGAGCTCTACTAAAGAAAGCAATAGGTTTCTCATTTCCTTGGTCATCTTTCTGCAATAAGACAACAGCAATGGTATGCTGGGAGGCAAAAGAGAAAATGATAAACTCTTTTTCAAATTGAGGATTTGTTAAGACTGGAGTTTGGGTAAGGGCCAATTTGATGCCTTCAAAAGCTTGATTTGCTTCTACTGTCCACTTTAATTTTGAATCCTTTTTTAGCATGTTGTTTAGTAATCTGATTAATTCTGCTAAGTTTGGGATAAACCTCCTTAAAAAGTTGATCTTTCCCAAGAAGGCTTGTAATTCTTTGATGTTTCTTGGATGGGGCATTTGCAAGATGGCCTGTATTCTGTCTGGATCAATTCTAATGCCATCTTTAGAAATGATGTGACCTAACAACTTACCTTCTTCCAAACCAAATAGAGACTTCTTAGGATTTAAGGAAATCCCATATTTTCTACATGTTATGAATATCTGTCTCAAATGTTTCAGATGTTCTTGGTCAGATTTTGAGAAAGGTGTGAGGTCATCTAAGTAAATGACAAGAAAGTCATGGATCTCTTTAGCAAAAGCAATGTCCATTGCTCTTTGAAATGTAGCTCCTGCATTTTTCAATCCAAAAGGCATTTTAACATATTTGAAAGTTCCCCATGGGGTTGTGAATGTTGTTTTGTCCTGATCATCAGGGTGGACTAGGATCTGATTGAAGCCTGAGAATCCATCAAGTAATGATATTCTTGAAGCCCCCACCACTCTTTGGAGAATGTGATCCATTTTAGGCAAGGGATAATTGTCTTTGAGGGATACTTGGTTTAAATTCCTTAGATCAATGCACAGCCTAATCTCACCGGTTTTCTTTCTTGTGGGCACCAAATTTGAAATCCAGTCTGAGAACCTGATTGGGGCTATGATACCAGCTTTAAACATTTTTTGTACCTCTTTTTCAATTGAAGGGAGAAGCATAGGATTAATTCTTCTCAATTTTTGCTTGAATGGCTTTTGATTAGGCTTGAGAGGGATGGTGTGTTGGATAACAGAGGTGTCATAGGATTTCAAGTCCTCATAACTCCATGCAAACACATCTTGGAACTCTTTAAAGAGGTCAATGTATTTAGGCCTCTGGTCGGGAGGTAAAGATGCAGATAATTTTATTATTTTGGGTTTTTCAGGAGTCCCAATGTTGCATTCTTCAATGGCAGCATTGAGGGGCTGCATTTTCGGTTTTCTAGGGACATCATTTGAATCAAAAATGTCCTCCAATGGAGTTAGGCCTGTTGGCAGAAAGTTATCCTTTAGCTCTATGATATCAGCCTCTGTACCAGCTATTTCATCCAAATGCAGTTGTTCAAGTTCTTGTATTTGTTGCTTGTCAAAGTTTGTTGAACAAAACATTTGACTTGCTGTTTTGGGTGATATAGCTATTTGGTCCTGTTCACTCAATGGTTGCATGTCTTTCACAGAATCCACATCAATGTTCAAACCTGAAAATTCGTGCTGCAAGGTTAAGAAATTATTTATCTGTGTGTCATCCTCAAATACTTGCCAGTCTTTAACATTGTTTGGGACAGAAGGTCTGTGTTTTATCTCGGCTGTAAAACAATGGTTAGGTTCAAAAGGCAATTTGCACGTACTAGAAAATGTGGCTAAACTATGTGCATGCAGATTGTGGGCTCTAGCTATCTTGGTTATCTGAAATTCAGTGAAAGTTTTAAGCATTTCAATAGCAGCAAACCTATATGACCTTAGTCTTTTGTCATTGGTGACAAAATTGCCTTTCACTTGTTGGATGATAAGGTCTGAATCTCCCATGATTGAAAGTTTTGTGGCCTCTAATGATTTTACCAGTTTGAGGCCTAGCAAAAGAGCCTCATATTCTGCCATATTGTTGGTACATCTAAAATTAAGCCTATAGGCCCGACCTTGTGCATGATTGCTTTGTTTGTTATGAATCCACACTCCAGCTCCTACCCCTAATTTGTTGACGGATCCATCAAACTCAAGGAACCATAAGATCTCATGTTTTAAGGGATTTTCAACATTCTTTCTATAATTTGGGATTATAAGTTGGAGTTCTTGTTTTTCGTCTAGTTTATCTTCTAGGAGTGACTCGTCAATTGGTTTCTCAATTTTGATCTCTTGGGGACTCGGTTGCTTACTCTCATGCATATTCTGTTCAAGTGTGACCGATTTATTATCACTCTCAGGATTTGTATCATCATTGAACAGAATAAAGGAATCCATATCTGAATGGACTGCATAAATGGGGAAATTTTGAGGCTTTTCTTCACTACTCACCATGTATTTCATAAGTGACTCTCTATATAGCCTCTTGGGCTGACCAAAGACTGAGATGGTGGCATATGACATGTCTAACTGCAGGGAACCTTGGAGTTTAGCCCCCCATGATCTTGATAACAACATTCCATATTTGGGTGGGATATCAGCAACTACAACATCCATTAAGATTGTTTTGTTTGGATACTGGACAAGGGATACACATAGATCTTTTATCAAACCTAAACACTTAACTTGGCTGGAGTCAAATGAAAATAGGTCCTTATATGGTCTTGTAATGTCTAGGTTAAGTCTCTCCATTACTGATTTAGGCATAAGGTTATGAGAGGCGCCTGAATCAAACATTGCATTGTGTAATATTTTATCATGAACATGCAAGCTGACATAAAAAGGTAAGATCCCTGTAACTGCTGTCTTTCCATCAACCTCTGGATCGAAAAGTAGTTCTGGGGTGTCATCCAACACATTGACATCATCTTTGTTATGGGTAAGTTGAAGGGACTTTTTGATTTGTTGTTTGTAAATGTCATGCTTGGCTAGCTCTGAAAGAGGAATGGCTATCTTCAATTTGCCAATTTCAGCTTCTAAGTCAAAGGGTTTTTCAGATTGGACCTTGGTATTGTAGTTGACAACCCTTTCTTTGTTGTTCAAATTTTCTTCTTGGTTTTCACTCTGATCTTGAGGCTTGTCCTTTTTACTCATCTTCTGGGGAGTAATGCTTGGATTAGGCTGCAAGGGTGATGTAGCCATTGATTGTTGATTTGGGGAAGATGCTTCAGTTATTTCTTCAACTGTTACTTCATTTGTAATTGAATCAATTTTGTCAATTGGCTCTGTGACAATGGTTTTCTTAGGCAGTGGAGTGTCCTTTGTTTTATCAGGCTGTGTCACATTTATAGTTCTGCTCCTTAGCTTGTATTGCTTATGAACTTCATAAACAGCTGTGTCATAGCCTTGTTTAAAGTCGAATGACTCACCTGACTTGGTTTGGAACTGCTTAATGTCATCATCCTTATGATCTTCTTGACTCAGAAAAACTTGTTGATCATCATTCAGGCCCATTAGGTTAATGTGGGTGTCATCTATTTGTTCATTAGAAGTGGATGCTTCTGTATAATTTTCTTGGAACGGAGGGCTGATCTCTGGTTCAGAATTTGCTTTCCCAACATTAGGATTTTGGTTTCTTCTGAAATTGGGATTCCTAATAGGATTATTCTGTGGTGCTTCCCATGATGACTTCCTCTCAACTGATTCTACTCTGTCACCTAATCTCTACATACCAGTGATTATTGCATCCAGTTTTTGATCCCAGCCTGAAGGCTCTTCTTTAAAGGTTGTCTTTCTCTCAGTTCTTGTCCTATTTCTCTTGGCTATCAGGTTGGCTTCCACACTTACTGCTATATCTTGCATTTCGGCTAAAGTTCGAGGAGCCCTTTCCCTTAATTGATATGACATATCTGAATCAAACCCATCAGGAAAGGTATATAAGGCTAGATCCGGTAGGGGTCTAAGATTTTGGGGAATAGCATTGTAGACATTGTTAAACCGAGTACAGTAGTCCAGGACAGTTTCTTGTGGACCTCTTTTAATTGTATTGTATTCAGATAAAATATGAAGTGGATCCTTCTTCTTCTCCCATCTGTTGATAAATGTTTGATATAGGGCTTCAGGGTCAGCTATTGAGTTTGCTGCAAGCGACCTAAACCATGTTCTTACATCCACTGTTAGGCTTTGCACAAAAATTTTCATTCTAACTCCATCATAATCTATTTCGTAGTTTTCAAAGTAGTCTTGCATTTTCTTAGTATGTTGAAGGGCTGGACAAGAGCCAGTACCATCAAAGTATGAGATCTTGCTTTCGTACTCTTGAGGCATAGGAGATGGATTGGCCGGTAACTGCAGTGGGGCATATCTATTAGCCATGTTTGGTGGGACAATAGGGAAAACAGGGATGAATGGGACAAGTGGAGGAAATGGGATGAAAGGGGTATGTGAAGTTGATGGAGTGGTTGAAAGGATACCCTGTGAAGTGGATGAAGAGCTAGGAGATTGTAGGCCAGTTGTATGAGGATGTAAAGGGGCCTTGGCAGGGGTTGGAATGTCAGTTTGGAGACCTGCTTCTGAACTTGAGTCTGATAAAGTCCCTTCTAATTTGTGTCTCTTGTGGATTCTTGCAATCAAGTTTGGATTTTGAAACTCAGGCGTTGGATCAGGATCTGTGTTTGATCTCGTGTAACGAGTTTTCTTCTTAGGAGCCAGCTTCTATAACTTTCTTTGTGAGAATTTCTAAGGAGGTAGTGATCTTTTGACAAGGACTGGTCAGTTATAGCACAACTATATGAAACCTAATGCTGAATAAATATTGACTGAGGCAACTTTTATATACTCCTGCAAATGCAAAGCAGAGGCAGTTTCTAAGGCTATCTAGCTGTCACTCAGGCTTTATCTACAGCATTAAGAATCAGATAGGAGGTTGCAAAGTTCATCCAGGTCCCCAGTGGAGTCACCATTTATGTTAACACCCAGGTTGTTCCCTTTGACTCCTGAGGGAATACGGCCGGGGTAACCATTAACCAAGCTTTGGATCACAGGTTCTAGCCAACCTATAATCAGAGAGGGCTCTCTCTTTAATTGTTTAACTTTGTTCTCAAGGATCTTAGGCTAGATATGAGGTGAGGGATTGGTTGTAATTTTGGTTGAATGATGTCTTTCAGTACTAAAGGTGATATCTTCAGACAGTTTTAGTCCATTGGGCAATGGAGTCTGTGGTTACAGGTTGTTTGAAGTGTTGAGTGGGATTGTCTAAACTGCAGGGCCATTTAAATATTCCATGAGACAAACTTAAAATTGTGGTGATGAAATATGATTAGCCAGTGGAAGGCAATTAAGAGTTTTCCACTAAACTGGTGATGTGAGAAAGAGATGTATTGACCAGGAGCAGGTTTGAATTCCTGAACGATAATCACTGTGAAAGGTATAGTTTGGAAGTGCAGCAATTAAGAATTACACTCTTATAACTATAACTGAGGAAAACATACATAATAGCTTAGATTGAGTTCAGGGTATTCTATGAATAAATCCTCAAGCTATTCTTTTTCCTTGCCATTAAACTTGTGAAACAGAACATGAATGGATTATGAAGAAATAACAAACATAACGAACAGGTTAAAGAAACTTATTGTTCCATGAAATACGCAGGGATCCTGTAGCATTGAGCAAGCACACCAAAACGCATCAGACAACACAGAACTTTGGAAATTCCATCAGCTTTTTTGTATTAAAACTCTGAACATTTACAACATAGTATCTCCTGAAGAGAAAATCAACAACCCCTGCAAGCTTATGCGAGGGGGAATATATACAATCGGTTATACAAAAATATCTGAACCGCTGAGTCACTTGATAAATAAATGCACTCACCAACTTTACAAAATAGCAGATAAGGAAGTTATTACTGCTCTAAATACAAAATGAATACTCTTTAATTCTGTCAGAAGTCTTTTCGACCTTTGGAGGCCACTGAGTCGGTTGAGCATTCTGCATTAATGTTGAATGATGTGTCTTTATGGCTTTGTCATGCTGTAGCTTTCTCGGCCCTGTCATCTGTAGCTGTCAGTATTGCTTTAGTGACCGAATTGGTTTGCTGAGCTGGCTTAGTCCACTCTTCTCCAGACATACTGAATACATCAAATTTTCCTGCACATGATGACTTATATTTTTTGATAAAAAAAAACTTGATGAAAGCCTCTTGTTTACAGTAACAACTGTATCATTTTGGTCCACCATTCCTGTGTAGGCAGTTGATGTCTCAAAATTGCATCTAAGGTTTCATCTGCCTCTGTATATTTGTAGAAGTTTGGAGGCACTTCAAACAAATGTTTGATCTCATTCATAATAAAGAATAAGTTCTCTACTCTGTCATAGAGACTTTGCCCAGATGCTGGCCCTGTTTCCTCTGAGGTACTTGATCCTGCAGTGATCTGATTGGTGGCAAAAGTATTCACCCTTTTGGCATAATTTTCATGTGAAAGTAGCCTCCCTGCGCTGTTCAGCAAGCCAGGAAGGCCTCTGCTCTGTAATGCTGCAAACTTATCCATGAATTTGTTTACTTCTGTTTGCATGTCCTGGCTTCTTCTATCCAATGTTTGTACCAGGCTTCTCAATGTGAGGACCCTCTTTATTAGCAGGATGGTTTTAGTTCTATTGGGGATCCCAATTGCTGCTAGCTGAGGACCTGTGCGGTTATTGAGCACGTTGATCATTCTGTTGGCTATCTCAGGCATATTGCCTAGAGATGCTCTTGCTCTTTGGACTTCCCTGTGTGCTTTTCCTATGAGCTCCATTTGCTCATGAATAGTCTCTATATACTGCCATTGATCTGTTATTGATTGGCCAATGTTGGCCCATAAAACTGTCTTGACCTCAGCTACAACTTTGTCAAGGCTGAGCTCTTTCTCCAGCTCCTTTATCTTCTCCTTGAGAGCCTTTATTTCTCTTCCTTTTTCAGCTACATTTTGTTTGGATTTGTCATATTTTTCATTTAGCTTAGCTAAATTCTCCTTGGCCTCATTTAGCTCTGCCATTTGGGCTTCCAGGGCTTGAATCTCATTCATCAGCTTCTGCATGTCAAGGCTTGGAGCCTGCTCTGATGTTGTTGCTGGTGCTGATGTAGATGGAGCTGTCTCAACTGTTTGCACTGTAGGGGGAGTAGCAATTTGAGGGGGTTCCTCAAGGCTGATTACTTGTGGAGGGAGCTGAGATGTTTGGCCTCCTTCTTTCTGCTGTAGGGCTGCCTGCAATGCAGCCTCTGTCTCTATTAATTTTTCTTCAGTCTGCACCAACTGTTTGTGCAGTGTTACCAGCAATGTTGCTGTATCCTGGTCCTTCCTCTGCTGAGCAACCTCTTCTGTTTGGGGGTGAAAGGTTGCTGGGATCTTTATCATCTTCCTTAGAGCTGCAATGTCTGCATCTCTTTCTTTTAGCAGTGCCTGCACAGCTTTGGGGTCCATTGGGTCATGCCCGAGCTCTATAATTATTTCCTCTAGAGACCTGATCCTGTTGTCTTTAGCCTAGGAGGATGCCTTTTCTAACTCCAATTGTGCAGTGGTATTATTCAAAGAATTCTGCAATCTATAATTTGTCAATGTATTATCTGCTAGGGTAGCATACACCATCTCACCCGTCTGTTTATGTAATTCAATTTGATCCATTGGGTGGATTTCCTTGGACAGGATTTCCAAGTTTGTTCTTATATAATCAGCTGCAGACTGTGGCTGCAGCGCTGTGGGCTTGAAATGGCTCATTATCATTTTTCCCTCTTGCACATCATATGCAGACATCAACCTCTGCTGGTTTGTAGGAGCCATTTTCAACAAGTGGTTGTATAGCTGTAACCTCAATGGCTCATTTCTGGTCTTGATGTCTATGAATTGTTTCTTTATGCTAGACTCACCCTTTCTTTGTTGCCCTGAGGAGCTGACCTCTCCTCCAAGTGTTCTTTGATGCTCTTGCTGTAATGAGCTAGCTGATACCTTTGTGCTGGGGGGACCCATCTGTGTTTGACCAAAAGGCATCTCCTCCTCTGAGAAAGGATTGATCCTTTGTCTCTTTTCCCCTTGTTGTGATGTTGCGTTGCTAAGGGGAGTCTGTTCCTCTCTACCTCTCTTCTTATCCCTCTCTTCATTTGTAGGGGTTTGGAGCACCGAAGTCTCCACTGTAACATTCTACACTGAGGCCTCCTTTTCTTGCGTTTGCTCATCATTAGGACAAGGAGCCTCAGCCATTTCTTCCTGCTGTTCAGGATGATTTTCAGGCTGTTGATCTTGGGCTGATTTCTGTTCTGTTTCCTTGCCTTTATCCTTGGCTGAAGTCTCTGCTGTGATTGGGGCTTGGACTGTCTTTTGTGGAGCTGTAGATGATGAGGCAGATGCTCCCACTTGAGTGCCTGGAAGAGAAAATACCTGTGAACAAAGCTCCAAGTCAGCCAACTTTTGGAGATTTCTTATTCCTCTTTGAGCTAGTTCTTCTTGTGTAGTAGCTTCTTCTAAGGTGCCTTCCCTCCATTCTAGTTGATTTGCATATTTTTCTATGTGAGGCAACCTTAAGTGACCATAACTAGCCAGCCTATATCTGATCCTTCTTAAGCTTATGAAATGAGTGAGGTCGTATGGTTTCCAAAGGAAACTGGTCTGTAAGCCAAGGCTTTCCAGCATTCTATCTGCCTCTTGCCAACCTTCCTCCCTTTTATTGTAGATGAAGTGGCCTAATTGGTTTCTAACTTTAAGCTGTGCCTTCTTGCCCCTGCTTGAAAAATGGAGTACATCAGCATTCCCAAATTTCCTGAAGTACTCGAGGGAAAACAATCTCATGGGCACATATCTGGGTAATCTGTATGGGGGCAACTCACACCCATATATTCTAATAACTGTGTGGTTTTGGTAAAAATACCAATCCCCAATGCTGTATACCTTGGACAACTGAAGAATCCTCTGCATCTCATCAGTTAGTCTTGGAGGAGGTGAGCTCAGGAGCAGAGACATGGTTGGGTGGATGAAGAGGTCTATAAACTCACAATAAGTGTATGGGGAATAAGATCTGCAGTGGAAACTAGAGGACCAATAGACCACTGACCTTGGATTGCCTTGTGCATCCACTCTTTTCACAGGAAAAGGAAATTTCTCATGCTGATAGTATAGGATTAAATGGTAGATATAGGAGGTGTATCTGAACACCCTTTCTCTTGCCAAGTCTATCAATTGTTCATGTATTTTATTGGAGATGTAAGTGGCATAGTCATAACAGATTGGGGGCTTACCAGGGGAAAACATGGCCATCATCACCAGCACAGTTTCATCAACAAATTCTATTGAATTATAGCCCAGTATGGGACTAATCATGTCTGCAAGGTCTCTGCCCAATTGATTCAGGTATACATGAGAAATGGGAGGGTACTTCATAGTCTCAGAGGTTGAATCAATGAACAATTGATTTATCTTAGTGATTTGAGCATCTGTCAGTTTAGCTCCTTGTTTTATCAGATCCATCAGTGACAAAGGAACTAATTTCTTATCAGTCTTGAAGTTCAGCATCTCTCTGATTGCTGCAGAGGTGACATAAAAAACAACTGAGCCTGAAGGGTCAAGCACAACCCTCTGAGTGGGGTCATAGCAGTCAGCACATCGGTGGATTAGGTCAGGGAACTGGTTGACCTGAGGGAGCTTGAAGATGGGGAGGAAAGAGTCCCAAATGCCCAATATATCCATTCCACTATCATGCTTGAGTTTTAATTCATTTAGCAAGTGAATGTGATACTTGCTATGCATTAGCATTTCCTCTGATATTTGGTAATCTTGATCTGCTAACGGTTTCCACTCCAACTCTCTCTGGGGGGCATTCAATGGAGCAACATTCAGGGAAACAGGTCCTACTGGTGTATCCATGTTTTACAAGTGAATTTGGTTTGAATTTCGACTATTTCTGGAAGAAATACCGTCCTGCGCGGTAGGTTAGGTAATTTGCTGAATTACAGCCCGTTTCAGAGCAACAGGGGTGTAATTGGGCACAATTGGCCGGTTTAAAAAAGGAATTAACTTGGTTTCAAGGTGTAGCAGGCCTATTTCTCAGGTGAAAATGGTCAATTTCCTGGTTTTTAATCAATGCAGGACGTAACAGAGTGCGCAGTCGGAGAATTGGTAAATACCTGGTGTTATAACGATGGAGGAGCTTGGTTGCAGTCAAATGCTGAGCGGGAGCAGCTCAGGAATGGTCTTGGTAGGTGGGCGGTAGCAAAGGATGTGAAAATACATGCGGGAGGCAGAGCAGAAAAACATATAAAAATGCGCAAAAACGGCAAAATTCGGCCAAATATGGACTTTTGGGCGTTTGCGCGAAAATTTGGATGACGTCAGCATGACGTCATTAGGTGGGGTCAGGGTCGGGTGACGTCAGCATGACGTCATCGGTTGACATGGCGGTCTGTGATTGGTCCACGAGGACTGCGTAGGTGGTGCGACAGCTCGAAGCGATGCCGGGCGGGGGTGCTGATGCGGCGGTGAGGTTGCGTGACGTTGGCATGACAGGACAGCTGAAAACCGGGAGTGGTAAGCGGTATGATATCGCACCGCTCTTCATACGAAAGCGGGATTGTCAGAAGGCGGCCCGATAAGATTTGGGGGCGACGCGTGGCAGAGGCTTGACGTCACCCTCTGACAAATTTCGGGAGGTAACGTCCGGTCTTCGGGGCCCGTCCAATATGGATGTGGGCCGTCGGATGGGAAAGCCCAGATCCGACGGTCGACGGGTCGATAAGGTGCCAGGACAATACGGCAGCGGGCGAGGCATATTTTAATATATTTTTTGAAACGCGCGCCCGGGCGGAACTTTGGGCTTTGGCGGATTTACGGGTTTTTTCACTGTTTTTTCATAAAAGAGCGCATTTACAAATAAACTTTGGATAAAGGGTAAAAGTGGGTTTTTACAAGGCTTCTTTGCAAATAGAGTGGGTAAGTGATTTCAAAGGTTTGTAAAGGGGAACAGGGTGCAGCTTAGGTTATTAGACTGACCAGGGGTCAATTTAATCCCTGCTTTTGGGCATATGGCTATAATTTCCAGGGGGAGGGAATATTTATACATTGCTTGGGGTTTATACACCATAGTGTTTATAATAGTAGGGGAAAAGGGGAACATAGGGGATTTAGATAATAAGAAGTTAGGAGTTAATATGAGTGGAAGAGGTGGATGAAGGGGAAAAAACACTAAGTTTTATATGGAATCAACCTAGTTTAGGAAGGAGATCAAAATGAAAAGAATTTTACACAAGAAATGTGGCTTTTAATGAAATAAGAACCAACAAAAGACTTTGACTTCTTTCATGAACATAGGTAGTAGTGGGATGTTAGCAATGAGTATAATGGGGTATAATCTGGAAGTTAGACATGCTTCATTGAGTTGCTGCAAAAACTGCTGAATAAGAGACCTGCACTGGCACCATGTTTTTCCTTTGGTTGGGCCAGCGACATAAAGGAAATCATGCTTCTGCAACCCCATCTACCTACCCACTCTATTGCCTAGCATTTTTTGTTACTCCAAGGAGGGTGCACTTAGACTTGCAAACCCTTATGTGCCTTTTCTTTTCCTTTGGCTTTTTCTTTTGATTTTCTATCTACAACTAACCTTATTACTTCCAAGGCCCCAGATTAAGCAGTTGGGAACCTTAATTCTCTACCTAACTACTAGCCTGCCAAGATTAGACAGTTTGGACAGGCTTCTTTCTCTATTCTAATGACAAGAAATTGAAACATGGCATGATCCAGATTAGGCTGTTGGACCATCCATCCAAATTCAGTTAACATCAAGCTATGTACACATATTGCATTCCCTTGGAAATATGGGATCTTTGTATCACCAAAGCAGAGCATATTTGGAACTTTCTTTGCCAATCATGAAATATGAAACCTATTGGTATAGGTATCTAACAGGTGTATCCATTGTGACCATCGATTGCAGCAAGTGATACATCTCCTGAATGTCCTTTTCCCTAAAGGTGGCAATTTCTATTCCACTGACACTTCTCAACACCATTGTCTATTGATCTGTATATGAGACAATCCAGTGGATGATGTCTACGCATGGAAACACGAGATACCTGCATGCAATCCGGTACAAGCTAGACTCGTGAATGTTGACATAGACTCTGTAGTCCTCCAAATTATCCTCAAATGTGCTTGAAAAGGTGTCATTGATGTCTTTCCATTTCATATTTATCTCCTTGTTTATGAACAACTTAGTGTCTTCATAGATGGGCAAGATCATAAACACTTGCTCGACTGCATCTCCAGTTGCACTCTCAACAATGTCCTTTGACCCTGCTCTCTTGCAAGCCATTGTACCTCTACTACTGAGAGATGGATGAGCACATTTGATAATTGGAGATAAAGAAACACTCATGGAAAGCACAATGTCAGTTGAAAACCAAAACAACTTGAGGACTTACATGCAACACACCTGGGCGACTGATTGGGAGATTTGCGTAATTTTCGCTGGGAGGTTGGGAGACTGATTTCCAGGACTATGAAGAACACAATATAGACTGTCAGTGAGCTTACTAACTGCTGAAACTACACAGATTACAGTCCAGCTTGGCCTACTGAGGACTGAAACTGCGCAATTCATAGTTTCAGTCGGCAATGACTGCAACCCCGAAAATTGCATCTACGCAATTCCGGGGGCTAACAGGGCACCGCCTCTTAGAATTGCATAGAGCAATACTGGATGCTAGTGTTGGTAAATATCTATGCAATTCCTGTGAGGAATGTAGAGCCTTCACTCTCAGAAATGCATAGTGCAAGCCAGGCAAGGAATGGTCTGGGCCAAGGCAGCCCAGACCCACTGACGGGCAACTACAAACATGAAAAGGATGAATGCATGTGCGAAGCTGAGTGCAGAAAAGAGTGAATGATCGTGCATGAAAATAATGAGTGTAGGATTCAGTAAACCAGAAAACAAGTAAGTGTGTGAAGCGAGTCAGCGCAATGACAACCGTGAGTGCAGAAACAATGTCATGCATGCGACAATAGTGAGAAGCAATGGAAAACTTGAAACAATGCTTCTACAAGCTAATATGCATTAAAATGACAAAAAGTGTTAAAAAAACTAAGAAAACAACACTCACACAAACTGAAATACAAAATGCGATAGCAAAGGAGAAAAAGACATGAAAAGCAGACTTACCTGAAAAGAGCTGAGTTGAGTGTGTCAAATGCTCCTAGATGCGATGTGGGATGCTAGATCTCAAATATCAAAGTGAATAATGAGATTTGAAGTGTCGAATAAATATTTTTGATAAGATTGAGGCTTATGATGCACATACCATAAATCTAGGAAAAAATGACACTTGGCGGGGGGTTTCTAAAATGACTTTTGCATGTAACCCCAACTGCTAAAAATTGGTCCCTAAAATCCAGGGATGTTTTTTGATTTTGATTTTTCTTTTTTCCTTTTCAGGAAAAGCAACCCATGCATGCAAATCAACATTTCTCAGTCTTGGAGGGAACCACTTAACTTGGGAGAACATGCAATGGACCTCAAACCTGTGGATGACTTCTGCGTAGTTTTCAGGCTGAGTGGCTTTAGCTTCCCCTCAGGCTCTGCGCAATTTCTGGACTGAATCCAAGGTTGTCAGTCAGATCTACGCAAATTTTGAGTGCAAGCCTAGTGATGGGCTGATCTACGCAATTTTCAGAGGGAAGGATGCCTACTTGCTCTACGCATTTCTAGAGAGAAACATGTTGACTTGATGTTCTATCCAATTCTGGAGAGGAAGGATGGTTTCCCTCTAGTTCTGTGTAATTTTCCAAGTGAGCACAACAACCAAAAAATGACAAAGTACCACGATGTAATATTATGGGTGGAAGGAAAACAAGCTAGCAAAGACAAGTTGATAAGCCATGAAAACTCAACTGAGGCATAAGTACTTGTCAGTGCAAGACATGATGCTAAGGACGGTTGCTAGGAAGGCTACAAAACTAAGCTAAGGAAAAAATTTGGAGGGTGGTTGTAGCCTCTACAACACTACCATCATATCAAATTTCAAGAATAAGATATCTTAAAGACTTCTTTCCGGTGCCATTATGGCCACTATGAGTTTTGGTTATGCCATTTGGGATAACCAATGGCCCTGCTACATTTTAGTCTTGCATGAACCACATATTCAATAAAAAGTTATGGAAGAATTTGTTGGTTTTATTTGATGAGATACTCATCTACAATAGGATTTGGGAGGATAATCTCAAACATAGATGAGGTGTTGGGGATTTTGGAATAACAACAACTCTATGCCAGAGAGTCCAAATATGAGTTTGGCATGAATGAGATGCTTTATTTAGGGCACATGAGCTGGGAGAGTGGGGTCTAGGTGCACCAAGATAAAATTGGGGCAATCATCAAGTGGCCTACCCTTAAGAATGTGACATAATCAAAAATATTCCTAAGTTTGTGCACCTCTTACAAGAAGTTTGTTAATGGGTACTCTCAACTGACAGCGCCTCTTACAGACGTCACTAATAAGGGAGCCTTTTGCTGGACAGAGGAAGAACAAGAAACCTTTAAGATATGAAGCAGGTGATGAGTTCATGTCTTGTGATAACATTCCCATACTTCACTCAACCATCCGTGCTTGAGTATGATGCATTGGGATAGGGATAGGAGCTATGTTGATGCAAAATAACCATCAAATTTATTTTGGGAGCCACAAACTTAGGGAATATGAACGACATTACTCAATATATGATAAAGAGATGTTGGCCATCATGCATGCATTGACCAAATTCATACAGTACCTGGGGCAGAACAAGCTTAAAGTTAAGACAAATCATAACAAATTAAGGTTCCTCATGGAGTAAAAAGAGTTGAGTGAGCACCCAAAAAAGTGGATCAACAAACTACATGCATATGACTTTGAGATTGAGTATGTGAAGGGAAAAATCAATGTGGTATTCATTGCCCTTTCCAGGATACCACTCTCTCTCTCTCTCTCATGGAGATTACAGATGACTGGAAATATCTCCTACTAGTCGAGTACTACAAAAACAAGCTTTCTTGTGAGATCCTCATTAGGCTGATTCAAGATGATAGGTACCGTGCCATAAATGAAATTATCTATTATAAGGGATATATCTACCTAGTACTAGAGTCTCAACATAAATAAAATATCATACAAGTAATGCACAAATCACCGCTGGTAGGGAACCCTGGGTACTTGAAAACTTATAGGCAAATCAATGAATGATTCACATTGGAGGGCCTTGAGATAGATGTATTGAGGTTCATGAGGGAGTGCAACATTTTTCAACCAACCATAGCACACTCACTCAACAGGACTACTTTAAGCCACATTTCATACAAGAGCAAAAGTGGAAAAGCATTTATATGGATTTTATTTATGGGTTACCTTAGGTGTAGGGGAAGTACTACATTGATGTGGTGGTTTATTAGATGATGAATTTTGCACATGTCTTCACCATACATTCTTGATACTTGGCATCATATGTGGTAGAGTTATTTTTTAGGGAGATATTCTAGTTGCACAAACTACTAAAGATTATTTTCAGTGATAGGGACATCAAGTTCATGAGGGAATTTTGGTAGGAGTTATTTAGGCTAGTTGTGACAAAGTTAACGTCAAGTACTAGTAACCACCTGCAAACTTATGGGAAAATCAAGATAGTCAACATACATCAGGAGGATATTTGATAAATGTGACAGGACAACAAAAATCTTCGATATAGTGGTTGCTCTTGAGAGATCATTACTATAAAACTACTTATTACACGTTGATTGGGATGAATCCCTTCAAAACCCTATATGGGTATGATGCACCAACATTTGCAGATCGAGTGTTTGGAGATAGTAGGGTGCCTATAGCAAAGGACTAGGTTTAGGAGACCTAAGACATACTATGACTCCTCAAAGATAATGCACAAATAGCTCACAATCAACAAAATATTTATGCATACATGCATCGTGTGGAGAGTAGCTTCATGGTATGATACTTGGTATATCTTCTTCTACAACCCCACCAAAAATCATCTCTTAAGAGGAAGGGGGAAGAAAGATTGAAACCTAGATTCTATGGAACCTATAGGATTGTGAGGCACATAGGAGAGGTGGCTTATGAGCTGGAGCTTCCAAAGGGGTGCAAGATACACAATATCTTCCATGTTTAATAAAGGGAACACGTTTCACCTAGGAGAAAATCTGATATAAGTTTTTAGGGGAAAAGGGGGACATGGGTCCTAGGCTAATGAAAAAATCACTTTTAAACTACAAAGTGAGAAAACCCACTAAAGTGACTTTGTTAAAAAAAAGTCAAGTGAGCTATAAAAAAGGGAAGATGACGAGTCTCTCCCCATTCTTGCATTTTCTCACTTGAAAATTAGAATTTTGGACAGATATTGAGAAAAAAACCAGGGTTTTGTGAAAGCCCTCATTCTGGTTGCTAGTTTTGGTGTTGAAACTATACACCCTAGCTAGTGTGGGAGAAAAGTCACTCAGATTCTGACATTGTGATTTATTGTTGAAGAAGAGGAAGATATTTTCAGAAAGGAGTAAGTCAGAGGTGTTATCAATTGATTTTACAGTTCCACTTTTAGTATTCTATATTCTCTTGGTAGGCTAAGTTTACATATCCCAAGAGATCGAGTTCCATCACTCCAAGAGGGTCGTGTTCTGCCATTTACAAGGGGTTGAGTTTATTACCCATGTTGCTGGATGAGTTTCATTGGTCAAGAGATTGAGTTTCCTTCAGTTAAGATGGCTGAGCTATTTTTCAAATACAATCCCTTATAGGACCAAGTTTCTCTTGTGAAGATTGATTGAAATTAGTTATTGTTGGGGTGCGAGTTACCTATGTTTTTACTAGAGAATTTTGGTAGAGTTTCCTTCAATTATTGGTTGAGTTTATTGTCAAGCATTTCCTCTATGAGTTGACGGCTAAGATCTGGTATAAAAAGAAAAGTTTTTTTTTTGAGGTTGAGTAGCTATATAAACGAGGCCAGGTTCTTCTTTTGGGGGTACTTGTTCGAGTTTCCAAGAGGAAACCTTCATATTTTCTAAGGAAATGTTGATGGGGCTGAGAAGACACCTATATATCACTCCAAATCATCTATGAGAATTGGGCTTCCAAAAGTTTCCTCTGGGGTGCTATCCTACAACCATATTATTTGCACTAAGTTGTTGGTATTTAACATGACATCTCTCCTAATATCACTATAACATCTTTTTATCTATGATATGTATTAATTTATGAGTTTAATAAAAGTATTATAATGTTGCTGAAGTACATTTTGGGAATTTATTTGGTAATATATACAGTTTTCTCAAGATAAAAAGATATAAAAGTGCACCTACAACCTAACATATGGAAACTATTTGACAAAATGACTTAATGACACACTCAAACAAAATTAAGAAATTTACTAGGAAATTTGAGATATTCTTAGGATCATATCTTATAGATGAAGACTTCAAGGAGGTGTTTCAGTGGTTGCAAAGTTAGACTCATGTGCACGATGGTGACAACACCATTGACTACCATCTCCACGATGGGTTACTCTACATGTTGGATTAAATTGTGTTCCTAAAGGTGAGCGATTGCAGCTGATTAGACAGACTCACACCTCCAATGTTGCAGGGAACTTTGGTGTAGAAAATATAGTGGCAAACTTGCAAATATATGTGTATTTGCCCAGGATGCAAGAACAAACAACTAAGTTCTTAAGAAGATGCATGCTTTGTTGTACCAACAAGCCTAGTAATAATAAATAAAGTCTATATCATCCCATACATGTTCCCACTTATCCTTGGGAAGATATTTTTATGGACTTTGTGAGAGGTTTACCAAAAACCAAGAAGGGACATGACTACTTGTTCATGGTAGTTGACAGGTTCAACAAGATATGTGTTTTGATGCCATGTAAAAAGACCATGAGTGGGCTAGAAGCAACAAAAATGTTCTTTGAACAGGTTTGGGTGCATTTTGGTATACCAAGGAGCATCACTTTGGATAAGGAAATGAGATTTCTCAGTGTATTTTGGACTATATTGTGGGAGAAGATGGATAGCAAGTTGAAGTGGTCTACAACATTCCATTCATAGATAGATGGGCAGACAAAAGTAGTCAACATGATTTTGGTGCAACTTTTGAGAGGTTATACTCTAAAGCATCCAAAGACCTAGGATGAAAATTTGGTATATATACAACATTCTTATAACAAAATAGTCTACAATTTTACTGGTAAGTCCCCACTTGAAACTTACTTGGATATCTGTTGCCTTCACATTTGGATACTGCATATGGGAAGAAAGGAGGAGCGGGGGAGGATCTTATAAAGTATGACTTGACCGCTGAAAATTTTGTAGAGAAGATCAGGCATATCCATATATAAGTACAAGATACACTGCAAAAGTCACAGGAAAAATATAAGACCAAAAATTATCAACACATAACAGAGAAATCATCAAGGTGGGAGACAATGTATGGCTATAGTTGAACAAGGAGAGGATACAACGTACTGGTAATAAAATCAAGGATTTGTGCCGGTATGGTCCATTTGAGATGCTGGAAAAGGTGGTTGATAATGGATATCGACTCAATCTACCACCATATATTTTCATTTACTCAGTTGTGAATGTAGAGTCTGAAACTCTATGATCCTTCCATGCTAGAGCAGGAAGAGGAACAAGTCATACCTTCTATGCAGGATTTCGTAGCAGATGTTTAGGTAGATTTGATAGAAGATATAATTTAGAAGAAAAACTATAGAACTACAATATAGAGGCAAAGACCTTTCGAAATTTGGGTTGAAAGGATAACTTCTAGGAAAAGCTAAATGGTACACCTGAGAAAAGGTGGAGGAAAAACTTACTCACCTGATTTAGTATAATATTTTTTGGACCAAAATCCTCTCAAAATTAGGAGGTGTGATCTGAATTGGATCATTATATTTTTTTATCCATCTCGATGCTTTCAGAGTGGAAAAAGTGGAGGAATCAACTCACAAGGCCATTTTTACTAGCGGGACCCAGTTTGGAAAATTGGGGTTTGAAACATTCTGGGAGAATTTTGAGGCATCAAATGATTTTTTTGGGGTAAAAATTTTCTAATTTATAACAACACCTTTTTTCATATGCTACACACAAACACCTTTCCAACGACATAGAAATCTCGTCAATCAGAGTCCATATGCAAAAGTTATGCCACATAGAAGTAGACATTCTTGTTTTCACCACCACAATTCGAGAAGATGCTATGTCAGCCCCCATTATTCATGGAAAAGGGTCTAGACACATGATTACGATGAATAAGACTATTGTAACTTTGGTTAAGAGTTGAGGTAGTCAAACTAACCACTAGTAGGCTATCGAGTTGTTTAATAATGATACCACTAGGAGGAAAAGTGGTTTCATTCTTTCGAGTGCATTTATTCCACAAAAGAGGAAAAATAGTTAAGAGGGATTGGAGATAGATCACACAAAGAGGATTTTTGCACTATATTAGCCCATAGGCCACAAGTCATATTTCTTTGTGATCACAACCATTTTCTACTAAGAGAAAGAGAGCATAGTGGCCTCACCTCCCATTTGGGTTTTTTCCCGAAAGGTCTTTTCCAGGTCCTATCTTGTTTGAAATTTCCATTTGTGAGTTTTTATTTCATTGTTCTCTATTTTCAGTATAATTTTAATTTGCATGCATACAAAATTAATTGTAATCTACAAATCCATAAATCTAAAGAGAAATAAAACCCTAATAGTGTAGATTTCAAATTTTGAAATATAGTTTTATTAGATCTGTCATGACAAACTGTCGAGTGGAATATCCAAGATAGTTTGTAGATAGTTTTTGGATATATTATGGGAGATAGATAGTTGATTTGGATATTTTATTATGACATATTTTTATTGTTAGCTATTTTATATAAAATAACTTATTGTACAATAAAGAGACATGAATAATGTATGGTTGAATTGAATTTCCTTTTAGGGGTTTCTTGAGTGTAAACATGTGGTCTCTCTTGTTTGATATATGTTTGAGTGTATTTATTAGAATTTGTAAACCGACATTTGGTATTAGAGTGCATATTATCTTAAGGGCTTAGTAGTGCCATGGTTGTGATCCATTGGAGGTGTAACCTATAATGGAGATATGTTGGTTCAATGAAATGATGTATGATTGTGAATTATGAGAGTTTTGTCATTGGTTTATTGTGAGAGAGAAAGATCCCATTAAACATAGAAGGATGAGCTTATAATCATGCAAAGAAGGAAAAATTATTACCAAAATATACGTTGAAAACCTTCAGAAAGTGTTAGAAACCAAGATAATACTGCGGGGGAGGGGGATGGGGTGGTGAATTAATATTATGAAAATATAAATCTTTCTTTCACAAAATAAAGAATAATTAGCACCAAAAATCACAATCGATAACACATCATATTTATAAATCGAGGCACGACATATAATGTGGAAAATCAACTGGGAAAAACACAAAAGTTTTTTTATTATGATGCAATATTTAGGCCACAACTTGTATTACATCAATCTTGTAGAATCTAACCTACTTGAAGGCTCCAACCCTTAATCTGTTACAAGCTCCAACTTGTTGGCTCCAACCTTAAGGAAGCTCCTACTCCCAAATTTCACAACTACTACTGAAAGGAAACTCCAACTCCTTAGAATGAAAACTACAACTTGCTTGACCTTCTTGATTCCTCTGTCATACAATTTTCAAACTCAAATCATGAAGACATCACTTTCATAAAAATAAATCAATTTTTGTTCATAAAGTCACCATAAATCACCTTCAACACTGATACAAAATTCTTCTTTGATCTCTAATTCGATCCATCTCACAACATTCTATTCATACCAATTCTCCTTATAAAGAAATTTGAGCTTTTAATTGTAGTGTTTAACTTTCGTTAACTTCAGCTCAACTAATTCTTTAACTTCTTTGTTATCTTGATGTTCTCTTGTTGTTTAACCTATTTATATCTGAGTTCTGCATGTGATCAATATGCTCTTCTTCCCCGCATGATTTTTTGG
The DNA here is from genome assembly GCA_031772625.1 of Pinus tabuliformis. NCBI lineage: Eukaryota > Viridiplantae > Streptophyta > Pinopsida > Pinales > Pinaceae > Pinus > Pinus tabuliformis. Next base: position 432,805,766 of record CM062804.1, read on the forward strand.
AGTTTACTCTATGTTTAATTGTTGTTTAAAATAAATTGTGGCTCATTATAAGGTTTAGTAGTGTTGAGAAATATAGGGCATAACAATTATGTGATTTCTCTTCTATTAGTAACTGCTTGTGAGTGATTTTTACTTCCTTATATTAGGATATATCTTACTTAGGTTATTAGTGTTCTTCTTTATCAAACAACTACCAATGCATAAACCATAAAGAGACAAGACACACAAAATATAGGCTATCAGTGAGGGCCAAAACCTCTCACTCTTGAGAGGAAAAACTTTATAAATTCTTCTTTTTATAGATATTCCAATTGACGAATACTAATACCAAGACCCTTGACCTATTTTACACTCCAATACCAAGCCATAAATCTTCTTCTTCCTTCAATGAAAGTCAAATATCATCCTCCTTTACTGCCGCCTTCCAGATCTCAACTTCCTCTTCTCTGTTTCAGATTTGCAACTTCTTAGCTTCCTTCAGAAATCATAGCATGTGCGAAGTGTCACCTTTGAGCCCTTGATTCCCTTCACTTTAGGTGGAGATTTCTTGCTTGTCAACTCAGCTTGATGTCACCCTTGTTCTTCACCCAAAATACTCTCCTTATAGTGACTGTGATATTTCGACCTTCTTCCTGCAATAGACAACAAAGATCTCTTACACATGTGGAGGTTTACAACCCTTAAAATATACCCAAATATGACCCTAAGGACTTCGATCTTCCTTCTCTTCACTTTTTTGGTTGGGAGGCTTCTTCCTTGACCTTTTTCGCACCTTCTGATTTCATACTTGCTTCACCGAAATTGTGTATCCTGAAATGAGGCTGAGATGCCTATTTATAGTCATTGGAACCTCCATAATGAGATGGCATGAACTGAGGTTGAGTCAATGTGTCATTTTGAGATATTTCATTATTCTTTTGAAGACAACTTGAAGGAGGTGACTTTTTTCTTGTCTTGGTGTTGGGTGTAGGATCCCCCAAGGGAAGTTTTGGGGCTTAGAGCCCAGATTTTGGTAAAAAATTGTAATTCCAATGTAAAGACTTCACGTTCTGTGGGCGCGGAGCATGTAGTTTGTTAAAGAGTCATAAGGTTGTCCACCCTTAATTTTGTTATTGTAATTTCGGTTGTAAAGATCTACCCATGGTCCATGGACCATGGGATTGCATAAATAGAGCAAGGATTTAAGTAGTTTAATAGCAATAAGCATAAGGAAAATGAAGAACTTATGATGTGTGTGAGATAGATCTAAAGTGTAAAGTCTAGTTTTGGGTCGTAGAGTAGGAGAAGGCTCTGCATTTGAGTGCACAGAAGCCTATTAGTTCAAAGCTGAGCGCATGAAACCCTGCTGTTGAGTGCGCAGGGCGAGTCAAGTCTGTAACAGTTGGAAGAATAAATAAAGAGAAGTTTCCTATCATTTCTGTGTATTTATTTCCTATTTTATGCATCTGTTATCTTGGGTATGAAATTCACTTCTAATACTTATATGGTGCGCAAATGTGTATAATTGTATTGATTAAGTGAATACAAGATAGAATATCTATTTAGGCGAATTTAACTAAGATCTGTTAAGAAGATAAGTAAGATATGCGGTGTAGTTTGGGGAATTAGTACAGTTCGCTGCCATAAGTAGTGTGAAAGCATCTCAGCCGTTGTTTAGGGTTGTGCAAAAGACGATTGTAACAGACCGTGAAGGTAATGAAGGTTGGAACAATGTGTGAAGAAAACTGTGTGAAGACAGGCATAGTTGGACTAAACAAATATTGCAGACATCTCAAGGGTGCAGAAACCTGGTTCTAGCATTCCCCCATACTGCTTCGGGTGAGACTTCAGTCCACACTCTATGAGCTGATGCCGAAAGGGCCAATAGTGTAGGGATTTGTTTGGCTAAATAACTCTGAACCTGGGTCAGATCCCCATAAGCCAACAAATGGTTCCATTTCCAAGACCGGAATCTACATAGAGATGTCTGATGTTGTATCATTGGAATCCAACTAAGAAAGAAATTGAAGGCTGGTTGGATAGAAGAATTCACAAATTCGTGGCATAGGAGAACAAAAACCCACGACTGTCAAAAGAAGAGTGGCTAAACAACTACCTGTATACAGAGAACCACAAAATCTTTTTCGCGTCCTTGCCTACTCAACTATATGAGTGGATCACGAAGCTAACAGATAGCCAAGGAAGGTGGAAACTTGACGATCTTATTGTGTGGACCCCAGAGCTAGTGTGAAGATTGGAAGCATTGGAGGATAAGATCACACGTGCTGTTGATCATTGACTCAATCGTATTATAGGAGGATTTGTTACTGAGTTTGCAGTTGATACCTCATTCAACTACAATGAGGTAGAGATCCACTTTCTCAAAGGACCGCAAGGTAAGTAAATAAATTCTTTAAATACTTGGATTAAAATGCTATTGTACAAAAAGAGGGTTATGCATTTACCTTGATGTTCGGGGCTACGTGAAGTGGAAAGGTTTACAGGAACAAAGGAAATAAGGGTCTAGAAAATAGCCCCTTGATTTCACCTCCGTGAGGAGAAGAGGAAGAGCTCGCGAAGGTCTCTCCGCCAAGTGCCATTCATTTGATAAGGAAAAGAATTCCATGAATACCACCTCCACCCACACCACCACCGGCTTCACCGCCATCACCTCCATCTTCACCTCTACCAACTCCACCACCACTGCGATTCAATATGACAAGCACGATGAAGTATCCTGTGTTCAAAGGTTTGGGAAATGAGGATCCAGACCAATTCTGGTTCGTTGTAAGGGCTATATGGGATGCACAAGGTGTTACAGATGACCATATAAAGAAGGTGATGTTGGTTAGTGCCCTACAGGATAACGCGTTGACCTAGTATATTAAGTACTCCAACGATAATCCGAATGCGAGATTCATGGATATCCAAGCAGTGATAAATAGAGAATTTAGCAGGCCTAAATCTGAAGCGTAGTTGATCATTGGATTTAAATAGATTATGATGCTACCAGGCGAGACTCCTTGGGAGCTAGATCAGAGGCTAAAATGTACGATTTACGAAGCCAATATGAATATGACAGATGGAAAGCATTGCGAGTGGTTTGTAGCTTCGCTACTACCACATTAGGGAAAATTTTAAGAACCCCCCCTAAATTTATATATATAATAAATGGGCGAATCTCCAAGGTATATAGGAAAAATGGAAGGCGATTATATTAATAATATAATATGTATATATAATTTTTTGGCGAATCTCTCACCAGGCATGGCAAATATTTTACTCAATTATAAAATCTTGTAAGATCTTGGCATTACCATGGGTCAATACCATGGGTTATTATGAACCTGGAGCTTAAAAGTTACTATTAGTAATTTATAAAAATTAATAAAATTAATAGTTGATTTTTATTTTATTTTTTATTTTAACCAAGCTAAAATATTTAACATATATTAAATTACAACATCCATTTTTACTCTTGATCCACCCCCGAGAGGGATCAAATATTTTTTCACTCTATGCTAGTTTGCATATCACGATATTTGATACCTCTAGGGGCTTAGTAGATCCAGAGTAAAGATGGATCTATGCTGGTTTAATTCCCCCATTTAAATAGGCTACATTCCAGGTGAATACCATGGGTCAATACCATGTGCCATTTTGGTGAATACCATGGTTCAATACCAGGTGCCATTTTGGTGAATACCATGGGTCAATACAATGTGCCATTTTTATTTTTATTAATACTAATATTATGGTTAATAATGTTTTTTTGCATGGTATTAATAACAATCTAGTCCATTTTTTGAGTGTTCATAAATATAAGGTGACTTATGGAGTAAATATAAAAAAATGTTTTACTTGTTTACCATACCTCTCGTTTATTTATATTTTTATTAATTTACCATACCTCTTTTACAAATATGGTATTTGGCCCATAGGATTCACTTAAATAAAACCTCTTTCTTGAGCCTTCATAAATAGAATGAGGGTTATGGACTAAATATAAAAAGAGGTTTTATTTATTTACCATACGTCTAGTTTATTTATATTTTTATTTATTTACCATACTTTTTGAGTAAGTATAAAAAGACGTTTTATTTATTTACCATACCTCCACTTTACTTATATTTTTATTTGTTTACACCCTTGCATGTATATAAGGTGACTTATGGAGTAAATATAAAAAATGTTTTATTTATTTACCATACCTCTCATTTATTTATATTTTTATTAATTTACCATACCTCTTTTATAAATATGGTATTTGGCCCATAGGATTCACTTAAATAAAACCTATTCTTGAAAATGGGCGAATGGATTCACTTAAATAAAATCTATTCTTGAAAATGGGCGAATGGAAGGTTGTAACTCCTAATTTCAAGGGCTAAATTTACCTTTTTTACCCTCTGCCTTAAAATAAGGTGGGCTATTTGAGGTGATTTGTAAAAATGTACTATGATACAAAATATTCGCCCACTAAAAACTTAAAACCCCTTAATTTTGCCAAAGGGCGAACATTCGCCCCTAAAATTTTCTATGTACCACATTTAAGGAGTGCGCTATCGCATCAGAAGATAGTGACTCAGGCAGAGGCCTTAGAGATTGCTATGAGGCTACAGGAGACCGCGATGCAGGATCCTAATTTGGGAGTTCAGTAGATCCATGCGTAGTTGAAGAATCTGTGCCTTGAGATGCAGAGTTTGAAATAGGATAGGATGGTTCAACTAGAAGTGCACGAAGAAGTGTGGTGTGTGAAATGCAAGGGTTAGGGTCGTGACAATGACCACTGCCTAGTTTTTACAAATTACCTCACAGTAGGAGGACCAATGCCTTTAAAGCCAAAGGCTCAAGTAGGACCTAGCACAGTGCCTTCTTTGTGGTGCGCGATTTGTCAAATAGCTAGAAAACATGCCACAGACAATTGTCACTTGTTTTACTAGTATACACAAAACTCGCAACAGTTGTTCTGCAACTTTTGTAGGTCAGTGGGACATGACAAGCGCACTTGTAGAAGCTATGAGTTGATGATGGATAGAAATCCTACCTATCAAGTTCAAGCCGAAACGTGGCCCCTTGACCAGAATGTAGGAATGGTGCGAACAGGATTTTAGGGGTGCGGATGAGGCCAAGGTTTAGGAGGACCTGGTAGAGGTCGTCGAGAGTTGATTTGCTATAATTAGGAGGGCTAGGACATTATGCCCACGATTGCATGAATCCAACACACCCTTCTTGTTTATATTGCACGTTGTTTGATCATGAGACAAAATATTGTCCTACGCTAATAGCTAGGATACGTGACAAAGGAGCGCTACCGCCTCCCCGGAATCAGAACCTGCAGATGATGAGGTATGAGCCGTGCAAGGAAGATATGAATGTGAACATTGTGCTTCGAAGTGGAATAGAAATGCGAGATGACAAAGGAAAACAACCAAAATATAGTACTTGGGTTCACAAAGCTCTGGTGAAAGAAACAGAGTTTTATTTGGAGCGCACTCGGGAAACCTTCATGGAAGCTAAGAAGAGCTTCGCTGATGCCTCCACTTTAGGAAGCAAAGATAAACCGGAGCTGGAAATGGACCCATATATGCTCACAACGTTCCTGGAAACCTGTATGAAGTTACTGTGTGATAGTAAGGCTATGAAAGGGTTATACAAACTCATCAACAGATGCGCTAGGACGACGCCAGGAGAACCATGCATAGTCCGGAAGATTGGAAAGCATAAGACAAGGATGGGACAAGAAATGAGTCTGACCACGCAGATCAGAGAATATGATATGGATCAAGTCATCTTGGATTTGGGATCAGATGAAAATGTTCTATTGAAACAGACATGGGAGCGAATGGGAAGACCTACGTTGTAGTGGTCTCCAATTCAGCTAAGGATGGCAAACCAATAGAAAATAATACCCATGGGGTGATTGCAGGGAATAACTGTGGATATTGAGGGAGTGAGTGCGCTGGCTAATTTTGAAGTGATAGATATTGTTGATTACAACAATCCCTATCTTGCGCTCCTCGGAATTGACTAGGCCACTAACATGAACGGGGTAATCAATCTGAAGAAGCGAAAGACGATTTTTTAGAAGAAGTCAATACGCGTAATTATACCCCTGGACCCTACTGAAGGATCACGCTATACGGATCCGGTCCATGACTATGAAAGTGATGATGATTTGGACTGCATCTATAAGATAATAGTGCAAGACCAAGACTAGGTTAATCCCACCGCAGATGGGCAAATTACATGGGAGCGTGGAAGCTCTTGCACTTCGGATTCTGATGAGGAGATATAGTGATGGAAGAATCAATTACACAAAGAAACTACGCTGAACTGCAATATGATGACAAGGTCGTTGCGTTGTGTGTCGATAGAAGTAAGAGATATTCCTACTTATGATGGTCTAAATGAGGTAGATACCTTCTTGGATGCATTTGAAAGAGAGGTGCTGGAAAAGCAACACTTCCAAGCCTTAGACTTGGTACTATGTGCTACACACGTGAGATGGTGTGGTACACACAAAGGAAGCTTTGATGATTGGCGTGAATGTAGGAGAATGATGTGCACACGATTTGGGAAGCCTAGGGTGTGACTGACAGACAAGTATGATGGGAAGGATGATCCGTGTGTGCATCTAGCCAAGTGGACGCAAGCTTATGGAAAAGAGCACAAACCTTTGCAGGTGCACACGTACTCCATGCTGAAAGACCTAATCAATATGCATGTTTTGGGGGGGAGAGCTCGCAGATGGCTCTTAATGTTGGGAATACATTATGTAGGAAGAGTAATCGTGCAAAATATTCTACGCACAAAATCATTCGACAAGGTATGCAATGCGCTGGACAAGGTATCCAACATGCAGCGAAGTGATTGGGACCTATGCATCCCTGTAGTGTTATGGGCTTATCGAACGACATGAAAGAAACTAATGGGACAGACACCTTTTAGGCTTGTTTATGAGTAGAAGCCGTAATGCCTATGGAATACATTATGCCTACTCTGCACATAACAACACTCATAGCTATGACGGATCACAGAGCCTTGGAGAAGAGGCTCGCGTAGCTAGAAGAGCTTGAAGAAGAACTATTTTTGGTTGGATTCCACCAGCAGGTCAAAATTAGTGTGGAAAGGCTTGGCACACTCAAAATATTAAGCTACACACATTCAAGGTAAATGATTTGGTGTTGTTGTATGATAGTAAGTTTGATAAATTCCCAAGGAAATTTAGAATGCATTGATTAGGGCTGTATGTTATTAAGGATATTACAGATGGAGGGGCGGTACAGTTGGTCAAGTTAAATGGAGAGCCCTTCCTAGGAAAAGTGAATGGTAGTCATTTGAAGCCATGCATAGGTGGCCCAACCACTTGACTAGCCAATGGAAGCATAGTATTAGTGCTCCAGGCAGCTGAAAGAAAGCGCGAGACTATAAACCACTATGCATGGGGACTGTGTAATGTCAGGACTATACATAGTAGCGAAGTGTCACAGGGTCCACAACAACGCGAGGGTAGCTGTGCTGCCGGATGGGTCGGTTGGAAAGTGACTGTTATAGTCACTATTCATGATGTGATGCTTGGTTTGAGACCAAATGGAATGGGCAACAGGAATTTAAGGAAAACTTTATGGGCTATATTCTTGAAAATTTGCTGCCAATCGAGCATTAATGGACCGAATGTGGGGGGAATGGTTGAATTAAAATTCAAAAGGCGTTATAAATCACAAAGGGCTATCTAGAAAACAACACTTGGCAATTTGAGGACTGATTTGTTGCGCACATAGACAAAACTGAGACTTGTTCGATCTTCTGAAGGCGAATTTGTTGCTTGAGCAATTACTCGAGACGTTGAGAGAATTGTGGAATCGCACTATGGCATCACTCGAAGAAGGTATGGATACCGGAGCAATGATCGTTGAGGAAATCACATAGGAAATTATGGAAGTGGAAGCCCCAGAGAGCGTTGGGATAGTCACTGAAATCCCTAAATCAACGTGCGTGTTGAGACCCAAGAAAGACAAGCAAGCCATGGTACCAGTGCACATATCACCTAGAAATCCACTGAGGACTAAGTTCACCATGGAAGAAAAGGCGAAGACTATCGATTTGGAGGCCCCTAAGGAAGAAGAGTTCGAAGAAATCCTAGTTGAGGAGGAGGATGTAGAGATGGAGGTCAAAACCCAGGGTGCAGACCCTCTCACCAAACTGCCTGCATATGTTCCTCTGCGGAAGGGTAAAGAAAAGGTGCCCAAGGATATAGATGAGAGTAAGATCTCTCTGTAGACTCCGCTACTCCCTGATGACATTATTTTTGAAGGAGCGCACTTGGGAAGGGTGCCCATGCTGAAATTTGAAGATTGGGACCTTGCAGACCACGAGAAGTTCTCGCATCTCATGATCGTGCAACTAATGAGCCAGAAGATAGACGCATCAGCTAGAATGATAGAGTTGGAGCTACGAAAATGGCTGAGAGGTGTAGAGAAAGTAGGGTTACTAAACCTGCTCTGGGTGTCGCATTACCATCACGCCCCAGTGATCATTTTTGTCATCAGGCAGCTACTCTGCTTGGCGCATGATGGATGCTTATGGCTGGAGGAGCCCATCCCCATCACAAACCATTTGATTCAAAGGATTACTCAGCTCCCTTGTGTAGGGGAGGACCCAACAAACATCTCAGAGGGAAAGAGATGATTTTTCCATCGTGGAGGCCATGAAGAAGAAATTTAAACTGGATAAGAAGAAGCAAGGGTATGTCATTTCTAGCATCAACAACCTTGCTTTCAAGGTCGCGATGCAGATATTGGAAGGGAAGGTGATACGGAAATTCCGCGCGGATGAGGTGCTCGCTCTGGTGGTTGCACTAGCAACATAACACATAGAAGGGGTCTAGTTTAATTGGGAAAACTATCTATGTAGTGAGTTCCTAGAGAACTGCCATGATGCACAGGAGCAGGGAAAAACCTTTCACTATGCATGGCTTCTGTTGTCAATAGTACTGGTGGCATGGGAATTTCCTGAAGATAGCTAGTTCCCGATGATCACGCAGGACTTTCTAGAGACAGCAAACTACGCTTCGCTATGGGCAACTAGGGATGCACAAAGGATAAGGGAAAGAAAAATATTCTAGGTGCTCATGGAGATGAACATCAGAATGGGGATTAATCACAAGCCATGGTTATCAACCACGGTCTAAAACAGTCTGTAGAGCTTCACGGAGTTCAAAGTAGACTTCCACCATGTCTTCATCAGGGTGTGGAAGGACCCTACGAAGACGTGGCGTGAGCTACCCTATTTGGAAAACGATGATGTAATTTTCATGGTCCTTGAGTCTTGGCCACTGGAGTGGCATGCTCTAGCTGGCTCTGCAGTGGAAGCAAATAAGTTCATCGAACAACAGAAGAAGGAAGAGGCAAAACTGTGGATGGCGCAACTAGAAGAAAAATACAAGAAGGAGGAAGTAGTAGCTAAGGCCTAGGTGGTGCACGATGCTGCGAAGTTGGCAGAGGAGTAGTAAAAGGTAGTAGAAGAAGAGCGTGAAGGAAAAAGGTCACCTTCACCTGAGCCGGAGACCGATATAAAACAAGGTGGCAAGGACCCGCAGACAATGGCCACCCAACTAAAATGTTTGTGCCCAAGAGAGAAGGTAGGTCCGTGAAAGAAGACAAAGCCTCAAAGACTTTTTTCAACCCAATCACCCTCACTAAGGGGGATCTACATGATATTGGCGAGTCGGTGAAGGGTGTCACCGCAAAGGCCCTCCAGCAGTTTGAGGAGCAACACCGGATGGTGTTGGGGGCTCTCTGGACGCAGATATAGGAGTTGCAAGTGCACACTCCATAGGCTGGCACTATGTCAACTAGCCTTTCAGTAGGCATGTTCGTGGTCAAGGAAATGCTGGTCGCCCGAATGACCAACACAATAGTGCTGCCAGATGGAGCACTCATTACATAAAATGAGGCTGACAGGCCTATGGCCAGCAGGTTGAAAGGGATTTGGTTAAACATGGTTGCGATCCCTTGAGAGATGCTCTATACTTTATAGGATGGAGTCACTACAGAGCTTCGGGTCAAGGAGAGCCGCGCGATACAAGTAATGAGTGAGCAGCACATCAACATTGAGAAGTTGAGCCTGCAGCACGATGAGGTAGTGGCATGGAATAGACAAATAGTGTAGGTGGTGGAAGCATGCCAGATGGTCCCGGAGTTGGCCATCTTAGCAGAGTAATCGGTGGAGGTGCATGTACGTAAGCTGGCAGCAAGGGTGCACGACACAAGAGAGGAAATGGCCAGGGTTTAGCTGGAGCTGAACCTTCAAATAACAGAACTGCAGTTGAAGGTGTAGCCTTCAACTTCATCGGAGGTTAAGGAACAATGTGCCACTGCACTCACAACAACAATGGCGGTGGTTAACAGTGCAGTGAAAGACTACATGAAGTTGTTCGAGAAGTCGTTCGAGGTCCTCACCACCCTGTCAGGAGGACCCAAACATAGAGCACCTAGGCACACAAGATGTAGTAGAGATACAATGAAGTAAAAGGGAACGCACAGATGGTTTCCCTTACACAGAGGCTCGCAAGGATGCAATAGGCTAAAGCGCTTAAGGCACAGGTGGATGCTTCTCGACATAAGGAAATAGTTTTGAAGGTGCACCTACAGCCATGGATCGATGAGGCTTATACCATTACAACCTCCATTGAAGAAAATCTCATGCAGCTGCAAGCAACACAGGAGAGGATTCAGGGTAGTAGTTCAACCACAACAGTCACTAAACAACACGTAGAGGAAGTACAATAGGCAGCCGCTCAGTGCACTGCCAAACTTTCAACAATCCAGTCATAGTTGGGAGGTCTTCATGCAAAGATCTCCACACCAACAGAGTGACTCGAGGGTGAGTCATGATGTTTGTGTTGGGGGCTTATTGGGTGCAGGATCCCCAAGAGAAGTTTTGGGGCTTAGAGCCCATATTTTGGTCAAAAAATGTAATTCCAATGCAAAGACTCCGCATTTTATGGGCGCAAAGCGTGTAGTTTATTAAAGAGTCATAGGGTTGTCTGCCCTTAATTTTGTTATTGTAATGTTGGCTATAGAGATCTACACATGGTCCACGAACCATGGGATTGTATAAATAGAGATAGGATCTAAGTAGTTTGATAGTAATAAGCATAAGGAAAATGAAGAACTTATGATGTGTGCGAGATAGATCTGAAGCGTAAAGTATAGTTTTAGTTCGTAGAGTAGGAGAAGGCTCTGCAGTTGAGTGCGTAGAGGCCTAGTAGTCTGCAGCTGAGTGTGTAGGGCGAGTCAAGCCTGTAATGGTTGGAAGTATTAATAAAGAGAAGTTTCCTATCATTTCTATGTACTTATTTCCTCTTTTATGCATCTATTATCTTGGGTATGAAATTCACTTCTAATACTTATATGATGCACGAATGTGTATAATTGTATTGATTAAGTGAATGCAAGATAGAATATTTGTTTATGCGAAGTTAACTAAGATCTATTAAGAAGATAAGTAAGATACGCAATGTAGTTTAGGGAATTAGTAAAGTTTGCTGCCATAAGCAGTGCGAAAGCATCTTAGCCCTTGGTTAGGGCTGCGTGAAAGACGATTGTAACACATTGCAAAGGTACTGAAGGTTGGAACAGTGCATGAAGCGACCTGTGCGAAGACAGGCATAGTTGGACTAAACAGACATTGCATAAATCTCAAGGGTGTGGAAACCTAGTTCCAGAATCCCCCCATACTACTTCGGGTGAGACTTCTGCCCGCACTCCGTGGGCTGATGCCAAAAGGGCGAGTAGTGTAGGGATTTGTTTGGATAAATAACTCCGAACCTCGGTCAAGCTCCCATAATCCAACACTTGGAGGCCTTTCATACTTGGTTAATGACTCATACAAAATGTAACATGGCCAAGAAGGCTCCTTCATACATTACATTTACTCAATTTGACTTTATGACCAATGCTAAGGACTCACAATGGGAGTCATGCTAAAAATAAAATTCCTTTCTCATGAAACCCATGAGACAAGCATTACAATAATAATTTAATTTTTCTTCTTTTCATCAATTACATAAAATCACAATTACACATGTCATTATGAAGACCGAACGTAGTTACTTTTCAGCAAGTAGTGGTTCTCCAATTTTGGTTGGATGCCAAATATGGTATAACTACCAAGTATATTAGGGCATTTCCAAATATGACATAGTCAGGAGCTTCAGCTTTAATCAATACTTTAGCTTGGTCTTTTAAACTCTTGTGCCCACACCATATGATCACAATGATTGTATTTAAGGACTGAAGGTCCAAAGCGCTTAAACAACTACGAAAACCTGGTCACATGCTCCACACAAAAACCATCACAAAACATTTTCCAAATAGGCTCCTTGGCGGTCCTCCTGAAGGATTGACGAAACTGTTGGTTGAAAACCATATTCCCATTTCAGGCTCCATCTATTGAACCTTTTATAGGGTGAAACACTTCAACACCATCTCCAAGTCCCATGGCGGGATGCCAATATTCTATGACAATTGACGTGAAACACTATATCCCAGTATCTGTCTACCAGTCCCATTTTTATGGTCTTGGTATTTAACTCTTACCTTGGTCCCACGCCAATTTGGGACATGAATTTCTTCTTGGCAATTGTCGGTAATTCCTTTGTCCCAACATCCGTTAGTCTCAAGGGACCGATACCCTTGGCACAATGCACCATCCTTACATCACCATTCCATGTGCTCTTTGCTGGTTGGTCCATGTGTCATCCATTTTTTGCTCACTTTTCCACCCAAAAATGTTGAATCTGCATGCCACATGTCCCTATCCTAGATTTCCACATCATCTCGAGTTCCTATCAGGCTAATTTCATCATGCCATCGTGTATACCATTTGTTTTTCTCTGTCATCTCTGTCTACCACTTGGGTCACACCAAGTGTCTTCGTGCCATTGGTCCATGCTTTTCTATATGTTGATTATGTTGCAGGGTCCGTGACCATGACATCATCTCAATATTGAAACCTCAGGGCATCAACACAATGTGCTATTAGAAAAAGGGTTGAGATGATGTGCCCCATGGTGGGGCCTAAGTGCCATTCCTCTTGAACCTTGAATGTGGTTTGATGTCAATGTGTCTACCACCTATATGTTGACTATATGCCACCTATGCACCTCTTGAGCTCAGACTATTTCAACTGGGAAATATGATATTGGATGTTGGTCTTTTATTCCTTGGTTGATTTTATGGCCATTATTAAAATGTGAACCCCATCTGTATGCTCAAACATTAACAGAGACGAGTTTACTATTTGTTGTTTAACGACTCTTAAACCTATGCACCTTCCTCATTGTGTGCTAATTGAAACCATGGACTCATTGTTCATAAACAGAATGGGATGATGTGATTAAAACACAAACCCCGTATATGATCAATGTTTAATAAAATGGTAGAGAGTCCACTATTTGGCTATATGTGAAACCCATTAGCCTGGAACCTTTCGCTTTGACTCTTGTAACTATGAAATTTGACTAGCCATAACTCATAATCCTAGAGGTGTTTTTCAGATTTCAATATGCCATTTGAAAGAGTTTTTCAATATCTATCCATTTGAGTAGTTTATTTTAGGAGCATCTGAGTTGATCCTCTATACTTAAAATAACTCTAAATATTATACGCTTGATGCACCTTTATCATCAATGACAATGCTCCCTTAGCACTTTGATATCAATGACAACACACATTTCTAACATTCTCCCCCTTTGGTATTGATGGAAATACCAAAAACATTATTACCAACCTCAAAGTAAATAAACAACAAAGTAAAGAAATATGGCACACAATATATCTTGAGCATGGAAACAATTGTTAACTAAGTATCCTTTAATCATCTGTAAGACTGTTCATTCCACCTTTTCTACAATATTTGTGTTCATCTCTCTAATGTTTGATCATTCTCCCCCTTTGACATCAATGGGAAAATAGATCCCCCTAAAACTAATCTCCCTTTCTATTTATGCGTTCTTATGGACCTAACATCTTTTTTATGTAGTGAATTCTAGATTGAGCTAGATAATTGCCTTTCTTCCCCATGGAGAAAATTCAATTGAGGGAAGAAAGAGTGATGACTCCCAATCTCTACCTTAATTATTCAAAGGGTTCCCTTTCCAGAGGCTTAGTGAAAACATCAACAACCTATTCTTTAGTAGGTACATACTCCAATTTGACAACCTAATTTGAAACTTTCTCTAAGAGGAAATAGTATTTGATTGGAATATGTTTTGCCTTGGAATGTAAAATAGGGTTTTTGAAAATTCTTATTGCATTCATGTTATCATAGATGATTGGAATAGGGTCTGCATATACCACCTACATGTCTTGTAAAGTCTTCATCATCCACAAGATCTGAGTGCAACAAGAAGCTGTTGCAATATATTCTGCTACTCAGGTACTTTCGTGCTATTATGGCAGCGTGCTGTACAAATTCCCCAATTAATCTAAGTGACTTTCTTATCTTATCAAACAATTATAGTTAACACCGTGTAAATATATATTCGTAATTGCGTTCAATTATTCAATGTAATTGTCGTCATTCGCACATCATATAAGCATAATAAAGTAAATTCATACATAAAATATCCAGATGCATCAATAGGACAAAGACAAAGAAATTGTAGAATATCTCTCTTTATTAATATCTTCCAAGTGTTTTACAGACTCTCTTCACCCTACGCATACAACTGCAGGGGTCCGCGCACTTAGTTGCGGACTTCTACCCTAGGCCTCTGCGCACTCAACTGCAGAGCCTCTACCTACGCTACAAACCCAAGACTTAGACTTCTTGCTTCAAGGCTATGACTCTCTTACATGTTGTGTCTCTCAAACTACTTAGAGATTAGCTCTTTTTATACAATCCCATGGTCCACGAATCATGGGTATGTCTCTTACAACTGACTTTACTTTTATAAAACTAAGGGTGGAATACCTTTTTTGACACATGACACCTTCGTGCTTCATGACCACAAAATGCGGAGTCTTTACAATTATATTACAAAATTTTAGTCGAACATGGGCTTTTAGCCCCAAAACTGCCCTTGGGGGATCCTGCTCCCAACAACCCACCAATACAAACATCGTGACTCGCCCTCAAGTCACTCAATAGGCGCAAAGATTTTTTGCATGAAGCCCATCCAGATTGACCCGTATGACCGCTACCTCGGCCATGCACTAAGTTGTCACCTGCTTCACATCCTCCACTGTCTTCTCGGTCACTGCTCCTACGCTGTCAGCCTGAAGATTTTGTTGTGTCACTTGCAGAGTCGCAAGCTTGCCTTCAATATTTATTGTGACTGCTTAAGCTTCCTCCAACTAGGGCTTTAGTCATGCCTTCAGCGCTGCTTCCTTGTACAGCATTGCGTCCAACTATTCCTTCATCTGCTTGGCCTCCTACAGCTTGGCTAGCCTCTGTGTCAGCGCGATGGTTTGAGCTATGCCCTTAACTTCATTGTAGCATTGTTGTAGCTCGCACACTTTTGTCTGTAGCCTCTATATATTTGGGTCCTCCTACAAGCTTTTCAGGACCTTAAATTATTGCTCGAACAACTGTGTGCAGTCTGCTACTACACTCTCCACCGCCATGACTGCTTCTGCGACAGTGGTCGCCCCGTTGTTCCCTTACCTCTAGCGATGTTGAAGGTTGGGCCCTCAACTGAAGCTCTATAATTTACAGGTTCAACAATAGTTGAACCCGCACCATCTCAGTTTGAGTGTCGCACACCCCTGTGGCCAAATTGCGCATGCAGACCTGGACTGGCTCCTCCTTTAGAATGGCCAACTTTGGGACCATTTTGCATGCCTCCTCAATGACCTACATAATATTCTTTCTCTGGTTGGTCGCCTCAGCCTCAACGACGATGGCAACATTTCTCTGTAGGGCCATCTGTTCATTATTGATCCACTATTTGTTGATTACCTGGAGGGTGTGGTGCTCACGAGCCCTCAGCTCTGCAATTACTCCATCCTGCAAGAGGTGGAGTGCTTCGCATGGAAGCGCTACTAGGTTCAGCCAAACTCCCTTCAAGGCACTGACAGTAGGCCTGTCAGCCTCATTTTTCATGGTATGTGCTTCATTCGACAACACTATCGCACTGGAAGCCTTCGTGCGTAGCACATCGGTAGCCTCTAAAGTGTTGATAGCCAAGCTGGTAGACACCGTGCCAGCTTGTGACACATGGGTTTTCAACTCCTATAGCCAGGTCTGGATGGCCCTTAGGATGATCTGCTGTTGTTGTTCAAACTGTTATAGGGCCTCCATGGTGACATATCTAACGGTGTCACAAATATCACTTAAGTCGCCCTCCATCAATGTAATAGGGTGCAATGAGGTCTTAGTCGCCTTGGATTTCTTTCTAGACCCTCTCTTCTCTAGCTCTCTTGGGCACTTAATGCGGGCGGACGTCTCCTGAGGGTCCGCACCATGCTGTTCTGTGTCTTCCTCTTCAATCTTGGGTGAAGGCGACCACACGCCTTTTTCAGAGCCATGCTCTGTTCCACCTATTTTCTTACCTGCCTACTTTTCTTCCTACTCTGCTTGGGCCTTATCAGTGGCCTCCTTTTTCCTTTTCTCGACCAACTGTACCATCTTCAACTTGGCCTCCTCCTTCTTCTGTGTGGCGGACTTGCTTCCAGCCACCGCCAAGTCCGTGGTAGTGTGCCACTTTGCCGGCCATTGATCAAGCACCGCATCGATGTCATCATTTTTGGCTAGATATGGTAAGTCGTACCACTTCTACGCAGGGTCCTTTTGCACCCTGATTAATACTCGATGGAAATCAGCTTTAAACTCAACGTAGTCCTGTAGGTTGGCGTACACTGTGGGCAACAATCATGGCTTGTGACTGATGGCCATCTTGATATTCATTTCCATCAAAATCCAAAAGATCTTGTTGTCCCAAACTCGTTGCATGTCCTTGGTCGCCCACAACAAAGCATACTTCGCTACTTCAGGAAGGTCTGGCGTGACCGAAGGGAATTGGCTGTCCTCTGGTGGCTCCCATGCTACCAACATAATCGACGGTAAGGGCCACACATAGTGGAACATCTTGCTGAGCTCTTGTGCTTCGAGATAGTTCGCTAGGAACTCTTGGCGAAGGCATTTTGACCATTTAAATTGGACTCCTTCCACATATTGCTGTGCGAGCGTGACAATAGGCGTCGACACCTCATCGGTGCAACACTTCTGCATCACCTTCCTTGCAAGGATCTGCATTGCTACCTTCACAATGTTATAGACATATTTGGGCACTGCAACCCCAATCACATATGTCCATAAACCAAGGGCTTCTAAATTCCTAAAAGTGTTGTTTCATACCCTAAAGGAGCAAGTTCAGCTGATTACATCATCTCCCAGAAGTTCTCCATGAAAAGCTACTCAGAACTGGTCAAAGCAGGACCATACAGACTACCCAGTGCTAAAGGTGTGATGCATCTCACTTGCCACATGAAAAAAGTGTGATTCATACTAGAAAGCCCTTCTATAGGGTGCGATGAGCGAGAGTAGACAAATGGCACAAGCAATTTGCTAGGTGGAAACCTAGAGAATCTTCTAGAAATTGCTCATTTGACACTTGCCTCTTTGAGTTCGCCCAGGGATGAGTAAGAGATCTAAAATCCATGTGGGACTAAGAACTATTAGAGAGATGACACTAATCAAAATCCCAGAAGCTAACTCACCCCCCTGCAAATATCTATAAATGGATCCCTCATCCAAGAGATCCAGAGGTTGGAATTTGGTACTTTGCAAAGAGGTGTTGTTGGTTTCTCTTTGAAGACATTGTTGGGTGATCTTGCTTTGTGTGAGGTGAAGAGGGCTTTCAAGATGGGAGGATGGCGCTGGGTCAGACCAAGTGGTTGTAATCCTCTCTTCTACAACTTTTACTAATAAAGCTATTTGAGTTTTCTTCCATATTCTTGTGTATCTCTGAATATTGTGTTGTTATATGAATTTATATGGTCAATATATATCTGATCCTACATTGTTTACAGTGAAAGATCTCTATGCTTTGATGGTATTATGCTGCTGTGAATCTACAGGTGCTCTTTGAAGCTGGACAAGTAAGGAAGCAGTGGCAAGATTCTGTCAAAGGGGAAAGGAAACAAGCAAGGAGCCAAGCAGAAGACTGAGGTTGGTACTCTCTGCTTCTTTCCCATCTCTCTCTCGTAAAGGAAAAACAAGTGGCTTTAATCTGTTTGTTTCTAAGATAGCTACTCGTCTTAGTGGGACTAGTAGCTCTGAATAGACACTAGATCTCCCTATAACACACAACAAGGCCTTAGATGTTAGAGACAGCATACCCATGCTGCTTCTTCACCAGCTTGAATTTTTCCTTCATTGACTTTGCGAGAGCTTGCTCACCACCCTTTCCGTTGAAGATCATCGCTAGATTCTCACCTGTATATAGTAGGCGCGTTATTTGATGAATCAACATATCTGTGATGGGTATCAGCTCCTCCAGCCACATACACCCATCATGCACCAAGCACAACAACTACTTGATGGACAAAACTATCATTGGGGTGTGGTTATAGTGCGACACCTAGAGTAGGTTGAGCAATCGTGCCTTCTCTACTCCCCTGGGCCACTTCTATGGATCCAATGCATCATCCCCATATTCGGGTCTATGATGCAACACATCAAATGCTCGGTTGCCATGTGTGGAAAATTTTTATGGTCCGCCAAGTCCCAGTCTTCTAGCTTCAGTATCGGCACTCGCGCCAGGCGCGGACCATCAAAAGAAATTTCATCCAGTAACAAAGGGGTTTGCAGGGGAGTCTTACTCTCATCAATGTCCTTTAGGACCTTAGAATTAGGCTTGCATGGAGGGACATATTCCGACAACCATGTAATAGGGTCCACACCCTGGGCTTCAACCTCCTCTACTTCCATTCCCACATCCTCATCGTCCATCAGGATGTCTTTGATATCTTCCTCCTCTTGTAGGATTATAGTCTTGCCTTTATCCTGTGCAGTGGGCTTTGGTGGGTTTCTCCTTAGCGATGCACGCATCGGTATGGCAGGCTACTTGCCCTTCTTATCCTTTCTGGTTTCCTTGGTTGGGGTTGGCTTTGGTCTCAATGTTCTTGGTGACTTAGGGACCTATGCCAATACTTTGACTACTTCTGGAGCAACTAATTTTTCCTGTTTTTCCATTTCTTGTGCCAGCTTTTCTACTACTTGCTCTATATTGATAATTTCTGGGGGTGCTGAAATAACACTCTCTAATAGTGCTCACGACATCTCAGGCAAGTTCACAAATGCAGGAGTCTGTTTGAAAGCCTCGAAGAACTCTGGGTCCATAGGTGTCTAAGAGTTCAAAAATTGAATACTCAAAATGCCAAGTGTTTCTTGCTAGACAACCACTTGTAATTTATAGGGAATTTTGAATTCAAATTCGATCGTTCCCCCAAAATCGGTTCATTAATTCCATATTGGCAGCAAATTTTCAAGGATCTGGGCCATAAATTTCATCTTAAATGCCAGCCACCTGCTCCATTTGGCCTCACTTATGTCATCTTTTCATGAACAGTGACCGTAACAGTCACTTTCCATCCAACTTGCACAATTTCTCCTTGGGTAGCACAGCTCCCTCCGTGTTACTATGGACCTAGTGACACTTCCTTGCTTTGCACCCTCTTCCAATCGTGTAGCTCCCCAACCCTGGCAGTGTAGTTTATAGTCCCGCGCCTCCTTTCAGCAGCCTGGAGCACTAAGACTATGATACCTTCATCTAGTCACATGGTCAGACCGCCGGTGTATGGCTTGAACTGACTGCCATTCACCTTTCTTGGGAAGGTTTCTACATTTAATTTGACCAACTGTACCGCTCTTCCATCAGTAATTTCCTTAATGACATAGGGCCCTAACCAGTGCATCCAGAATTTTCCTGGAAATTTATCTAACTTACTATCATATAGCAAAACCAGGTCATTTACCTTAAATGTGTGCAACTTAATGTGTTGATCATGCCATGCCCTTTCGGGCTACTTTCGGACCTGTTGGTGAAATCCAACTAGAAATCTTTCTTCCTTTAGTTCATCCAGCTGTGCGAGCCTTTCCTCCAGGGCTCTATGATCCATCATACTTGTGAGTGCTGCTATGCATGGACTAGGAACAATATATTCCATAGGCATTACCCTTTCAACCCCATAGACGAGCCTAAAGGGGGTTTGTCTAGTTAACTTCTTGCATGTCATTTGATAGGCCTATAGTATTGCAAATATGCATAGGTCCCAATCACTTCGTTGAGCATTGCAAACCTTAGTCAGTGTGTTTTCAAGAACTTTGTTGAATGCCTCCACTGTCCTGTTAGCCTATGGGTGATAAGGTGTGCTCTTCTGGTGGTATACCTGAAAATCCTCCATCAACACACTGATCGTCTCATTCAGGAAGTGCGTACCATGATCACTCATCAAGATCTTCGAACATTCAAATCGCATCAATACATGCTCAAAGAGGAGCTTTGCAGCAGTTTTGCCTGTGCAATCCTTCACAGGCTGTGCCTCTGCCCAACAAGTCAAATACTCTGCCGCGTTGATAATATACCTTCCTCCCGTCTTTCCTTATGGTTGAATAGGTCCCACAAAATCTATCACCCACTTCTCAAAGGGTTGCAATGTCATCTGTGGATTCAAAGGCATCTCATCCCTCTGCGATGGCATGCCAGTTTGTTGACACACATCACACGCCTTACAATATGCTTTTGAGTCCTGATGGAGGGTGGCCACCACAACCTTGCACGTAGAATCTTCTGCACAGTTTCCCTTCCTGCATAATGTCCTCTCACGAGTCCCCCATGAGTGTCTGCAAGGATGCTTCTTCTTTCAAACTCAAGTACATACCATCGCAATATCTCATCAGTTCCTATTTTGTACAGATTCCCATCAATGAGAGAGAAATCTGCTATGTGCACCACTAATTCCTTCTTTTGTTGGATAGTGTATCCTTCTGGAGAAGTTACTGTTGTTAGGAAGTGTATTATATCCTCAAAGTGACCATCTGCGATGCACACTGCAAATAGTTGCGCGTCAGGCAATCCTTCTTCCAAGTTAGTGGGTTCCTCCCCTGTTTCGATGCGCGATAGATGGTGTGGTCCCACGTTTAGTCATTCAGGATTCACAACAGCTTAAAAATCATACTCCTGGAACAATAAGAGCCACCTCCAAATTCTCCCCCACTACACAGGCTTATTGAGCAGGTACTTCAACGCAGAGTGATTCGTATACATCTTAAAGTGGCCTCCCAGCGAGTAGTGCCTAGACTTCTAGAGTGATACACCATAGCTAGCCCTTCGCACTGAGTGGTAGAATAGTTCTTCTTCGCTTTGGATAATCTTAGACTTGCAAACGCGATAGAATGGTCCAAGCCTTCTCCACCAGCCTGTGTTACTACTGCTCCCAGTGCTATACATGACGCGTCGACGTGTACATGAAACTGTTTCTTCTAATCCGAGAAGACTAGGACATGGGCGGTGACCATTTTTTCTTTCAATATATCCAAGCTCTTTTTACAGTTATCGTTCCAAT
Source organism: Pinus tabuliformis (assembly GCA_031772625.1). Classification (NCBI taxonomy): domain Eukaryota; kingdom Viridiplantae; phylum Streptophyta; class Pinopsida; order Pinales; family Pinaceae; genus Pinus; species Pinus tabuliformis. Next base: position 432,827,323 of record CM062804.1, read on the forward strand.
AGATCGTGACATCCTTCTTCAACAATTTTTCCATAGGTGCGGTGATCTAGGTGTAGCTTTTGATAAACTTTCTGTAATATCCCGTATGTCCCAAGGTAGCGCACAACTGCTTCACACTCCTCGGTGCTTCCAAGTTCAATATTACCGTTATCTTTACAGGATCTACCATCAATCCCTGTCTGCAAACCACATGCCCCAACAGTTTCCAAAAAGGAACACAAAACAGACACTTCTTTAGATTGAGTGTGATCTGGTGTCTTTGACAGGCATCCAGCATCAGGCAAAAGCTTGCTACATGGCATTTTACCAACCCAAACACAGTCCAGTCATCAAAATATACCTCCAAGAACTTATGAATAAATTCTTTGAACACAGTAACAACTACGTATGAGAAGATCGCAAGTGCATTCTTCAATCGAAACAACATTACAGTGTACTAAAAACAACCCCACTCGGTCGCGAAGGTTGTCTTGCTCCTATCCTCCAATGCGATTTTGATTTGGTGGTACCTAGAGAACCCATCATTGAAGGAATATGCTTCCTAGCCACCTACATTGTCAAACACTTCATCAGTGAATGAAGTCAGGAAAGGATCATGCACACGAGCATCATTCATCTTTCTGAGATCCACGCATATCCTTATTTCATCCTTCTGCTTCTTCTCTTGTACCACCATTAGGCTTACCCAGTCAGATTATTCCTCAAGCTCAATGATACCTGCCACAAGCATCTAGTCTAGCTCTAAGTGGACCTCCTCCTTATATTTCGGATTAAGACAGTAAGGTCTTTGCTTAACCGGCTTCGCGTTGGGATTCAATGTAATCTTCATCATTCCTAGGTCCCTGATTATTCCCTTCAGATATGTAAACTTGGTAGGGAATAAATCTTGGTATTCGGGGAGAAATTCAATGACCTTATCTACCATCGTGTTGTTCCAGTAGTCTCCAATCTTCGTGAATTTGGGTTCTTCCTCCATACCAATGTTTACTTGTTTCGTTTTTAACGGCATGGTTATATCAAGGTTCTCAATCTATGGTACTTTAACCTCACGGTGACCTTCTATTTCCGGAATGTTAATCTTCTGTGGATCCTCATCTTCTTCTTTAGCGGTCATGTTATAGCATTCCAGCACGTGACTTAGCTGAGTAGCCCACTCAGGTTGATTTAGATTTAAAGGATCCTGTGGTATCCAAAAGATAGCTACTTTCACTTCTTGTAGCGCCTCATCAATATAGTCAAACCAGTCTTCAAAACTGAATGTCATCACAAAGCCCTCGCGCAAAACATACCATTCACCTATATCATGGTGGAGCTCTGTTTCTACGTACCAATTCATTGGGACAACATCCAGGGTATGTGTTGAGCCTTAAAATTACTCTTTCCCTAGCAACTCTTCTCATTCCTTTTCTTTGTTTTTCCATGAAGAAAATGCATTCTTATCATCAATGACCAGCATATATTGCCTTAAGGAGAACATTTAGTGATTTACATGTTATTCTTTTATTATTTGTTGTTTGAATAAATTTTGGTCTTTTAGCTATGGAACACAGCCTATTCTACAGCTAAATGGCTGCTCCGCAGCTACCTTCATGCTTTAACAGGTTACAGGTGTCAAACAAGGAAACCGGCCACATGGGCATCTCTGGAATGGTCACGAGATGGATCCTATCCTAGTAAACCAACCCAAATTGACAAAGAAACCAGCTCAAGACCTGAGTCAAAGATGGAGTCAAACGAGGAAACCTGAGAGCAATAGGACTCTGTGTCCATTCTTCGTGGTTATTTAATACATTCGATAGCTTCTGTTGTAGCATTTACTTGAACTAGCCACTGGTGATAATAATTTCACTCAACTACCTTGCTGACTTAAAGTCACCTGTAGTTGATCACCCATTCACGTAGATTTTTTGTAATACATGGACCACTTGTAGCTAAATTCTCTCAAAGGACAGTTAGGATTTTTCTTTAAATATCAGTTGTAAAGAACTCGGAAGGGGTTCAAATTTCCTCATGTATTAAGCTCAGACTTACTGTTCTATAATTTTGAAACTTATTTCCCTGTTTTTAATATGAAGACCGCATGTTTTATGGACATATGAAAGAGTTTCTTGGAGATTGATTAAGAACGCATAACCTGATCAGTTGCAGAGGGCCCCTGCGCTGAATGAGGTTTTATTTCATTTTGTTTTTCCTTTTCTAGTTAAACTATAAATTCATCATTTCCTTTCACAGTGTTCATAATCATTTTCGTACTAACCTTGTTTATAATGCAATTTTCATCATTTTCTTACTAATAAAGAATAGATTCTTTTAGTGCAGAATAACTTATTTTTGCTTAATTTATTTCTAATTTTTATCAGTAGCTAGAAGTTGAAATTCAGTAGTGTAATCTAGTTTATTTCATTCACTATTTTACTAGTCTTTAAATTTTCAATTAGACTGATCAGTGTCATTACTATTCTTGCCATTTTATTACTAGTTTATTGACTCATGGTGTTAATGAATGTTTCTGAAGAGCCCTTCTAGTTGATAACTCATCCTAAACTAAGTGGGAGCCCTTCTAGTTGATAACTCATCCTAAACTAAGTGGTTGAACACTTCATTCATGCAATGAGTCTTTTATGCATTCCTGCATTTTTTTTCTCTTAGAATAACGAAGTACAAAATTCCTCAAATGTCATCACAAGGAGATTTTCTCCCAAAGTTGAGAGGCAGAGTAACTAAGTATTTCATTTAGTTTTGTTTCTATAATAGATTAGACATTAGTTGCAATTTCAATTTCAGTTTTTAGTTCATGATTTGGAAATTATGATAAAACAGGAATAGAAACTCTATTTTTATTTATTGCTTAAACTTTGCTTCCAAGTCTTCCTTAAGCTCTTTTATTTCTCATTTTTAGATTCTTAGCAGTTTTTACAAAAGTTAGATTTAAGATTTTGGTATTTACATTGTAAATCATTAGGGATTAAAGGACCAAAAACCCCCAAAACAACATAAAACATAAAAACAATGAAGTAAGAAGGGTCATCTAGCACAAACAGTGCACTACACTTCATCAATTTATGATACCCGGATTGATAATTTATGTAGAGCAATTTAGGACACTAAATTGACCAAACATTTTGGTGCCGTTTTCAGGGAAGTGTAACTAGGTAGCCTTAGCTCTTACATTTAAAAGAAAAAATGGCATGCATAGAGAAAGAGACTCAAGGGGTAGATTTATAGTTAGGGGCAGAATTTCAAATCATACAACACCACCTACTCCACCGAGAGCAAGAAAAGACATGCCTCCATCCCAAACTCATACTCCTAGCCACAGGACTCCTGGAATTCCAGGGACAGAAATCCAATCAGAAGAATCTCCTACATCATCACCCAAGATAGTCCTAGGGGAGAAAAAATTTGAATCTCCAATAGCAGGAATAACCTTTTTCACCTCCACAGGAGAGCCCATTGTAGTTGAAGAATTAGGAATACGTGGTGAGGAAGAAGAAGTTGAACCTCTCTCCCATATTCCATTAATAGAAGAACCAGAGGAGGAGGGAGTAACCTTGTAGGTTGAACCCTATATTGACTCTGAAAAAACCATAATGGCAGAAGAGGAACAAGATGGAGAATTCTCACTGTTTGGAGGAGGGGGTAGAGGGAGAGGTAGAAGAAATAATGGAGGAGGTAGAGGAAATAATGGAGGAGGTAGGGGAAATAGGGAAATAGATAAATATTTTGGATTCCCTATAGTGGATGAGGAAACACATGCCACAATGAAAAATATATCATCTTCTGTCCTCCCAAACTTCTATGGGTTGAGAAGTGAGGACCCTAAAACATTTTTGTTTGAGTTTGAAGTCTTGTGAAGAACTTATGACTATCTAGAAGACTCTCAAAAACTTAAATTGCTTCTTTCAACACTGAAAGGAGCTACTTTGAAATGGTTCATGGGGTTAGTCACTCAATCCATTAGAACATGGAATGACATGAAAAAGACATTTTTGGATAGGTACTTGGATTATTGCATGCCTACCAATCATAAAGATGAGGTGTTCAAAATGATGCAAAGAGAGGATGAAAACTTAGAAGATTTGATTGAGAGATTCAATTATAATTTGAAAAGAGCAAAGAACAATTTAGATGAAGAAACTTTGAAAGATATTTTATTAAAAGTCATTAGAGATGAGTGGATAGATATCCTTAACATGATGGGGAAGGGAGATATCTCTCAACTTCCATTGAGTGATATAGGAGAACTGTGTGTTCATCTCTCAAGTGGGAAATCTAAAACAGGGAAAGGGCCGAGAGATCCTTCTTTTGTTAGAGAAAACAAATCTGTAACTGGATCTGTAAGTAGGGCAGAAATTGGCAATATGCTTGATGAATTTAAAACTAACATTCTAGGGAGCCTTAGTGAGCAACTAAACACCCTTAAAATTCAAAACAAGCAGAAAACAGAGGCTGATGCTTTAGCCATTTTTTGTCCAAAATGCAGAAAAAAAACATGCTCTAAGGGAATGCCCTTTAGATGCAAAAATTTAGAAACTTGTATGATTTGTTCGGAAATCCATGAGACCAAGGGTTGTCCTTCAATCCCAGGTCTTAAAGCTATATTTCAAGAGGAAACAGTCCCAAATTCTGCAGAATCTCTTTGTTTTGTTACAAGAAGACCTTGGTTGGGGACTTAACAATAAAATGTATCTTCAACCCCCACCAAACTGGAATTCTTGGCAACAACCTTGGCCTCAACCTCAACCTCAACCTCAACCTCAACCTCAATCTCAACCATGGGCACAAGGAGTACAAAATCCTTATGGGATATTTTCTCAATATTATTAATATCCTCCATCCTCATAATTATTCTCCCCTAGATAATCAGCAACAAAATCAGTAGCCACAACTTCAAAATCAGAACCCTCAACTTTCATTGCCATTTCCACAACAACCTCCACAATAAAACAAAAATCCCCAACTCTTACTGCCATTTCAGCAAAAACCAAATCAACTACCTGCCCAACCATTACCAAACCCCAACAATAAAAACCCTCAGAATGCTTACATGGTAGAAGGACAACAATTCCCAACTTACATGATTACTCCTCTAGATCTTAATGATGTTCAACTAAGATATGGAATGATATTAGAAAAGGAAAGACCTTCTATAGTTATTCAAGAACAAGACATTTTTGAGGGAGATTCTCTAAAAGTCAATAAAAGTTTTGAGGAAACATCTCTTCGAAACCAAAACATTGAAAAAGGAAAACAAAAAGAACCAGTGAACACAACTCCTATCATTGAGCAACCAACATCTACTTCTACACCTCCTTTTCCTGAAAGACTACAAATTGATAGAGGGGTAGAAAAACAGATCTTGTTGCCCAACTATGATTTTCTAGATGAATTGAAGAATGTATGTATCAAAGTTCCTTTGCTACAAGCCATTAGAGAAATTCCAATTCTAGCCAAAACAATAAAGGAGTTGAGCATAAAAAGACCAAGAAGAAAAGAAAAAGAAACAAAAAGAATTCACCTGGTAGGAAAAATAACAAACATAATGATGGGAAAAATTGTCTTACAAAAGTATGTGGATCCAGGATGTCCACTTTTCAAGACACATATAAATGGAATTGAAATTCCAAATACATTGATTGACTTAGGGGCAGCATAAACATCATGAGTAGACAAACTATTGAGAAGCTTAAACTTCCTAATCTTCTTTACACACCTAACTTATTGCAACTTGCAGATAGATCAGTAATCAAACCAGATGGTGTATTAGAAGATATTTCAGTATCCTTAGATTCTTGGGAATGTCCTGTTGATTTCATGATCGTAACTCCCAAGAATAATCTAGGAGGACATCCACTCATATTAGGAAGACCTTGGCTGGCCACAGCTGATGCTTTTATTAGTTGTAGATCTGGTGACATGTATATTTCTAATGGAAATTCAACAAAGAAATTTACTCTATATCCTCCAGCAAAAGCAATCACATAATTATATGACAAGGAATGGATTGATGATGAAGATGATATTCAGCCTCTCTTTACTATTTCAGAAATTGGTGAAGATAATCAAATTTTGAATACATTGGAAAATTTTGAAACATCTTTAGAATATGATCATGCACAATTTCAAGAAAAATCTAATGTTGAATATTTGTCATCTAGGCAGATGTCTCTCTATTCAATGGAAGAGTTTGGTAGCTCTACAATTGAAATTTTCCCAGGTAGGACATTGAACATAAACAAAAACTTGGAGAAACTACAACAAGAAGAGCTAACCAAAACATTACAAAAACATTCTGCTGCATTTGCATGGGAATACATCGACATGAAATGCACTGATCCTAAGACTTGTGTCCATCATATCTATATTGAGGAAAACAGTAGACCTATCAGACAACCTCAGAGAAGGATGAATCCAAATATTAGGGAGATTGTAAAAGAAGAGCTCCAAAAATTACTGAATGTAAACTTCATTTACCCAATTTCAGATAGCCAATGGGTTTCTCCTTTAGTAATTGTGCCTAAAAAGAATGGTAAATGGAGGGTGTGAATTGATTATCGAGAATTGAATAAAGCAACCCTTAAAGATTAGCAGGTAAGAAGTATTTCTCATTCTTGGATGGTTTTAGTGGTTATAATCAAATTTAGGTAGCACCTGAGGATCGGGATAAAACCACATTTACTCGTCCATGGGGAACTTATGCCTATCGAGTACTTCCTTTTGGATTATGTAATGCACCTACAACATTCCAAAGAGTAGTACTAGGAATTTTTCCTGATTTTATACATGATTGTGTAGAGGTATATATGGATGATTTTATAGTCTATGGAAACACATTTGAAGAAGCTTTGGAAAATTTGGAAAGAGTTCTTAAAATATGTAAAGAAACAAACCTTTCACTAAGCTGTGAAAAATGTTTTATGATGTTTACAGAAGGTATTGTTTTAGGACATCACATTTCGGGAGATGGGATTAAATTTGACAAATCTAAAGTTGAAGTCATCTCTAAGTTATCAATTCCAAATTGCCAAAAGGATGTCAGAAGTTTTCTAGGATTTACAGGATACTATAGAAGGTTTATAGAAAACTTCACTAAGATAGCATCTCCTCTCTTCAAATTGCCTACAAAAATTGTGAATTCAGTTGGAATCCTGATTGCCAATTAGCATTTGAAACCTTGAAAGCAAAAATTTCTAAAGCACCTATTTTAAGAGATCCAAATTGGAAACTCCCTTTCCATATTTCCACATATGCTTCAGATACAACTCTGGGAGTTGTATTGGGACAAAAAGATTTGATTCCTTATGCCATTTACTATACAAGTAAGAATTTGACTCCCACTGAGTTGAATTCTACTGTGACTGAAAATGAATTTTTAGTTGTTGTTCATGCAATTAACAAATTCAGACACTATATAACAAGCTATGAAACCTTTGTTCATACAAATCAATCTGCAATTAGATATTTGATGAATAAACCTATTAGTAATGGTAGAGTTACAAGATGGATTTTACTTTTGCAAGAATTCAACATTACTATAATAGATAGACTTGGAAAATAAAACACAGTTTCTGATTTCTTGTGTAGGATTCAGAATATCAAGGAAGATTCTCCGATTGAAGATAAGTTTCTTGATGAATATATTTTTGTAGTAACTACTCAGACTCCTTGTTTTGTAGATGTTGCTAATTACTTGGTCACAGTAAAGTTACCCTCACATTTATTTCCTAGAGAGAAAAGAAAAATTATTCAAGAAAGTGCAAGATATTCATGGATCACTAACGAATTGTATAAAACAGGGCCGGATTTTATGATCAGAAGATGTGTCAAAGAAGATGAAATGCTTGAGATTCTCAAAGCATGTCATGATGAGCCATGTGGTGGACACTTTGCTGACAAGAGTACAACTTATAAAATCCTTTCTTTAGGATATTATTGGCCATCCATCTTCAAGGATGCTAAATAATATGTCAGAAGATGCGACAATTGCCAAAGGGTAGGGAAACTTGCTCCCTTAAATGAAATGCCATTACAAACTCAGGTACTTATCGAACCTTTTAAAAAGTGGGCTTTAGAATTTATTAGACCAATTAATCCTCCATCTAAGCAGAAAAAGTATATATTGGCATGCACTGATTATGTAACCAAATGGGTAGAAGCCAAAGCATTACCTTTTGCTAATGAAAAATCTGTAGTTAATTTTCTTTTTGAGGACATCTTCACTCGTTTTGGTGTTCCAAGAGAAATTGTGACAGATCAGGGATCTCAATTCACATCCAACATGGTGGAAGGGCTTGTGGAGGAATACAAGATCAAGCATAGGAAATCTACTCCCTATCATCCACAAGAAAATGGTCAAGTGGAATCTACAAATAAAGTGATTGAAGGAATCCTCACCAAGACTGTGCATCTACATAGAAGAGATTGGGCAGAAAGGCTTCTTGAAGCCTTATGGGCCTATAGAACTACATGGAGGAACATAACGAGACATACACCCTATGAACTTTTTTATGGGAAACAAGTCCTGTTCCCTATAGAGTTCCAAATCAGAACTTTCAAGATGGCAGTCCAGTTGGGACTAGATTTATCAGAGGCTCAAAAGCATAGACTGGAGCAATTAAATGAACTTGATGAAATCAGGCAAGAGGCAGTCAAAAGGACTGGTATAGCCCAACAACAAGGGGCTAAATGGCATGAAAAATATATCAAGGACAAGAGGTTTCAAGAGGGAGATTGGGCATTGTTATTTGATGCAAAGTTTAAATATTTTCAAGGGAAGTTTCAAACTCATTGGCTTGGGCCATATGATATTGAAAAAGTATTTAGTAATGGAGCAGTGAGGATTAGAACAATAGATGAAAGTCAAATTCCTCTTCTTGTGAATGGTCATAGATTAAAAATATATCAAAAACCAATTTCAAATGAGGAATTCATCAAGATCTTCTAGGAATGAATTTAGTGAAGAATAATCCTTCTTCTCCACCAACTTAGTCTTTATTTTTCCTATCCATAATAATAATAATAAGGTTGAAAACCAATCATTGATTGGCATGCTTATATAGAAAATACAGGGTGAAAATCAGAGGTTTCTGACACCCTATATTTTCCATTTCATTTCTGTAATAAGTGGTGACAAAAAGCCACAGTCACTCTATATTCTGCAAAATTCATTATCCCATCTCACTTCACTCTATTTTATTTTTACAGTTTCACTTCATTCCATTTCCATATTTCATCAATAAATTTTTCCCTTTCCAGTATTTCTTCCATCTCCATTTTTATTTATCATTTTATCTTATATCTCATTTACTTTCACTTACATAGCCATTTCCATATTTTACTCTCTCTTTAACGTTCTGCAATTGATTCTGTTCTGCAGCTAATTTGATTCTGCAGCTACAATTTGCTTATCAGTTCAGGCACAAGTGTATAGTTCATAATAAAACCATGTATGCAGGGGATTGAAGAAAAATCAAATTTCTGAAGAAATCAAGCCCAAGGTACCTGTGGATCAACATCAAAATATTAATGAGCAGAAGGTAAAGGTTCCAAAGGTAAATGCAAAAATTTATTTCAAAAAGCAATTTGAAAGCATAAGTTTGTATAGTATGTATAATCACATGTCTCCTTAACCAAGCAACATTTGATTTGACCACCATGATGTCTCTGCCATATCTTCTGTCTTTAATGACAAACATTCTCAATGATTCTTATAACAAATCTCTACTTCAAACTCCATAACTTGTACTCAAACGGTCCTCCACAACTACACCTATTAATGGTCAAGACAAGGATGTGACATACCTATCTACGACTCTCTAAACCCTTACTGTCTATTTATTCCATGCAAAATCTTAAGTTTTTCTCTCATATTCATGTAGTCATTCCATATACACAGTCTTTCTATTTCCATATACGCAGTCATTCCATTTCTTAGACAGTGAGAGTAATTTTGAAGGGTAACCGAAAACAGAGGATATGGGGCTTATTGTTAGAACAGAGCCCGTAGGAGTAAAATATATGGAGGGGTATCCACAGCTTAAAGGGATGCTAAAGAAGGTCGGATGGTTAAATTTTATTGAAAAATTTAACGGCTACCACAAGGAAATTACCAAATCTTTCACAAGATCATTTGATGGCACAAAACTGGAGATAGGGGATATCAAATTTGCAGTCACAGAATCCTTCATAGTAGAAGCAACAGAGCTCCCGAGACTAGGAGAAACATGGTTTGAAAACAAGGAATTTCATGATGAATCTTGGAAGGTGATCCTTAAAAACCCAGGTATGGATGTTACAATATTTAAAAAGGGGATTCCTATTTCAGCACTCAAGAACAAAAGGAGTAACATGTTGTTAATATTGCAAAAATTCATTACATGTGAAGGAAGATTTGGGTCTATGTATGTTTACCATATACACTTGTTAACGATTTTTTTAGAGAATGGAACCATCAAGCTTCCCTTTTTCCTTCTAAACAGTCTGAGAAGGATGGCAACAGATGTTCAAAAGAAAATTGAATCAATAGAAACAACTATATATCATCATGGATTAGTGAAAATTCTAGTTGAATTTCATTGGAGAAATATAGGGGATACATGGGAAGATTTCTTGGTAAGAAATTTCTTCCATGATGCTCCAGATTCATCTGAGGTAAGTTATGTTAAGAGAAGTAGAAGGAGAAAGATCAGCATTAATATTCAAAACTCCTCAGAAAAAGATGATATAGAGACAGCTCCTAAACCAGAGGTTAGGAAGTAGACTAAACAGAAGAGAAAAATGAAAGAGAGGGCTGAAGAAATCAATGAGGACATTCCTAAACCTTCATCACCACAAGAAGATGAACAACTACTCTCTAAAAGACTGACCAAGATCAAGGAGCAAATCAAGAAAAATAAGTAGAAAGGATAGAAGAAGAAGGACACAAAAGAAGAAACCATAAGCTTCCAAAACTTGAGGAGGAGCTCTAGACTTCGATGTAAGGTGAAAAGGGTAACATCAAGAGAAGCTCAGTTCATAAAATTAAGGGAAGAAACCCTAGTTCGATCTCCTGATAGTATTCCATCTAAACACAGTCCACAAAACTCTCCTCCACAAAATTTTGAAGGCAACCCAAGTAGAGATTCTCCTGGCATAGATCCAGTACAACAACAAATCTATGACTACATAGAGTCATTAGAGAAAAATAATACCTCGATAGATCCAAGAACTTCAACTAATCCAGAGCAGGCTGTCACCCCACAAGAAACTCTAACTAGCTCTCTCAAACAAGAAATCTTTGAGTTAGAAATTCTGTACAGGCACATTCAAAAAGAAAATGAAACCTTGAGGGAACAAAACAAGCTGGATAGAGCTATTCGTGACAAAACAATGCTACACTTGGGATTATGGTACAAGGAAAACAGGAAGCTAAAAAGGAAAAATAAGAAGTTGAGTAGAACACTTATTAACCTCAAATACAAAATTCTTATGAAGAAGCCAAGGATGGCAGTCAATGCAAAGAGAAGTAAGAAGAGGAAGTTGGATGTGCTGGAAGAAGTGTCAAAACAAATGCAATAGGAGGAAGAAGTTCACATTTTTGAAAATTGCATGGGGACATGCAATGATTTTGAAGTGGGGTTATGTTGAGCCTCAAAATTACTCTTCCCTAGCAACTCTTCTCATTCCTTTTCTTTGTTTTTCATCAATGACCAGTATATATTGCCTTAAGGAGGACATTTCGTGATTTACATGTTATGCTTTTATGTTTTGCTGTTTGAATAAATTTTTGTCTTTTAGCTACGGAATGTAGCCTATTCTGCAGCTAATCGGCTGTTCCGTAGCTACCTTCATGCTTTAATAGGTTACAGGTGTCAAACGAGGAAACCGACCACATGGGCATCTCTGGAATGATCACGACATGGATCCTATCCTAGTCAACCAGCCCAAATCGACAAAGAAATTGGCTTAAGACCTCAGTCAAAGGTGGAGTCAAACGAGGAAACCTAAGAGCAATAGGACTCTGTGTCCATTCTTTGTGGTTATTTAATACATCCAACAGCTTCTGTTGAAACATTTACTTGAACCAGCCATAGGTGATAATAGTTTCACGCAACTACCTTGCTGACTTAAAGTCACCTGTAGCTGATCACCCATTCACGCAGATTTGTTGTAATAAGTGGACCACCTGTAGCTAAATTCTATCAAAGGACAGTTAGGATTTTTCTTTAAATATCAGCTATAAAGAACTCAGAAGGGGTTCAAATTTCCTCATGTATTAAGCTTAGACTTATTGTTCTGTAATTTTGAAACTTATTTCCCTGTTTTTAATATGAAGACCGCATGTTTTATGGACATATGAAAGAGTTTCTTGGAGATTGATTAAGCACGCATACCCTGATTAGTTGCAGAGGGCCCCTGCGCTGAATGAGGTTTTATTTCATTTTGTTTTCCTTTTCTAGTTAAACTGTAAATTCATCATTTCCTTCCATAGTGTTCATAATCATTTTCGTACTAATCTCGTTTATAATGCAACTTTCATAATTTTATTACTAATGCAGAATAGCTTCTTTTTGATTAATTTATTTCTAATTTTTATCAATAGTTAGAAGTTGAAATTCAGTAGTGTAATCTAGTTTATTTCATTCACTGTTTTACTATTATTTAAATTTTCAATTAGACTGATTAGTGCCATTACTGTTCTTGCCATTTTATTACTAGTTTATTGACTCATGGTGTTAATGAATGTTTTTGAAGAGCCCTTCTAGTTGATAACTCATCCTAAACTAAGTCGCTGAACACTTCATTCATGCAATGAGTCTTTTCTGCATTCCTACATTTATTTTCTCTTAGAATAACGAAGTATAGAATTCCTCAAATGTCATTACAAGGAGATTTTCTCCCAAAATTGAGAGACAGAGTAACTAAGTATTTCATTTAGTTTTGTTTTTGTAATATATTAGACATTAGTTGCAATTTCACTTTTAGTTTTTAGTTCATGATTTGGAAATAATGATAAAACAGGAATAGAAACTCTGTTTTCATTTCATGCTTAAACTTTACTTCCAAGTCTTCCTTAAGCTCTTTTATTTCTCATTTTTAGATTATTAGCAGTCTTTACAGAAGTTAGATTTAAGATTTTGATAGTTACATTGTAAATCATTAGGGATTAAAGGACCAAAAACCCCCAAAACAACATAAAACATAAAAACAATGAAGTAAGAAGGGTCATCTAGCACAAACAGTGCACTACATTTCATCGCTTTATGATACCCGTATTGATAATTTATGTAGAGAAATTTAGGACACTAAATTGACCAAACAGTATGATAGAACAAGTGCACCCACTCAGGTTAGGGCTTTTCTCCATAAGCCTGGGTCTGTTTGGCCAAATGCGAGCGTGGATCATCTTGCCCATCATACTTTTTTGTCATTCACATCTTAGGCTTCCCAAATCGTGTTCTCATCATCCTCCTACATTCACGCTAATCATCAAAGCTTCCTTTATGCATTCCTCACCATCTTGTGGGCGTAGCTCACAGTGCCCAGTCCAATGCCTGGATGCGTTGCTTTTCTGGCACCTTCCTTTCAAAAGCATCCAAAAATATATCTACCTCATTTAGGCCATCATAAGTAGGTAGACTTCTTACCTTTGAGGACACATAGTGCAGCGATTGGGTCATCATGTTGCAATTTAGTGTAGTTACTTCATGTAATCAATTCTACTAGCGTTCTATCTCTTCATCGAAGTTCGAAGTGCAGGAACTCTCATGATCCCAAGTAATTCATCCATCCATGGTGGGGTTCACCCAATCTTGGTCTCACATTGTTATCTTATAAATACAATCCAAATCATCATCACTCTCATAATTGTGGACTGGTTCAGTATAGTGAGATCCTTCAGCTGGATCTAGGGGTATTATTACATGCAACGATTTCTTCTTGAAGATATTCTTCTGCTTCTTTAGATTGATTACCCCGTTCATATGAGTAGCCCAGTCAATTCCTAGGAGCGCAGGATAGGGATTATTGTCATCCACTATCTCTATTACTTCAAAATCAGCCAGCATGCTGGCACCTTCAATATCCACAGTCACCCCCTGTAGCCGCCCCATGGGGATGATCTTTTATTGATTTTTCATCCTTAGCTGAACTAGAGACCATTGCAATGTGAGCCTCTCCATTTGTTCCCAAGTCTGCTTTGGTAGGACATTTGCATCTTACCCCAGGTCCAAAATAACCTGATCCATTTCATAATCTCTTATTTGCGCGGTCAGTCTCATCTCCCATCCCGTACTTGTTTTATGTTTTCCAATCTTTCATACCATGCATGGCTCACTTGGCGCGGTTCCAACACATCTATTGATGAGCTCTTGCAACCATTTCACAGCCTTACTATCGTGTAGTAACTTCATACAAGTCTCAAGGAAAGTTATGAGCATAGATGGGTCCATCTCCTGATCGGGCTTCTCCTTACTTCCCGAGGTGGAGACCTCAGCAAATCTCTTCTTAGCTTCCATGAAGGTTTCACATGCATGCTCCAAATCAAACTTAGCTTCCTTCACCAGAGCTTATGGACCCACACACTATCTTCTGGTTGTTTCCCTATGTCATCTCTTGTCATGATTCCACTCCTGAGCACTATATTTACATTTGGATCTTCTTCGCATGACTCAGACCTCATCATTTGTAGGTTCTGAGTCGGCGGAGGTGGTAGCGCCCCTTTGTCACATATCCTAGCTATCAGCATAGGACAGTCTTCCGTTTAATGATCAAATAATGTGTGATACTTACACAATGGACGTGTGGGGTTAGTGAAATCGCGGGCGTAGTGTCCTGGTCCTCCACAATTGTAGCAGATCCTCCTTCGCCTCCGCCTCCGCCTCGTCCGCGCCCTTGAAATATCGTCTGCGCCATACTTGTGCTCTAGTCAGGGAGCCACGTTTCATCCTGAAACCTATAGGTGGGAGTTCTATCCATCATCAATTCATAACTCTAACAATTACGCTCATCATGCCCTATCGGCCTACAGAAGTTACAGAACAATTATTGCAGTGTTTGTACGAACTTCTACAACAAATGACAGTTATATGTGGCATGTTTTCTTACTACCTGACATATAGCACACCACAAGGCAGGCCCCACACTAGGTCCTGGTTGAGCTTCTGACCTAAAAGGCATCGGTCCTCCTCCTGCAATATAATTGGAAAATACCGGGCAATGGTCCTTGTCATGCCCCTGAATCTTTCATTTCAAGCACCATACCTCCTCACGCACCTCTAGTTGAACCGTCCTGTCTTATTTCCGACTTTGCATCTCAAGGGATAGATTCTTTAGTTGTGCATGAATCTACTGAGCCCCCAGGTTTGGATCTTGCATATAAGTTTCATGTAGTCTCATTACAATTTCCAAGGCCTCTGCTTGATTTGTTATCTTCTGTTGCGACAACGCGACCCTTAAGTGTGGCAGTAGCGAAGCCACAAACCATCGCAATGTTGCCAATCTATCAAATTCATGTTGGCTTCACGGATTGTACATTTCAACCTCTGATCTAGTTCCCAAGGAGTCTTACCTGGTTACATCCTGATCTCCTTGAATCCCACAATCGACTGTGCCTCAGATTTAGGCCTACTGAACTCTCTATTCAGTGTTGTCTGGATGTCTGCCACTCCAGCATTCAGGTTATCATTCGAGTACTTGATAAACCAGGTTAGCGCACGATCTTGCAGGGCGCTAACCAATGTCACCTTCTTTATAGGATCATCTGTAACACCTTGAGCTTCCCATACAACTTTCACAATGAGCTATAATTGGTTTGGGTCCTCATTTCCAAAGCCTTTGAACAAAGGCAGCTTCACTACGTTTTCCATGCTGAACTACGATGGAGGTGGTACGGGTGAAGTTGGAGGTGATGGTGGTGAAGTCGGAGGTGGTGTGGGCAAAGGTGGTATTCGCGAGAATCATTTTATTATTAACTGAATAACACTTCGTGGAGAAACCTTTTCTATCCCTTCCTTGTCACCTCACGGAGGTGAAATCAATGGACTATACTCCAGAATCTTTTGTCCTTCGTTCCTATAAGTTTTTCAGCTTCACGTAGTTTTGAACATCAAGGTAGCTGCATAACCTGTTTTTTGCACAATAGAATTTTATTCCAAGTATTCAAATATTTCACGTACTTACCTCGCGGTCCTTTGAAAAAATGCCGCTTCGCCTCGTTGTAGCTGACTGAGGTGTCGACCACGAATTCTGTCACAAATCCTCCTATGATGCGATCGAGCCAATGATTGACATCGCAGATGATCTTGTCCTCAGATGCTTGTAATTTCTATATTAGCTCTGGGGTCCAAACAATAGGACTGTCAAGTTTCCACCTTCCTTGGCTATATGCTAACTTCGTGATCCACTTGTATAGCTCAATTGGGAAGGAGCTGAAAAAGATCTCATGGATCTCTGTGTACATGTATCTGCCCAACCACTATTCCTTTGTCAGTCATGGGTTTCTGTTCTCCTCTGCTGTGAATTCGTGGACCTTCCTGTCAAACCAGTCTCCAATCTCTTTCTTAGTTCAATTCCAGTGATATGACATCACACATCTCTTATGCAGATTCTGATCTTGGCAACGAAACCATTCGTTGGCTTGAGGGGGCCTAACCTAGGTTCAACGTTAAATAACCAAACAAAGCCCTACACTACTGGCCCTTTCAGCATCAACCCACGAAGCGCAGACCGAAGCCTCACCCGAAACAATATGGGGGGATGCTGGAACCAAGTTTCCACACCCTGAGATGGTTGTGATGTCATTTAATTCCCTCTATCCCTACCTTCACATAGGTTGCTTCACTCTAGGGTCTGCGAGACGAGCCCTCTATTTCAGCCTTCAGTACCTCTACAAAAGGGTACAATTGACCTTCACGTAGCCCTAGCCTACTGCTTAGGTTGCGCTACTATGACAACGTGCCATACAAATTCCCCAATTAATCTAAGTGACTTTCTTATCTTATCAAACAATTATAGTTAACACCGTGTAAACAAATATTCGTAATTGCGTTCAATTATTCAATGTAATTGCAGTCATTCGCACATCATATAAGCACAATAAAGGAAATTCATACATAAAATATCCAAATGCATCAACAGAACAAAGACAAAGAAATTGCAGAATATCTCTCTTTATTAATATCTTCCAAGTGTTTATAGACTCTGTTCACCCTGCGCACACAGCTGCAGGGGTCCACACACTCAGCTGCAAACTTCTACCCTAGGCCTCTGTGCACTCAGTTGTAGAGCCTCTACCTATAGTACAACCTAAGACTTAGACTTCTTGCTTAAAAGCTATGACTCTCTTACATGTTGTGTCTCTCAAACTACTTAGATCTTAGCTCTTTTTATACAATCCCATGGCCCGTGGATCATGGGAGGTCTCTTATAATCGACTTTACTTTTACAAAACTAAAGGCAGAATACCCTTTTTGACACATGACACCTTCTCACTCCACGACCACAAAATGTAGAGTCTTTACAATTATATTACAAAATTTTACTCGAACATGGGATTTTAGCACCAAAATTTCCCTTGGGGGATCCTGCTCCCAACACATGCCAATTTGTCTGCCACCTGTATGCTAATTGTATGCCACCTATGCGGAAATTGAGCTCATGCTATTTTAGTCTAGTGAGATTATATTGGGTGTTGGTCTTTTGTTCCTTGGTTGGTTTGATGGCCAAGGTTAGAATTCAAGCCCCATTGTATGCTCAAACATTAAAAGAGGGGGGGTCCACTATTTTGTGGTTTATTGGCTTTTAAACCCTGTGCACCTTCCTCACTATGTGCTGACTACAACCATAGACTCATTGTTCATAAACATAATGGGTGATTGTGATTAAAATGCAAACCCCCCGTGTATGCTTGATGCTTAACAAGGGGTTTCCACTATTTGGCTGTTGTGGAACCCATTAGCCTGGAACCTTGCTCTTTGACCCTTGTAACTATGAACTTGATTGGCCATAACTCCTAATCCTGGAGGTCTTTTTTCAGACTTCAATATACTATTGGAAAGGGTTTTTCGAGATCTATCCATCTGAGTAGTTTTCAAGAGCATATGACTAGATATTATATACTTAAAATGAATCCAAATATTAGACTCCCGATCCACCTTTATCATCAATGAAAATGCTCCCTTAGCACCTTTGACATTAATGACAACACACAATTTTAACAAAAAGGGAATTCCAACTTGCCACAACAAGGTCAAAGTTCTTTTAATTATTTAACAATATATTTTGCAAGATATTTCTTTTCATATGTACAATATCATGAATTCAATTAAAATAAAAGAGATTGGTCATGACAAAGATTTGCAGGGTGCTATAGGATAAAATGCACGGTGTATGGAGAATGAAGCTACCCTCAAAGGTCTTCCGGGGACCTTCGGCAGACTATAAGATTATCTGTAACTGTCACAAAGTTACATGCATGTTCATAAACAATAACTAACTATCAAAGTAGGAGAAGTATATTATCTCAAGCCTCCGTGTAGATTTGCTAGAGAGCACAATGCAGCTAGGTGGAAGTCCCCTAAGCTGGCTCCAGATCAAGTCCTGCACATAGAAGAGACAAGCATAACCATAGCATACACCTCTGATAACTAATACATGAATACATAAAAGAACATATAGTTACACATAACTAATCTACTCATGCTAAACGATATTAGACAAACAATTGAATGAATGATAGTACCAACGCCAAGAAGTAGACAGTATAACTGCAGTTCTATATTAATGTTGGAAGAGTGATTACAACCATATGTTGTATCAGCCTTCCCTTACCCCTCCAACTTCTCTCTCTCTCTCCCTTCTTACCAACTTCTTATGATTTGAGACAATGCTCAACAATCAAGTATGCTATCCTTTCAAATGTTCTGACCTCTATCACCATAGCCCTAGCTTTGCTTATGTAGCAATTGAGTTAGGGTTTCCAAGTTCCTCCTTGAGTTCCCTAAGGTAAAAGCAATGAAGTTGCCATGCTTTTCAACTCTTTCCCATTTTCCTCCTTCTTTAGGATTAGAAATCCTCCAAATAGGTCGAATTTGGATGTTTCCTTGCTTTTCTTGAGTATTTTTAGGAACAAATATCTAGATATTTATGAGTCAATTCATTCCTTTGACCCTTAGAACTTCACTAGGATTCATTAACGTTGTTCCCATACTAGTAACTTGAGTTAGTAGGGTCACTAACGCACCCTTAGGCTTGAAAAGAAGATTTATAAAGCAGGTTGCCAGTGCATAACCAGTATTAGTGTGGAAACAAGGCATGTGATCTTGGTCTTTGCTTCAGCTATCATGTCTTTCCCCTTTGAGTTGATGAAGAGGTCAATTTGGTGTATAACAGATGCCCCCTAAAGTATGAAATTATAGGTTGTGATGATGGCCGAGATACTTAACTATAATTTTCCTTCAAAAAGAGAGAGAGGGTTGGAGCTTCGGGTGGTATGGGAAACCTGATACAACACATATATATAAAACTACTAAAATCATGTCCTAAGTCAGACATTCCCATGCTCAGTAGCTATGTCAGAGTGATTTTCTCTGAAGAGATATGACAATGCTGGCTGCCGATAAGCACAAAGCAGATCCAGTGTCATAATAGAATCATCCTGATAAGCTGTCTCCAAAAAACAATATATGCAACTTGGGAGAGGAAATAAGGCTGAGTGATGCAAGCCTCTACCCAAGGTCTTGATTTCCGCTTCACCGAATAACATAGATCGATACATGTGAATATATGCGTTGATGTCGAACATGCATGAAATCATCTTATTACCAGTCAATAATGGAGATCGTTAACGGATGCGAGGAAGGCCACCAATAATGGTGATGGTCTCCAAGATGCACAGTACAATCTAACGAGTGTGAAAGATGTTTTGTCGTCAAACATCCATAGAATCGCTTAACCATGAGCCAAAATGAGAACCCCTGATCAAACGTAAGGAAACTTGCCACTAATGTCTACAAGTACCAAGGTATTGAATGTGTTTTTGGGTTGTCTTCCTAGATAGAGTGTTGAAGTTGATAGGAAGATACCTGTCGAAAGGTAGCCAATAATGTGTCCTACATCAATTGGCACAAAACAGGACAAGAATGATTTGTTTTTTGAGGAATCTTTGAGCATTGGGTATAAACAACAGAGGGCATGATGAAAGGATATGCTTGATGGGTTGATGGAGGAAACAAAAGGTTAACCCTTTGAACAATAGAAGGCACGACAACGGTTTTAACCATGCAGCACTAGACTCATGAACACCAAAGAGTGTTAGGATACAGAGATGCAAGAACATCGGGGTATATAGGCTAAACTCATAGGATGGTAGGATTCATATCGAGAGGCCATCACAAGGAAGGTTTATCTAAGGGAGTGCCATGTTCAAGGGAACGATTGCTGCCAAACCATGCTTTCTAATACTGAATGCAGTTGTATTGTCCACTTTCCCCGTCTGATTAGTTTAGCGAGTCCAGACAGGTAAACTCGTTGATCTCTTAGGAGATGGACTAAACTCATTTTTCGTCATGAATTTTTAATGAGTCATGCGACGACAAACTCAATACCTTCATCAAATTTTAACGAATCAAATGAAGAAAACTCAAGGTATCTTTTTCAGTTTAGTGAGCGAGGAAAAAGAGGTAAAAGCACTGCTCATTCCTCCTTCATAGATTTAACGAGCCTGAAGGAGGGGAAAAACTCGGGGATTTTTCATTTTAAGAGCGAGAAATGGTCCAAAAAAGAAAGTTCTTTTGTTGCTGCCGTAGATTTTTAACGAGCCCGGTGACAAAACTCGGGATTTTTCAGTTTAATGAGCTCGGTGACAAAACTCGGGATTTTTCAATTTAACGAGCGAGAAAAGTACCTAAAATAATGCTCGGGTCATCTTTATAAATTTTTAACAAGCCTAAAGACAAAACTCAAGATTTTTTCAGTTTTATGAGCGAGAAAAAAGCACCTAAAAAGAATGCTCTAATGATCTTTTTCAGTTTAATGAGTTATAAAAAGAGCGAAAAAGATTTGATTGGACCGTCGTCGTATGTGTTTAATGAGCCCAACGATGAAAAACTTGGGGATTTTTCAGTTCAAGGGCAAGAAAAAGTCCCAAAAAAGAACATGCTCATATCTTCTTTGTAGTAGTTTAACAAGCCCAAAGAAGGAGACTTGAGGTTTTTCGGATTACCGAGAAAGAAAAATACCATAAAAAGAATGCTTGCTCTTCTTCATGGTAGTTTAACGAGCCCAAAGAAGGAGACTCGAGGGTTTTTCAGATTAATGAGCAAGAAAAATACCAGAAAAAGAATGCTCGAACTTCTTCATGGTAGTTTAACGAGCCTGAAGAAGGAGACTCAAGGATTTTTCAAATTAACAAGCAAGAAAAATACTGTAAAAATAATGCTCGATATTTCTTGATCTCATGCTTGACAATAGAAGGGTCTATGCCATGCATTTCCTCATAAGACAAAGGAAAAACATTGCGGAAGCCTTTAAACGAGTAGGTGAAGCTCGCAATTTCCTCAGGATTGCGATTGGCTCCAGTCTGAATGTTTTCCACCATGCCTGTCATGATTCAGATATCGATGAGCAATGTTTTTGAAAGATTGCCCATGTTTCCCTCCGAGTCCAAAGTTTGGATAGTCATATATGGTGAGGAAACGATTTTAGGTGTGTTAGGTGACAGGATTTGAAGAGGCATCGTGTTCGAATCAAATATCAAAACACAATGGTGCAAGTCCTCCCAAGGTCACTCTTCTAAACTCATGATCTCTCTAATAAATTTGTCCATAGGTAGGACTTGATTGAGTGGATCGAAAGAAGGAGAGGTTATGGAAGGGGCATTGGTATCATTGGCTGTAACCAAAGTGACTGGAGATGTGGATGCATATTGAATGGCTTGGTAGGCCAATTCAGCTGGTGGCAGTGGCATTTGTTCTCTGTATGTGTCAATATCTGAAGGAGTCGGTAGGATCCATGGATCAGTCTATTCATGAGGAATAGATGAAATCATGTTGACCGTCTGTGAAACGTTGGGTGGCTGAAGATGGAAACAACCCATCAGGGAAGAAGCCTTCAGTAGACCGGTATCGATATTGACATAAGCGTCAGGTACACCACCCACTAAGGGTACAAAGCTGCTAGGTAATGGAGAGTAATCTCGGGTGCAGAAGGATAGCTCGTCCACTGTGACTATCTTTCCATCCAAGGGATAGAGGATGATATGGAAGACCAAAGACACAATGACCTTCATGGCATAAGTCCAAGTGCGGCCCAAAAGTAGATTATAGTCAAGTTTGTGATCCACGACTTCAATATCTACCATTATTGTTTTCCCACTCAAGGTGATGGGCTAGCTAGCTAGGTAACATTTTGGGATGAAAGTGTGGTCGTTGAAAGCTTTAAGGGAATTTGACGGCGGGGCTAGGGTTGGAGAACCCAAAGTGAGCCAACATGAAGCTGACATGATGCAAGTAGAAGCACCTTCGTTGATGACAGTTCTTTGTATACCTTTACCTTTTGAAAAGATTTGCAGCTGAAATGAAAGCTGGTGGGAAAGGGGAGGTTTACACTTTTCCATGTCGAAATTGCAAGCATGGAATCCTATGAGTCGATACCACCAATAGCCGAAAGCAAAGCTTTCATTTGTGTTGGACATGTTTGTAATACTTTGAGCACCGACATAGCTAGCGGCACTCATGCCAAGTCTTCTACAATGCTGTAGTTTTGGGTGGCACGTGCAGATGTATCGTGCATTGTGTGTTGAAGTGCCCCTTTAGGAGGGCGAATCACAAGGTCAGTAACTGGCCTTTCGATATGCAAATTGTTAGGCGGCGGTGGGTTTTGACTTGAGGAAGGTTCCTTTGCATGAGCGACAGGATCTCCATAAGATTTGGCTCTTGTTTGTAGATCTGTCGTTTCAAAGGTGTAAACGGTAGAATATCCTTCACTAGCTGAAGGATGTTGTGAACCACCGTTGCCCCCTACGGGGGTTGGGGTTGGTTTGCGATAAAGTTTTGTTGTTGCTAAGCAGGGAAAGGATTATTCAAGACAATGGGGGTCCTACCAGTATCCTTGTTAGCAATGAAATCTGTGCATTCCTGAAGACACAAACACATATATGTCATGTGGTATTCAACACAGATTTTGCAAGGGAATCGGGTGGGTTTTTCCTTTCCATCGTCAAAGGGCTCAACAGTGGCCTTCTGTTTTGGGTTTGGATGCTTTGTTGTCTGCTCCTCAGAAGGAGTGGTCTTTTCCTTATTATTCTTGTTCTTACCATTGGGTTTTTGCGTAGACTGCACAAAGTTTATCGTGGTGGTAGGAAGAGTAGTCGATTTGGTAGAGGGATCCACTGACATTTGGGCAATGTGACCACTGAGTTGTTTTACAGCAGCCCCAAAGGTTGCACTGACAATCCCATCGACATGCACTCCGGGGTACTGAGTAGCAGAAACATTGGAGTTACAAGGGGCAATGGGGATTACGTCATAAAGAGTACCAGACTATGAATATATCAGATCTAAGTGCTGGGCACGGCGTACGGATTGGACTTCTGTGACCACACCACCTAAAGCGACATCTTTAGTGATTTGCGGGAGTAAGGACTTGTAGAACCAGTCCACCTAGAGATAGTTTGGGAGGGGAGCTTTCACTAACCTCTGCCTACACCTCCATTCATGTATATGGTCAGAGATGTGGGTGGCAGTATCCTAGCGTAATGAAGTGAGGAGTTCTGTCCCAGGCTCATAGTGGATGGGTAGCTGGAAGTGCTTTAGGAATTCCATCGCTAAAGTGTCGAAGGTGTTTACTGACGCGCATGGTAACTCAATGTACCATTTAGCTGTGTTTCCAGTGAGGCTGTGGGGAAAAATACGTAACCGAACACTATCATCCACCATGGAGTTTGAAACACACCAAAGATGGTAGGTGGTGATATCGGTGCCCGAATCCTCCCCTTGCTTTCCTTCAAACTTGGGGATGTCCATTGGTATCTTATGCGGGATCAGCAGCCAAAGTAGGTTGTGGTAGATGGGGTCATTTGTGAGTTTGTACAAGTCGGGTATATCCAACATTGCCAAGAAAGGTAGAGAGTGTGGTGCCCCCGACTCGGACCAAGGTGATGACATCTGACTTGAGGAGCCTTGCGCTCCTCCCATCGTTTGAGTCCCAATATTATACATGGGCAACGTGGTATAGTAGTTGCCTTGAGGTATGGCATCATAGTGTGGATTTCCATGGGGATTTTGATACTGGGATATAGAATTTCCCTTGGGATAAGCAGTGCCCCCTTTACTCATTTGAATTTGTGAGTAGGGTGGCCCCATGGATTGGTTGGGACCTCCTTGAGGATTCCCACCCATCACAGAACTAACCATTTTTTGTTGATTGACATAAGGAATGCTCATGTCAATTAGTGACTAACCATGCATGCCTGAGAAAGGAGGGGGAACTGTTACGTTCCTTACCAGCATGTGAATATTTGGAATACCCCCAGATACTTGAATTTGGGGGTTTGAATTGTACAATGGCGGCTGACGATATTTTTGGTGGATGGGAACCACGCCCATAGTGCCATATTGAGCGTTATAGGGAGTGTTGTATGTAGCACTTGTCGATGGTATGCAGTTTGACACTAAAGGGGTGGAACTCGACATTGGCTGGGTTCCACTCATAGAGGGTGTCATGTGAGTGGTTGTACCTGGGACAAATGGGATAGCGAGATTCGCCATCAACGATGTTGTGGTGACTGTCGACATGGGAAGTGGTGGAGGACCAAAAGTGTCTGCAAAGTTCCACGACCCGTTAGTCATCGACGGGATGGATGGAAATGCTCCACCTATAGAAACAGGGAGTATAGGTGTCGTTGGAATAAAAAATGGGTCCAACGGATTCGTGAGCGGAGGGTTAAAGTGAGGAAGAAATCCTTCAGTGAAGAAATCTTTCGGCAAATTTGAATCATCGGTTGTCCAAACAGATTCCGTGTGAGATCTAGGAGACTGATTCCCAGAAGATAGGGAATCCGGTTCACTGGAGCTCGACAGATCTTCCACAATGAGTGGAGGAAGTCCTAGCAATCGTCTAGATTGACAACAAGGGCCGGATGTAGCCATAGTGACCATTAATTTTTATCAATAAATTTTATTGTGATATTTGTTAAATTCTCAAAATGATAACACTCGGGTGCCTAAAAAATATAAAAAATACACTAAGTTGATCAATCAACAAATAGAGGGAAATGACCCTTCCTGATAAACACTGATCACTTGATGAAACCCAGTATCTCAATGAATAACAGAGAAGGTTGGCCAGATGTACAATTACGATTAATCTAGAGCTTTGCCAAAACCTCAAATTGAGGGGCCAAGTACTCTTGTGAAGATGAGCACCCTCACAAAATCTGAAGACAGAGTAGGTCTGTCTGTGTTAGGTACCAGGGCAGCCTACCCCAGTCACCTTGTGTAAGTCCTTAAAAGTGGCCACCAAGTGTTATAGACATTTTTGGGCACTACAACCCCAAGCATGAAATGTCCATAAACCAAGGGCTCCTAAGTCCCTAAAAGTGTTGTTCTAACCCCTAAAGGAACAAGGTCAACTGATTACAGCTTCTCCCAGAAGTTCTCCATGAAAAACTGCTCAAAACTGGTCAAAACAGGATCATTTCAGCTGCTCCATAGGCAAAGTGTGTTGCATCTCACCTAAACACACTGTGTGGGTGCGTTGCATTTCAAAAAGCCCTTCTATGGGGTGCGATGGGCGAGAAATGACAAATGGCAGTGTCATTCTGCAAGGTGGAGAGGCATGGAATCTTCCAGAAACTTCTCCTGTGACACTTGCCTCTCTGAATTCGACCAAGGATGAGTAAGAGATCAACAATATCCAAGTGGAAGCAAGAACTATCAGAGGGAAGACACTAATCAAATCACAAGCTGACTCATCCCCCTTACAGATATCTATATATGGATCCCTCATCCCAGAGATCTAGAGGCTGGAATTTTGCATATTGTAAGGAATTGTTGTTGGTTTCTTGAGACAACACCAGAGTGTTGGGTGATCTAAGCTTTGTATGAGGTGAAGAAGGGCTTACTTGCTGAGAGGATGATGTTGGGGTCAGAACAACTGGTTGTAACTCACTTGGCTCTTTCTTGTTTATCAATAAAAGCTATTCAAGTTTTCCTCCATACTCTTGTGTCATTTATGTTTTATGCATTTGTATGGTCAATTTACATCTGATCCTAGATTGTTTATGATTATAGATCCATGTTCTTGTATAGTTTTATGCTACTGTGATCCTACAGGTACTCTGTGAAGCTGGGCGTACAAGGGAGCAAGTAGTGAAAGACTATCAAGAGAGAGAGGAATCGAACTAGGAGATTAGCGGAAGACAGAGGTTGGTCTTCTTTGTTCTTCTCTCATCTATATTTCATAAAGGAAAAACGAAAGTAGCTTTACTTTGTTTGTTTCTAAGGTAGCTACCACACCTCAGTGGGATAAGAAGTTCTGTGTAGACACTTTTCCCTATAACACTAAGTATACCTTAGATCACAGACACCACCGGGGGGGACATAGTCGTAGATAGTATGCTGTGTGGGTAGGATTCCTGAGTCCCTGACTCAGCTCCGAAATCCCCAAAGGGATCCCCAATACACGGAATACCCAAAGGAGTTGTAAGAGAAGGTGAGCTACCTTCAATTATAGTCGGATGTTGTCTCGTATTTCGCTCCGCTTTTACTGGAGTGGTCCCAGTAGTATGAGTGCAGAAGGAATTTTCTCTCTTTTAATGACACTAGTTTGGATTTTCAATCTTGGGCAATTTACTCCCACTACCTATCCCAAGATCATAGCCTGAACTAATGTTTGTTTTCTCAATAAAGAGTTACTAATTGATTTTAGGTAAATTTTATGTGTACTTTTTTATTATCTTTGATAGGGGAGTTGATGTATGAAATGTGATGAGACTCTGACTCAATAAATCATGCACAAGACAATGCTTTAAAAAAAATTCAATTCGATGAAAACAATATGTATTCTACAAGTGAGCATCTTTCACATATTCATATTCTTTCCATGCATCTCAGTCATTTAACACATGCATAACCAATGAAAATCTTTCCAATGTTTTCTTAACAACTACTTGAAACCAAAAATAGAGCAGCTTTTAACCAGCTAAATAGAAGAATGAATAAAAAATGTGGATCTTTATTTCGTAAAAAATGCTTTTAAGAAAGAAAAACAAAACTTTTTTCCTAAAAAAATCTTTTAGGACACCTATTTTGCTAACAAAATGCAGTAATAGATCCTCTTTCAGTCCATGAGCAAGCTTCCTATCCCTTTTGGTTTGCAGGCACAGTTGGAAATCAAGGTTTTGGGAGACTAACGCTCTGTAGCAGTGGCCACAGAGAGTTAATAGGTCCACTAACGCTCCCCGTGAGTAGACACAATGCTTTATAAAGTACTGTGTAGTCTTCTAACCTGCATTAGTGTGGGAAAACAGTCAAAAATAGGGCTTCTTAGATCAGATTCAGTGATGAATACATGTAGGAAAGATGCAACAAGGTTTTTGGTGGGTCAGAAAGGGAATGAAAAAGTACAGGGAGCTCATAGAAGGAGGAGAGAACTGAGATCTGCCCGGGTAAACCTGGAACTAGATGTATAGTCCCCAATGGAGTCGCCAATTTTGCTATAGGATAGAATGCACGGTTTATGGAGAATGAAGCTACCCTCAAAGGTCTTCCTGGGGCCTTCAACAGACTGTAAGATTATTTGCAACCATCACAAAGTTACATGCATGTTCATAAACAATAACTAACTATCAAAGTTTGATAAGTATATTACCTCAAGCCTCCGTGTAGATTTGCTGGAGAGCACAATGCAGCTAGGTGGAAGTCCCCTGAGCTGGCTCCAGATCAAGTCCTGCACATAGAAGAGACAAGCATAATCACAACATACAACTCTAATAACTAATACATGAATACATAAAAGAACATCTAGTTACACATAACTAAGCTACTCATGCTAAAAGATATTGGACAAACAACTGAATGAATGATAGTACCAACACCACGGAGTAGAAAGTACAACTGCAGTTCTATATTAATGTTAGAAGAGTGATTACAACCATCTATTGTATCAACCTTCCCTTACCCTCCAGCTTCTCTCTCTCTCTCTCCCTT
This sequence comes from Pinus tabuliformis, assembly GCA_031772625.1. Classification (NCBI taxonomy): domain Eukaryota; kingdom Viridiplantae; phylum Streptophyta; class Pinopsida; order Pinales; family Pinaceae; genus Pinus; species Pinus tabuliformis. The sequence continues at coordinate 432,855,507 of CM062804.1, forward strand.
CTTACCAACTTCTTATGATTTGAGACAATGCTCAACAATCAAGTATGCTATCCTTTCATATGCTCTGAACTATATCACCATAGCCCTAGCTTTGCTTATATAGAAATTGAGTTAGGGTTGCCAAGTTCTTCCTTGAGTTCCCTAGGGTAAAAGCAATGAAGTTGCCATGATTTTAAGCTCTTTCTCATTTGCCTCCTTTAGGATTAGAAATCCTCCACACAGGTTGAATTTGGATGTTTCCTTGCTTTTCTTGAGTATTTTTAGGAACAAATATCTAGATATTTATGAGTCAATTTGTTCCTTTGACCCTTAGAACTTCACTAGGATTCACTAATGTTGTTCCCATACTAGTAACTTGAGTTAGTAGGGTCACTAATGCACCCTTAGGCTTGCAGAGAAGCTTTATAAAGTAGGTTTTCAGTGCATAGGAAGCGTTAGTGTTGAAATAAGGCATGTGATCTTGGTCTTTGCTTCAACTATCATGTCTTTCCCCTCTGAGTTGATGAGGAGGTCAATTTTTTGTATAACATAAGGTTACAATATCACAATGAAGGCATATTGAGATGCTCTTCTATTGTGGATGTAAGGGAATAACTCAAGAAAAGGCCATGCAATATGAGGACATTTATTACTAACTTCTCAATATGAGGACAATATAGATCTTACTGTCATTCTTATTTTTCCTTATTTATCCATAAATGGTATTTCAAAATTTTGCACAATTTCCAACTTTTAAATCTTGGCACCAGGGCTTAATATACAGTGCCCATAAAACCAAGTGCTATGACCTAACATTTAATCAAAATGTCTCTCATATTAAGGTTCTGACCACTTTAGTGATAAATTATTTGCTGGAAACTCAAATACTTTTAGACCCAAATATGTTTTAGTTTGGATACCTTGTTCTACTCTAGACACATCTCCTTAGCCCATATATATTCAATTTAATCCATATATAAATATCCTATTCATGAAATCCAAGAATCTGGTTCACTCATATGTGCTACACTTTGGCAAGGCCTTGATTCAACTTGACTTGGTTAGATTTTATGGTGCAAATCCCAAAGTGTAGTTATGGGGTTCAATTTGGATAACCATAATTTTAACTAGAATTTGGGTTTAAACAAAATTTTCAATACTCACAAATCTCGAATGCTTCTCAAACTAGATATAGCTTGTTGGCACACTTCTCAAAACTTGCAGGGTCCACACTCTAATGATCCCAAGATGTGTTCAACTTGGATATGTTTTTTTTCATTTTGATATAACTTGGAGCAAATACATTGCTCTTAATCTTTATATATTTGCAACCTATGGTGGGGTCCACCGCAAATACTCCCACATCCAAATATATTTCCAATTGTGAATTGATTTGGGAATCTGGATGATCTGCCCCTCACTTACTTTAAAATTATTTGAACTACAAGATGTTTTTCAAGCCAGATAACACTTAAGCGGTTGTTAAGGGGTCAATGACTCCTCAATGCTTGTGCAACTCTCTAATTCAGGTATCCAATTAAATCTTCTCTATATCCATTATTTTAACCATATTTCTTTAGGTTGGATGATAACTTCCCACAACATAACCTTGTATGTCTACGCCAATTGACAGATATGACGTTAGAAAAATCCAGTCTTGATTTGTAATATCTTAAGGGAATTTTTTCCCTAGGGTTTCTTCATTTGATTAGGGTTACAATTAATCAATAAGGCTATACAACAACAATAAGCAATATTGAAATAACACAAGGTTTCCACAATTGTAAATATCTCTAGCAATGATGATTTTTCTACAAGACAATAAGTTAGGCTGACAGTCCAGTGAAAAAAATAGATTACTTCAACCATTAAAATATAATCCCAATTTCAAGATCAATATTTTTCTAATGTGAATATACTAGTCATAACTTGTTTCCTAAGATATGGAAACATTGTAACAATTCATTATAGTTGCAACAAAGATCCCAAACTCTTATTTCTTCATGCAATGCTTCACGATATGCTTTTGTTATTGGATCATGTTGGTTGAAGGCCCTAATTGCCCAGTAATCCACAAATTCCGAGTTTGTTTCCTAAACTGTTCATGCTAAGGGACTGTAATATATTTCGGTTGAACATAGTTGTAATGCTATATTTTCTTCCACGAGGACCTCCGATCCTTAGATAAATGATAGGGTTACTTGAGAGTGATGGGAAACCCTCACTAGTGGGAACAAGAGGTAAATCGAAGCAGTTATGCCCAAAAAAGCCTAGCCATTGGCACATAATATTCCCTGGAGCTCCATGAATTACCTCTGCATAGGGTCTGGTCACTCTACTTTAGTGATCCACAACCCTATGAGGGATGAATAAAAGATACTACTTCCGAATACAGGATACTTCTTCTAGAATAATACTTACATAGAAATACAATGCTTGAATGATTGATATGACATATGGAATGAACCATAATTATGCCTCTACTATTCTCAATGACCTCATATTTGTCCTCAAAGTGAGCTATAGATCTTATTGTCCTTAAACAAGCCTAAAACAAAATCTTCCAACTGAACAAAGAATGTCTCAATGGCCAAAATCAAACCTGAATTCTTCCAAGAAAATGTTGTTCCAGAACAAGGAAAAGAGGTGTCTACGTAGGGTGGGATCAACTCCATTGAAACTAGAAAAAAAAAGATTAGATAGGATGGGATCACCTCCATCGAAGCTAATCAAGAAGAATGGGTCTTAAAACCCTCAAAGCCTTAGGCTCAATAAAATAGTTATATCCAATCCAAATTAATGATCCAAAATGATGCCAACTCCTCTTTATTTATATATTTTCTCAAGGGGTTATCTTTAATGTGAGGGGTTGCAAGTGCAACCCCTAACTTGGTATTTTTTCCCTAACTACCCAAAAATTTACCCATTGTTTCCCCAAACATGATATAATTAGGTTTCCCCCTTTATGAAGACTATAACCTATGAGGTTGGATAGGCTACTTCATCCTCCCATGGGAAGTTAATCCATGGATACATTAGAGTCACCCCTTCTCAACATTGCTTGTCCTCAAGCAATGCCATGTTTGGGTGCTCCATAATTTCCCTTCCAGCCTCCAAGAATAAAACACTTCCTCCCATCTTCACAATTATTGTTCCAAACATACTAGCATTCCCCTATTTGTCTTGTAGCACAATATTGTAATGATGATGGGTGACATCATCATGCAATAGTTATTGATCCCTCTTAATAGATCACAGGGAAACTCTTAGAATTGTGTGCTATTATTGAAGTTATATTCATTTAAGAAGAAATTTCTCCCCCTAGCATACTAACAAACTTCAATAGATTTAGTAATACGTTGTAGGGAGTTGATCCTATTTTTGGTGGTAATAAGATCACACTAGTTTCCATTGGTTGTCTATGCTTTGTTATTGTTTCCACATCATGTGACCTATTTCCAATTATTAAAGTGATATATTTTGTGCATGTTTGGCTATTAAATAATTCCATCCTTGTGCAAGTGAAGGGCCCTTTACCCTGGGAAGGATCAATGAAAATATGGTTCCCTGCAATTTTGTAGTCACTTAACCATGGTAAGAAAGATTTGGAAGCCCACAATACAGTCATGACATACTCCCAAATTTGAAACACTTCCAACTCTTCCTTTTCTACAGCCTTAAGATATTTTGTAGCACAAAGGAATGTAGCAACATTTTAGATATTAAGTACAACAAAAATTTCATATTAAAATTTGGTACTTAGTGTAATTGCATGAGGTTTCCTTGGAAGAGTAGGCGGGCCAGCTTCGCAGTCCTATCTCTATCTGCTCAATGCTACCTTTGCTCTACATGTTAGATCGGTTTCTCTGTTCTCTGTAATTTTTGCTTCTCTCTCTCTTTTCTCTCTTTTCCTGCTTCTCCTTCTCCTTCGCTTTCTCTGTCTCTTCGTGGCTTAAAGCCAATATGCTCCCTGACTATTCGTTTTTTCTTCCTGGCTCTCTGGATCTCCTACCTCTGTCCACTGGAATTCCCTTGCTCTGCATCATCATCACTGTAACACTTCACAGAGAGGTGGCCACGTGTTTCCTCATGAACTGAGTGTCAGTTGTCTTTGAATGGTCGTTATTTCCATTGCTCCAAGATTTCCCACAAAACTGATTCCTCCGCCAACTCATTGGTCATGCTGGATCTCAAATCTTATCTGCCTCAACCTATTTCCTTGTCGAATCCGGTCACCCATCAGATTGCTTCTCAACCGTTGATTTGGGGCCTCCAGATCCTACGGTCTCCGTCCATATTGCGTGGGTAAGTAGCATGACCTTTACCCGTGTGATGAGAGTTGTTTTCTCTCACATCTGCTGGATGTGTGTCACCCGTTGTATGGAATCGAGTAGGACTCGGTCGAACCCTCTTACCGCTTGAGGGCCTTCCGATATCTTGCCAGTTTTAGTGCAGGGCCCGCCTTTTGACGGAATCGGTGATTTCCGTACGGTTTTATGCTTTTCCTTGTGACCAAGCGCTTGGGGTTTTCCTTCACTGAGGGGGACGCCTTGCAATATGTGATTAGCGCTTTAGCTGAATATCAGAAACTGCCTCTATTTTTGGATCTGACTTCCCGTTTTTCCAGTTTGCAGCAGCACGCGGTTACCATGGGCCAACGGTCTGCGCGCTTTGACCAAGGGTCCTCGTTGCTCCGTGCTAACCACAAATTGCCATTGTTCAGAGGTTATTTCTGATAAGCTTGACATCCATAGCATTTTGAAACTTTGGTATGAGTTTTATAGAGTTCAGGAAACTTTTAAGAGTGTTTGAGGATCTAATTCGGATCACAGTCTTCCCACTGAAAAATATTTTGGACCACCAGAAGTTGGTTTTCAAGCATCGACTAAGTGAGGGTATAGTTGTCTTACTTGTCCAATCTCTATCAATTTTGCACTTCTTGGATTTGAACTCTTGAGTCCAATCCTAAGGTACTCAACTTCTCCACTACGCGTCGTCTGCACCTTCTTGTCTGGAACTGTATCTTCCCGCAATTCATTAAGATATTCAAGTAACAGATCATCAATAGAAGGAAATTGACTCTGCTCTTCGGGATCTTCAAGTAATGAAGGTTCAAATAGTCTCAAGCTATTTGCATTAATGACTGAGCAGATGTGCATGTAAGCTGGTAAATCAAGGCGAAAAGCATTCTCACCAATTTTCTCAAGTATCTTGAAAGGTCCATACCTTATTGGCTTTAGCTTTTTACCTTCACCTTGCATTCTGTCTTTGCTGATATATAGCAAGACTTGATCACCAACTTGGAAACTATGCTCCATCCAATGTTTGTCATGCCTAGCCTTGTATTTGGCTTGGCTCTTTTCTAGTTGTTCCTGTACTGCCTGGTGAATCTCTTAGATTTGTTCAATGAACTTGGTTGCATTGTCCACATCACTATGTCCATCAACTGCTATGTCTTTACCAAAGACAAAATCCAAGGGAGACCTTGGTGTGAAACCAAAGCAGGTCTCAAAAGGAGATCTTTGTGTAGAAGAATGTTTTGCTCAGTTGTAAGCATGCTACACATAACACAAAGTTTGGGATGCTTGCTACAATAGCCTTTGAGCAACTAGATCATTATCTTGTTGACTACTTCTGTTTGGACATCTGTCTGTGGGTGAAAGGCTGTGCTTTTCTTCAGTTTGGTGTCCATCAGTTCCCATAGACTCGACCAAAACTTCCCAACAAATTGGATGTCTCGATCAGATACAATGGAAGTGGGTAATCCAAAATGAACCCATACATGCTGAAAGAACATCTTTGCAGTTTGTTCAGCTGTAATCTGTTTCTTACAAGGTATCCAAATACACATTTTGCTGAACCTATCCACAACAACATATAAATAGTCATGACCTTTCCTAGATTTAGGAAGTCCTCCAACAAAGTCCATGGAAACACTTTCCCAAGGATGAGAAGGAACTGGTAGTGGAGTGTACAAGCCTAGTTTTCTATTACTGGGCTTGCTTTTAGCACACATGGTACACCCTCTTACATATCTAGAAACTGTCTCATTCATTTTTGGCCAATAACAAAATCTTTGCAGTTGTGCAATTGTTTTACTTACACCAAAGTGACCTGATATTAGAGAAGTGTGTGCTTCTCAAATTATCTTTACTCTTTCAGTTTGTGGAATGCATAGCTTCCCACAATGATACAAGAGTTGGTCCTTAACATGATAATCTAATTCTTCTACTCATTTTCCTTGACTTAAAGTTGCATATACATCTTTGAAATCTATATCTTAAGCATACTATTCAATATAGCTCTCATGCCGTAGTGAATTATGCTTAAGTATAGTGGATGCATTTATAATTGGTCTAGATAACATATTTGCAACTTTATTGTGTATGGCATTTTTATTTTTGATGACTAGGTGAAACTGTTGTAGAAAACCCATCCATCTATAGTGTCTTGATTGCTACAACTTAGTTTGGGAGTGTAGATATTGAAGTGGTTGATGATCAGTATGTATAACTGTCTCTTTGTCCATTAAGTAATGTTTCCACTTTTTCACACTTTGTACTAATGCATACAATTCTTTATCATATGTGGGATAGTTAACTACTGCAGAATTAAATGTCTTAGAATGATAACATATGGGTTTATCGTGTTGTATCAACACTACTCACATGGCATAGTCACTGGCATCCATTTGGATCTCAAATGGTCTTTGAAGATCAGGCAGTGTTAGTACTGGTGCTGTACTAATCTTTTCTTTCAAGGTGTCGAAGGCTTTCTGCTGCTTGCCTCCCCACTAAAACACCTTGTTCAATCCTGTTAAAGCATGTAAGGGAGTTGCAATTAAGGAAAAGTTAGAAATGAACTTTCTCCAATATTGTGCTACTCCTAAGAAGCTTCTAACTTCTATAGCAGATTTGGGTTTAGGCCAGTTTACAATGGCAGCCACCTTAGAGGGATCTATCTTCAATTCACCACCCCCTACTATATGTCCCAAATAATTCAAAGATGTTTTGTCGAATTCACATTTTGAGAGTTTAACATAAAGTTTTTCTCTTTTCAAAATATCCAGTGTCTGCTTAACATGCTTTAAATGTTCATTCCACATTTTTCTAAATATAAGAATGTCATCTAGATATACAATAACAAAATCATCAAGAAAAGGTTTGAGTACATCATTCATTATTCTCATGAAAGTAGTAGGAGCATTAGTTAAGCCAAATGGCATAACCAACCACTCATACAATCCCTGCTTTGTTTTGAAAGCAATCTTCCATGCATCTTGTTCTGCCACTCTAACCTGATGATATCCACTATGCAAGTCTAACTTGGAAAATAAACAACTTCCTTTAACTGATCTAATAGATCATCTATGTGAGGAAGGGGATAACGATTTTTTATTGTTATCTTATTCAGTGCTCGGTAATCAATGCACATTCTCCACGAGTCATCTTTCTTCTTCACCAAAATGATTGGAGACCCACATGGTGATGTGCTAGGCCTGATGAACCCCTTCTCGAGCAACTCCTACACCTGCTTCTTGATTTCTGCATTCTCTAAAGCGGACAACCTATACATTTCCTCTACCATGGACCTCATGGCCCGGAAACTATCTATGAATTGGGGGTCTAGTCCCAAGGGACTTTCTTTTGACATTTTCTTCTTAGGACAGACTCCTCCAATTTCCGGGTTAGTTTCGACCAACTCTCCTTATCCTAATTTAAGCTTTGATCTAGTTAGCATTCAACAACAAAATCTAGCACAAGCTTGTCTAACCTTAACAACCTAGGAGCTCTGATACCACTTGATCTGAAATCACTCGTGAATGATCTTAGTTAATTAATGAAGGTATTACAGACTCAAGTGCTAGGGTGTGCCTATGTTATCTTATGCATTGGATCGATAAGATTGTGAAATACACAGACACTGAAACAACAAGAGAACACAGTAAGCAAACACATAAACGAAACAAATTTAATAAGGACTTCACCCAATCCTCCTGGGCTATGTCTCCTGGTCCAGGCTTCAGTGGTGGCCTTTCTATTGTGTCTTAAAAAGCATAATTTTACAACAGTGAGCTCAAATTGAGTCTCACTTAATAGATAATGATCAGTAGGACTGTACTTGGATTCCCCAAGTCTCTAGAGTACACAGACTCCCCTTACTGAATCTCAACCTCAACTGGTCTTAGTGGTATGAGTCCAATTTGGTACTCAATACCAAACAGGTATACACAGAGGAGTTGCTTGAACCTCTCAAGCCTTCTTTGGAGTTCACAGACTCTCAGACTCTCTGTGTCTCTGTCTACTCGATGCTGCCTTTTCTCTGGGTTTTAGCAATTAAGTAGCATGAGTCAAGTAGTAAGTGGTTTTTAGCGCGGGGCTCGCCTTCTGACGGAATCGACAATTTCCGTATGGTTTTATGCTTTTCCTTGTGACCAAGCACTCGGGGCTTTCCTTCGCTGAGGGGGATGCCTTGCGATATGTGATTAGCGCTTCAGAAACTGCCTCTGTTTTTGGATTTGACTTCCCATTTTGCCAATTTGCACCAGCACGCGATGACCATGGACCAACGGTCTGCGCGCTTTCACCGAGGGTCCTCGTTGCTCTATGATGACCACAAATTGCCATTGTTCAGAGGTTATTTTTGATAAGCTCGACATCCATAGAACTTTGAAACTTTGGTATGAGTTTTACAAAGTTCAGGAAACTTTTAAGAGTGTTTGAGGATCCAATTCAGATCAACAAGTAAAACAAAGCTTATTTCTTGTAATATTGTTTTGAGGTTCTTCATACAACTGATCCTTCTTGGTTTGATCATTCTCAAATGTCTTCTTGTTGTTGTCCTTCGAAGGGATTTGTGGTATGAGTGGAGTCTTCACATTTGGTGTTGCTCCTCCCATATATCGAGTCTTAGTGATGGCCTCCTATAGGGTAGTGGGATTGAAGGCCTTGACCCAATCATGTAGGAGTTCATCTAGACCTTCTATAAAGAGCATGACCAACCTCTACTTTGAGATGTCTGTCACCATGATTTCTGTCTATTCAAATTTTGCAATAAAATCCTCTAGTTTTCTAGTTTGTTTGATTTGTTCCAACTCTCTAAAATTGTATCTCAGGATCCTTTCAATAAAAATGTTTTATCAACCTTTGGGTGAAGTCCATATACAATGTTATGCTAGACCCCAAGGTGACCAGTCCATGGTACCACCATTCATGTGTCTCTCCTTCCAAATGTAGTGTAGAAAATTAGATAGTGTTTACTTCCTACATGGGATTAAACTAGAAAGAGGTGTCCAAGTTTTGTACCCAAGCCCTATCTTAACTTTTGGTTGATCCATCGAAGGAGGGAGTAGACAATTTTCCCATCTTGCGCATTAGATCCTGATTCCAATGTGCCCTGGGCTTGCTCCTGTACTTAACGATGTTGTATTCATTGAACGATATGTGTGCTCGAACATCTTCTCCCCAAGTTGCAAATTCTCAAAAATACTTTATAAATTCATTTTTTTTTCGGTGTTGTTCCTTGGTTTGTTAACGCTTGATTATCCAAAAATTGAGGAAGTAAGGGTCGATGATTACTTCCATTTGTTTTCCTTGCATTGGATTGTGAAAAAAAATTATGATTGTGGTTGCTGCTCCCCTCAACACCAATCCCCTTATGCACATTAACAGTAGTGTTGCAAACGTTGTTTAGATTTCCCAAAGTTTGGGTAATGATTTGCATCATCTGGTGCTATCCCTAGGAAAGAATTTTTTTCCCTTACACTAAAAAATTAGTTCATCTCTACCTTCCAATGAATTAGCATATGTAAGAGATTATTAATATCCTACCCTCCTTGTTCTTCCCTATCCCCCATGGATATACTGCAATTACTTATTTTCTTTTTGACTGTAATGTTACTTGTTATCTCTTGGAAGCATAAAAAGCTCATACACACAAGCTGGCAGGATGAAAAACTATGATAACACTGTAATATCCCATGGAATTTTTTCCCTACGGTTTCTTCATTTGAATAGGGTTACAATCAATCAACAATATTATACAACAACAATATCCATTTATGCAACAATACATACAAGAAGGTTTCCACAGTAGTAATTATCTCTAGTAGTGATATGATTTTTCAACAACACAATAAGTTAGGCTAATAGGCTAGTGAAAACACTATATTACTTCAACTACTAAAATATAATCTTGATTTCAAGATCAATATTCAATTCTTCTATGAATTCTACTATGAATATACTAATTATAACTTGTTGTCTAAGATATGGTAGCACTGTACCAACTCACTATAGGTACAACATAGATCCTAGACTTTTGTTTCTTCCTCCAATGCTTCATGATGCACTTTTGTTATTGGCTTGCAGTTTTAGAAAGTCCTAATCTGTTCACAATCCACAGATTCTATGTTTGTTTCCTAAAATGGTTGTGGTAAGGGACTATAATAGAGTTGAGTTGAACAAATTTGTAATGATATCTTTGCTACCACAAGGTCCTTTGGTCTTCATATGATGGATATGGTTACTCGGGTGTGAAGGGAAACCCTCACTAGTGGGAGTAGGAGGTAGACCAAGTCAATTGTGCCAATAACAACCTAGCCACTATCACATAATTTCCCCCATAGTTCCCTAAATTGCCTATGTGTAGGGTTTGGCCACCCTACTGTAGTGATCGACAACCTTAAGAGGGTTGAATACAAGATACTTATTCCAACATAGGCCTCATATAGAACTCAAATGCTTGATTGATTCATATGGCATCTGTAACGAACCACAATTATGCCTCTATTGTCCTCAATGACCTCATATTTATCCTCCAAGTGAGTCATAGATCTTAATGTCATTAAACAAACCTTAGACTTAATATTCCAACTGAACAAAGAAAATTTCAATGGCCATAAGACCCCAATTGTTTCAAGAAGACATTGTGCCAAAATAAGGAAAAGAGGTGTCTAGATAGGGTGGTATTAGCTCCACTGAAACTAGAAAAAAGGATTAAATAGGATGGGATCAACTCTACCAAAGCTAATCAAGGAGAAGGGGTCTTAAAACCCGTAGATCCTCGGGCTCAAGAAAACAAAGTTATCCACTACAAACCAATGATCTAAAACAATTACAACTACCCTGTACTTATATATTTTCTCATGGAGTTCTCTCTAATGTGTGGGGTCGCAAGTGCAGCCCCCAATTTGGGCTTTTTGCCCCAAATACCCCAAAATTTACCCAATGCTGCCCCAAACATTGGATAATTATTTTTTACCCTTTATCAAGACTATAACCCAAGAGGTTAGATAGGTTACTTCATTATCCCATAGGCAATTAATACACATGGGACATTACATGATTTAACATTGCTCTACTTCTTTGGCCATAGATGTCCAAACTTGTTAGCTCTCTACTTTTGTTCTGATATGGGGACCATGTTTGGAACTTCAACCAGTAAAACATCAACCAATAATTCTATAGTCTCTACTATAAATCCTGGTTCAATCCAAGAATGGATTGTTGATGTTGTAGTAGATCGTCACCGTAACACCTCCAACATATTCTTAAGTGAATTGACTTAATTATAGAATATATGGAACTTAACTAGATCTCAACTCTTTGTACACTCAAAACTGTACCGCTATGGATACACAATAACATATTTTTTCACACAGTCTCTCGTCTCATTACAAACTAATAAACATTCAAATTTATCCTTACTATGATCTCAGTGGCACAAATATTACTGATCTAGTACTCAAGTTTGTAAAAATTGGCCTGATTACACAATTGTTTGGCCCTCTTTCTTTACTCTCGTAGACCTCTCTCAATTCTTAGCCTCTCTTATCTCTCTCATTCTATCTCTTCTCTATTCCCATATGTTATTCTAACCATTAAAAAATTGTTTATATGCAATATAATAGTTTGTTAAGATCCACTAAAGGTGGATCTAATCACCTATTCAAAGAAAATATCAAATGTATTATAAAACCTCTCTCTCCTCCAACAACTCTTTCCAAATATAGGATCACATGTCGACGAGTAAATATGAAATCCCTCATTTCTCTAATCAATCCCTATTATATTTGGAAAATCGAATTCCTAACTTTAATTACATCAAATTTACTTAATTTAAATTAAGGGAACCCACTCCCTTTAGTAAATGTGGTGAGACCTCCTAGGTATTGTTAGCTTGAAGAAATTCTCCTACATCAGACTGCTAAGGTAGAAGTAATTCATGGACTACTTTTCCTGAGTCTTTTTACTTATTTTGTTGGTTGTATCTTCCATCTTTGTTGTTAAACATTTTTCAATTGCAAGTGCATCTAATGCAATTTCTCCTTCCTCCTAGATCCTAAATTGTGTTTTGTTGCTATCCACTTCCTTCAATGCCATAAACATTTTAAGAAAAATGTGTTATGACACTGAAATTCCTTATTAACTCGGTCCTCTTCACTTTTTCTTATTGTTGTTGTTGTCAATTTTCCAGGTTTCCATACTTTATTTCGCAATGCTCCACTTTGTTGAAAAATGTAACTAGGTTTAGTCTTCCTAATGACACATGTAATTGTGATTTTATGTAGTTAATGAAAAGAAGAAAAATAAAATTATTATTGTAATTCTTGTCTCATGGGTTTCATGAGAAAGGAATTTTATTTTTAGTATGACTCCCATTGTGAGTCCTTAGGGTTGGTCATAAAGTCAAATTGAGTCAAAGTCATATATGAAGGATCCTTCTTGGGAATATTACATTTTTTATGAGTCATTAGATAAGTATAATTAGCCCTCCAAGGCGAAGAAAAGTCTCCTCCTCAAGTAAGCTTCAAATATAAATAATATAAACCGTCCAAAGGACTAAAGGCCAAATCTAATGTGGGAGCAGGTGAGAAAATTCAATCTTACGCTACAATGACAATAAGAAAAGGAAATTTTGGAAAGTCTAGTTCTTGGAAAAAGTAAAGGGACATGTTGAAGATTCAATGCTATGGGTGTCAGGAATATGGGCACTGCAAAAGGGATTGTCCTAAGGTCAAGTAGGACAATAAAAGACGAAGAGTAGAAATCCATATCACCAAAGAAGTAGAGGAATCTGAAAAGAAGAAGTCCAAGAAAGACGAAGTAAGATATCTCTTTTACTGAGATATTCTTCCTCTCTTTTGTTGTAAGATATGGCTATCATGATTAACTAAATGGAATGCATAAAGGCATCATAGAAGTATTGAAAGTAAGAGCTCGAGACATCATCATAGATAAGCACAAAAGAAGATTTAGAAGTGACCAAGGATATAAACAATGTAAACTTTGAAACGGAAACTGATATTGTTACCTGTTTCATAGAGATAGAAAAAAAGTGACCCGATTTTGAAAAGGGGTGATGCAGAACATACATGTTTTTTTTAGAGCATAGGTTTTGGCACTTTAATTTTTTTGAAGTACATTGCGTTTTAGAATGGTAGTGATTTTCATGCTGATTTAAAAAAGTGGTAGTTTTGCATTAGGCCTTTTTTTGAAAGACCTATTTTTTGACTTTAAATTTTCTAATGTATGGAATGTAAATAATTATTTTCTAAATTTAATAATTTTTGAAGTGGTCTTCTTCTTCATATTTTTTTTTTTTTTTTTTTTTTTTTGTAATGAGGTTTTTAATGTTTTACATATTTAAAGAAGAAGGTCAATATTTTGACTTTTTGATATTCTAAATATTTATACATTTTTAATTAATTTTTCAATCCACATGAAACAATTGTCTCTAAAAAACAATAATTTTTAACAATTGACATAAAAATAACCATTTTTAACATAAATATAACTAAAAAACTACAGGTTTTGATAATTTTTTGTAATTTTTTGCTAGAAATGACATGTCAAAATCACAATTTTTATAGGAAAATTTTAACTAAAAATTGTTAAATAATAGTTTTTTTTTTATGAATTTCATGTCAAAAAAATTAAAAAAATCACTATTGTTTTCAAAAAATAATGATTAACATAAAAATTTATGTGAAAATACATAATACAAATATTGAACACATAACAACCGTAATTGAGTGCTTATTCTTCTCATAAAATGTCAAAGTCAAAACATTACAAGTATAACTAATTAATAGTTACAAAAAGCTGAGCTTGATTTCCAAGCATAACTTAAATTGAATCAACAATGTCACATAATCCAAACTCTTCATCCTCTAGAGTTTCATCATTGTCTTCGTCCACAATATTTTCTGCTTCATTTTGCTCATTTTCCTCTTCTAATGGATCTTTGATGTCTGCAAATCTCCCAATGTATGCCTTTCCAATCATTTTGTGTAATGGTGGTTGGGGTTCCTTTGCCTTTTTGGCCACACGTGATTCACTAAAGTCCCCTTCTACCTAATTTCTTGCATTGCATTTGGAAAAAATTGAAGAGCATTAATTCTTTGCTGAATAAAATTGCACTATATTGGATCTTTTTTAATGGCAAAGCAATTTCTTCCTTTTTGAAGGCAACATGCTAGTGTTGTACCTAATAATCAAGCACAAAAGAAATAATGAAGTAAATTAGTACAATGACATATAAATTAAGAAATAACATATTGAAATTCAATTCCATATAATAAAACTTACCTGAGCCAGAAAATAAATCCAGAACCCAATCTCCTTCTTTTGAACATATGTCTATAAGATAGTTAATCAATAACTGTGATTTTTTATAAATGTTAAATATCTATCATTTTTCTTCTTTGTCTTCATATGTTAGTTTTCTCACAACATCATAAGTCAATATTTGGTTATGACTATTTCCATATACCCGATTAAAAATCATAGACATATAGCTATCATCTTTTGCCTAACTATCAATATGGATGAACTCACAATCATTTATAAATAGTTGATCTTCAAGGTTAAGAAGATTTGACTTTTGCCTATAACATGAAATAGTAAAAGTTCAATTAACTTGTACATAAATGAATTTTTTAACATTAATCAAATATACATTTTAAACATCTTACCATGTAAGTTGCATCCTTGAATTTTTTTTCCCCTTGAAACTTGACAATAACAATAACCCCAGCGGCCCAATGGCCCAGGCCGTTGAAGTGGGGTGGAGGGGGCGATGATTCTCGAAGTCACCTCGCCACCCCCGAGTGTTTTTGGGCCATCGGGGTGGGGCGGAGGGAGGGGTGATTCCAGGCGGAGGGAGGGGTGATTCCTGGAATCACCCTGCCACCCCCGCAGGACGTTGGGCCGCTAGGGTGTGGTGGAGGGTGGAGTGATTCCCGGAATCACCCCGCCACCCCAGCGGGCCATTAGGCTGCTCGATGGGGCGGAGGGCGGGGTGATTCTCGGAATCTCCCCGCCACCCCCGCAGGCCGTTGGGCCGCCAGGGTGGGTAGCCTCCGCCCAACCATGGCGACCCAACTGCCCACGGGGGTGGAATCACCCTGCCACCCAAAGCCTCTGCCCCACCCTGGCGGCCCAACGACCTGCGGGGATGGTGGGGTGATTCCGAGCTATTGGTCAGCTGAGGTGGGGCAGAGGGCGGGGTGATTCCTGGAATCTCCCCGCCACCCCGCAGGCCATTGGGCCTCTAGGGTGGGTAGCCTCCACCCAACCACAAAGACCCAACGGCCCGCGGGGATGCAATCACCCCGCCACCCCTAGCTTCCACATCACCTCGGCGGCCCAATGACTTACAGGGGTGGTGCGGTGATTCCCAGAATCACCTCGCCACCCTGGCGGGCCGTTGGGCCACCGGGGTGGGGCGGATGGCGGGGTGATTCCTTGAATCACCCCACCACCCCTGCAGGTTGTTAGGCCGCCGGGGTGGGGCAGAGGGAAGGGTAATCCCCATAATCACCCAGGCACCCCCATGGGCTGTTGGGTCCTCGGGTTGGGGTGGAGGGTGGGGTGATTCTGGGAATCACCCCACCACCCCCGCAAGCCGTTGGGCCGCCGGGGTGGGGCGGAGGGCGAGATGATTCTTGGAATCACCCCGCCACCCCTGCGAGCCATTGGGTCGCTGGGGTGGAGCAAAGGGAGGGGTGATTCTTAGAATCACCCCACCACCCCTGCAATCCATTGGGCTACCCTAGTGGGGAGGAGGGTGGGGTGATTCCTAAAATCATCCCGCCACCCCCCCCGGGCCATTAGGTGTCGGGGTGGGGCAAAGGGCAGGGTGATTCCTGGAATCAACCCGACCGTCGGGGTGTGGTGGAAGGTGGGGTGATTCCTGGAATCACCCCGCCACCCCCACGGGTTGTGGGGCTGCCAGGGTGGGGCAGAGGGCGGGTTGATTCCCAGAATCATCCTGCCACCCCCGCGAGCCATGGGGCCGCCGCGGTGGGGCGGAGGGCAGGATGATTCTTGGAATCACCCTGCCGCCCCCGCGGGCTATGGGGCCGTCGGGGTGGGGCAGAGGGCGGGGTGATTCCTAGAATCACCCAGCCACCCCCACCGACAGTTGGGCCGCTAAGGTGGGGTAGAGGGCAGGGTGGTTCCCAGAATCACCCCACCACCCCCTGTGGGCCGTTGGGCCGCTAAGGTGGGGAGGAGGGCGGGGTGATTCCTAAAATCACCCTGCCGCCCTCCCAGGCCGTCGGGGTGGAGTAGAGGGCGGGATGATACTGGGAATCACCCTACTGCCCCCGTGGGATGTTGGGCCGCCAAGGTGGGGCAGAGAGCAGGATGATTCTGGGAATCACCATGCCGCTGCCACAGGTCGTTGGGCCATTGGCGTGGGAGAGAGGACGGGGTGATTCCCAGAATCACCCCACCGTCCCTGCGGGCTGTTGGGCCGCTCGAGTGTGGCGAAGGGCGGGGTGATTCTCGGAATCACCTTGCCACCCTCATGAGCCTTTGGGCCTCTCGGAATCACCTCGCCACCCTTGCATGCTATTGGGCCGTCGGGGTGGGGCGAAGGGCGGGGTGATTCCCGGAATCACCATGCCACCCCCGCGGGTTGTTGGGCCGTCAGGGTGGGGCAGAGAGCGAGGTGATTCCCGGAATCACCCCGCCACTCTTGCGAGCCATTGGGCTGCCTAGATGGGGTGGAGGGCGGGGTTACTCCCAGAATAATCCCCCACCCTCGCGTTCTGTTAGGCCGCCAGGGTGGGGTGGAGGGCGGGGTGATTCCCGGAATCACCCCGCCACCCCCAAGGGTCGTTGGGCCACTTGCTGGGTTGTGTTATATTCTTTCCATGACTAGCCCACGTAGTTAACTGGGGGGTTAGAGGGGGGCAGAGACCCCCTTCGTTGCGATGATTGTGTAGCAAGGGGGGGTCACAGGGTGTTTGAGGTGTTTGAGGTGTACCCTATGTTAGGTTGGGCGGACCCACCTATGGTTTTGTGCATGATTTTCGCACATGTTTTTGGATGCGATGGTTTTCGGTCCATGGTATTGGATGCGATGGTTTTCGGTCCATGGCATGGGATGCTTCAGCATGTATAAATATGTATTATAACATTGAAAGGAGCATAATGAAAAGTCAAGCTGGTAGTGCCAATTTTGGGATCCAGGGGAAAATCTCTGTGTATATGTGTTTTATGTGTTATGCTCTTGCATTTTTTATTTTATGTGTTTTAGAATTCGCATGCAGGTAATTTCTATTCGGGGTTAAAACCTACATTTGGTATCGGAGCAGTTTTGGCTTCAAGGAGACACCTTTGTTACTGAGGGGTTTCACTTGGGCCTGTGGTAGACCTTGTTCAGTGGGAGATCTGCGAGATCGATTCTAGTGGTGAAAGAAGATGGGAAGCAGTGGAAAGATAGAGATCGAGAAATTTAATGGTCAGAGTTTTGAGTTGTGGAAACTCAAGATGGAGGATCCATTGGTGGATAAAGATCAATGGATCGCGGTAGATCCGAGTACTAAACCAGCAAGAGTGTCTGATGAAGAATGGAAGAAGTTGGATCAAAAGGAAAAAATCACAATACGATTGTGTGTCTCGGATTCAGTATTGTTGAATGTATCAGGGGAAGCTACGACAAAGGCTTTGTGGTACAAGTTAGGGACTTTGTACCAATCTAAGTCTCTGGTGAATAAATTGTTCCTGTGGAAAACTTTGTATAACCTGAGGATGAAAGATGGAGACTCGGTGACAGAGCATCTGAATGCATTTAATACTATGGTAAATCAGTTAGCATCTGTTGATATTAAAATTTTAGATGAAGATAAGTGCATCAGTTTGTTGTGTTCGCTACCAGATTCGTGGGATAGTCTGGTTATTGCAATAGGTAGCAATGCAACTACCTTACGGTTTGATGAAATAGTCTCATCCTTACTGATGGAGGAGATGAGATGGAAAAATATGGAGAGCTAGAATGGTGATGCCTTATCTGTACGAGGATGGTCCCAGAACAGAAACAAAAATAAGTCATCGAGTGGGAGATCTAAATCTAGAGGGAGATCAAAATCTCCAAGAAAACCTGTAAAGGTGGTGTGCTGGAAATGCGGAAAGGAAGGGCACTACAAAAGCGACTGTAAATCTAAATCTCCTGATAAAGGAAAGGGATCTAATGACGCTCCTTCTACAGAGGCAAAAACCACCTCAGATGAAGGTGGGGATGTGTACTTGGTTTCTTCACTTACACATGTAGGTCATGAGGCATGGTTGATTGACTCAAGTGCATCCTTTCACTTCACTCCGCATAGAGAGTGGTTCTGCAAGTATGAGAAATACGATGGTGGTGATGTCTTCTTATGGGATTATAGGAAGGATAGAATCATTGGTCGTAGAAAAGTAAAGTTGAAGTTGCAAGGTGGAAGGGTTAGAACACTTCTGGGTGTTCTGCATATTCCTGCATTGGCTAGAAATCTGATTTCTATAAGCAAGTTTGATGATGCAGGTGTAAAAACAACGTTCGAGAAGGATACCTGCAAAATGGTTCGAGGAGCACTGGTATTGATGTGGGGAGTTCGAATTGGAAGTCTATACAAGCTGCAAGGTAGCATTGTTATTGATGGGTGCAACAGTTTTGTGGTTCCTGAAAGTGGAGCAGAAAATCTAGCGGTCTTTGGAGAGAAGACCATGTTGTGGCATCAAAGGCTTGGACTTATTGGAGAGAAGGGCCTTTCAATACTTCATGGTAAAGGTATGGTAGAAGGTATGAGTAATAGCTCTCTGGATTTTTATTTCTATGAAAATTGTGTATATGGGAAGCAGAATCGGATGAGTTTGCCCTTTGGTGGTAAGAGGGAAAAACAGATATTAGAACTTGTGCATAGTGATGTGTTTGGACCTGTGAAGGTTCCATCACTGGGTAAGTCTCTGTACTATGTATCATTTATAGATGGCTTCTCAAGGAATACATGGATATATTTCCTTAAGAGGAAATCTGAAGTCTTTGACAGGTTTAAAGAATTTAAGGCTCTGGTGGAAAACCAGACAGAGAAGAAGATAAAGGTGTTGAGGATAGATAACGGTGGAGAGTTTTGCAGTAAGGAATTTGAAGAATTCTGCAAGAAGTGTGGTATAGCATGGCAAAAGACTACTCCATATACACCTCAGCAAAATGGAGTTGCGGAAAGAATGAACAAGACGTTGATGGAAAGGGCAAGAAGCATGCTTAGTGGTGCCAGGTTAGGACAGGAATTCTAGGCAGAGGCGGTGGAGACAGCATGTTACCTGGTCAACAGATCACCTTCATCAGCATTGGAGGATAAGACTCCACAAGAGGTATGGACTGGTAAGAAACCCTCTCTTTCACATCTGAGGGTATTTGGATGTGATGCATATGTACATGTTCCAAAGGAGAAAAGAACCAATTTGGACAGTAAATCTGAAAAGTGCATCTTTATTGGGTATAATGATGGTTTAAAAGGTTATAAGCTTTGGAACCCAGTAATAAGGAAGGTTATGTACAATCAAGATGTGGTGTTCAGAGAGGTGAAAGATGTTATTAAACATGAAGCCCAACCAAAGGAACCTGAGAAGATAGAGTTTGAGCTAAAGGAGGAAGAATCTGACTCTACAGTAGAGAAGGAACCAGAATATGAAGAGCCACAAACTCCGGGTGTGAGAAGATTAGTTCGAGAAAGAAGGCAGCCAGAAAGGTATAGGCCATATACTTTCTATTCAAATTTTTCTTTGTCTGTTACTAATGATGATCCCAGAACTGTGAAGGAAGCAGTAGATTCATAGGATGGAAAACTCTAGAAAGAGGCCATGGTAGATGAAATGGCATCTCTACACAAAAATGAGGCTTGGGATTTGGTGGAGTTGCCGGCTGGAAGGAAACCCATTGGCAACAAATGGGTGTTCAAGAAGAAGACAAATGCAGAAGGAAAGGTGGAGAAATACAAAGCTTAGTTGGTAGCAAAAGGTTATTCCTAGGTGCCGGGAATTGATTTTGGTGATATTTTTTCTCTTGTTGCCAAGGTAACTTCTATTAGATTACTTTTATCTGTTGTTGTTGCTTTTGATTTTGAGGTAGAACAGATGGATGTGAAGACAAAATTTCTTCACGGGGATCTGGAAGAGGAAATATACATGAAGCAACTTGAAGGCTTTGTGGTGAAGGGTAAGAAAGAACTGTTATGCAAGTTAAAGAAGTCTCTGTATGGGTTAAAACAGTCACCAAGGATGTGGTATCAGAAATTTGATACATTTATACAGGGACTTGGCTTCACCAGAAGTAAAGCAGATCACTATATGTATTTTAAATTAATTGGTGACCATGTTATTTATCTGGTCTTATATGTGGATGATATGTTGCTGGTTGGAAATGACAAAGAAATTATCCAGGATTTGAAGACCCAATTGTCCTCCAAATTCAACATGAAAGATCTTGGTGCTGCAAACTATATTTTGGGCATGGAAATTAAAAGAGATCGGGCAAAGAGGAAGCTTTGGTTAAACCAGAGGAAGTATGTCGAGACAATACTGCAGAGATTTAATATGCAGGATAGTAAACCGGTGAAGGTTCCTATTCATGTAGGTGTGAGGTTATCTGTTGAACAGTGTCCCAAGACACAAGAAGAGGAAGAGGACATGTCCCGTGTTCCATATGCAAGTGCAGTCGCTAGCCTGATGTATGCAATGGCCTGTACTAGACCAGACATTGCACATGTAGTGGGAGTATTGAGCAGGTTTATGTCAAAACCAGGGAAGGAGCATTGGACAACAGTGAAGCAAGTTTTTAGGTATTTGCGTGGCACTAGTGATTATGGTTTGTGCTACCAAGGAAGACCAGGATTGGACAGAATGTTGGATATTTGTGGCTTTCTTGATGCAGACTGGGCTGGAGATCTGGATCAGAGAAGATCTACAAGTGGGTATGTTTTTAACCTATTTGGAGGTGTAGTCAGTTGGATGAGTAAGAAACAATCTATAGTGGCACTATCAACTACAGAGGTAGAATACATGGCAGCCACTCATGCAAGCAAGGAAGCAGTTTGGTTGCAAAGATTGTGTTCAAGTATGGAGTTAGTATAGGGAGCTATAAGGATAGACTGTGACAGCCAAAGTGCGATTTTCTTGGAAAATAACCCCACATATCATTCAAAGACAAAGCACATTGATGTTTGGTGGGCTCCAGTATTGTAGCAATAATGCTACAACTCCTGGAGCTTCCTATCTCTAATTTTATCAACCCGGTAGTTCGTAACAAACTTGGAAGCGACGGTGTTGTATGCACAAGTACTAGCTCTTGTCGCAGCTGTCACTTGGTCAGCTGGCACAAGTCCGCTAGGGCTCAAGCCAACTTCTATATGTTCTCAGAAGAATCTTTCTAAATGATGGACGAAGACTAACTCAAAGGAAATTGACCTACTTTGCAATAATGAACTGAAAGCCAACAAAACAGGGAAACCTTAGTAAACCCTAATCTGACTAGTCTAATCTCTATGATGCAATGGTGGGAGTGCAAACTTCTAGAAATGATGCCATTACTTCTAGTGATATGAGATGCATGAAACTAAGCTACTTCTACTGAAAAGAACATTGTTTTTGGATTTTTGCTTAGGGGTTGGAGTTATTATGATTTTGTTTCTTATTAGGGTTTGACTGTGCAGGGGTAGTTCGAATGGAAAGAAAGCTTGGGAAAGATCAGGAGGGCTAGGAAAGGTTCCAGGGGATCCAAAACATCATTCCACAGAAGTCCACAACGTTCAGGTGCTCGGCAACCGAGTTTGCAGGCTTTTACAGGATGTCTGTAGGGGATCCTACAGGATGTTCAGAGATTTCTACAGGATCTTCTGAAATGGGATTTTGGAGCATGGGTGAGTGAGGGAAGATGCATGAGTGGATATGGAGGTAGGATAGGGGTCTGAAGTGGCCTAGGAACGGATGGATGGAGCTAAGGAATGGCGAGGATGGTTCAATTTGTTCAAGGGAGAGTGAAGCAATGTTGCACAAAAATTAGGGTTTTGGGAGCGAATGGCAAACGTGAAGCAAGGGTTCTAAGTAGAGGTTGGAGTGGATGGTGCTGATGGAGAATAAGCAGATGAAGGAGTGGTACAGGTGCTCTGCAAGTCGTTTTTCCAATCTGAACCAACAAAACTTATAAATTCAAAGACCTAGTTACGTTGACCTAATTTGCTAGTTGTTAGTAAAAAGAATGAACAGAAGTGTGACCTGCAATGAAACCATGTATTTTACCTCATGCAAATAAGCAAATGAAAGTTTGAACTTGTAACCAACTTCTACACATGAAATTCAAACACTAGTGATTGCATGGCAAAGCAAAATCAGTGTTTTTTTTGTGGGCAGCAAAGTCATCCTAGTCACAGCTCCTGATCCCACTAAGGGAGAGGTGAAACCATAGATGTTTGATGGCCCTTTTCTTGAAGCTTTTTCTGTTAACAACCTGTCAACTAAATCTGAGCATGAAAAGCTATTTTACACATAAAAAACAAACTAAATAACACAACAAGAGTTAGATCTAAATAGCAGATTTTATTCTAAGAATGCAGCAAAAACACATAAAGATAATCAAAGGAGGTATTGGGCGCTTGAGATGGGCCCAACCCCAAGAGCTACAGCCTCCTAAGACAGATTTAGAGCTGGTGCAAAGCTGGATTCATCTTTATTAATCAAGAAATGAAGAGTTACATCAAAATTGTCCACAAGGAGAGCTTGAGAATGAGCTGAAAGCAAAGCTAATCTATTGCCTAAAAATCGAACTACAAAATGACTACAACAAGACTATGAAATGACTAATTACCAGCTACAAAATGACTAACCACTAGCTAACCAAAATGAGGCCCTAAGCCTTCTTATTTATACAAATTGAGGACCCAACAGTCCTCCTAAACTTTAGGGACTCGGCTGCCCAAAACTTGGAGTTAACAGCAGTCCTACTTGACTTGCTTGGCTGCCCTTGTGCTGATTGATTCGGTGGCCCTTGAACTCCGAGCTGATGGTGGAGAATTTGAGGTAAGGGCCCATAAATGAAGGGGACACCTTCCTACAAATCCTCTAGCTTGTTCTCCCACGAATTTGGCTGCCAAGTGCTCATTAAGACCTTCAATTTTGTCTCCAAATTGACCAAAAAGGCTACACAAAGCACCCATTAGACTTGTTGGCATCATGACTAACCAAATTCACTCTATTAACATAAATATAATCAAAAACATGCAATAAACTAATGAGAATGGTGGATTAAGTCAAATTAGGAGGTTGAATGAGCCCAAATAATTGTCCATTTTTGGGGCTCATCAATGTTCAGTATCACTTTGTGAGGGATATGATAGAAGACAAAAAGGTGTTGCTGGTAAAGGTGGACACTTTGAAGAATACTGCAGATGCATTAACAAAATATGTGAGCTCTAAGAAGTTCTCTTGGTGTAGAGAGACAATGGACGTTTCAAGGCTGGAAGAATGACTAAGCTCTTTTGTCGCCCCCTATGGAAAGAAAACAACAAGTGGGAGAATGTTGGGTTGTGTTATATTCTTTCCACGACTAGCCCACATAGTTAAATGGGGGGTTAGAGGGGGGCCAGAGCCCCTCTTCGTTGCACCGATTATGTAGCAGGGGTGGGGGGTCACAAGGTGTTTGAGGTGTACCCGTAACCTCACTTTATGGGGTCCGGGGCAGCACCCCAGAAAATTTTGGTTTTGGACCCTATGTTAGGTTGGGCACACCCACCTATGGTTTTGTGCATGATTTTCGCACATGTTTTTGGACGCGATGGTTTTCGGTCCATGGTATTGGATGCTTCGGCATGTATAAATATGTATTATAACATTGAAAGGAACATAATTAAAAATCAAGCTGGTAGTCCCTGTTTTAGGATCCAGGGGAAAACCTTTGTGTATATGTGTTTTATGTGTTATGATCTCGCATTTTTTATTTTATGTGATTTAGAATTTGTATGTAGGTAATTTCTGTATGGGGTTAAAACATACACCACCGGCGTGGGGTGGAGGGAGGGGTGATTCCTGGAATCACCATGCCAAACACGCAAGTTGTTGGGCAGCCAGGGAGAGGCGAAGGGCAGGGTGATTCCGGGAATCTCCCTGCCACCCCCGCGGGCCGTTGGGCTACCGGGGTGGGGTGGAGGGCAGGGTGATTCCCAGAATCACCCCGCCACCCTTGCGGGTTATTGTGCCGCTGGGGTGGGGTGGAGGGCGAGGTGATTCACGGAATCACCCCACCACCCCTGCAGTACGTTGGGTCGCTGGTGTGGGCTAGAGGGCGAGGTGATTCCTGGAATCACCCAGACACCCCCGCGAGCCGTTGGGCCATCAGGGTGGGGTGGAGGGCGAGGTGATTCCTGGAATCACCCTACTACCCTCGTGGCCCGTTGGGCCACCAGGGTGGGGTGAATCCTAGAATCACCCAGCCACCCCCGCTGACTGTTGGGTTGCTGGGGTTGGGCGGAGGGTGGGGTGATTCTCATAATCACCTCACCCTCTGCCCTCTGCACCAATCGGACAGCCCAATGGCCCGTGGGGCTGATGGGGTGATTCCATGAATCACCACGCCACCCTTGCAAGTCTTTCGGCCACAGGCGTGGGTTGGAGCGCAAGATGATTGTCGGAATCAACCCACCACCCTCGGGGACTGTTGGGCCACAAGGGAGGGGCAGAGGGCAGCTTGATTCCCAGAATCACCCTAGCACCCCCGCGAACTGTTGGGTCACTGAAGTGGGGCAGAGGGCAAGGTGATTCCTGGAATTACCCTGCCACCCCTGCAGGCAATTGGGCCGCCAGGGGGGGCGAAGGGTGAGGTGATTCATGCAATCACCCCACCACCCTCAGGTGTCGTTGGGCCACTGAGGCGGGGCAGAGGCAGGGTGATTCTTGGAATCACCCCGCCACCCCCGCGGGTCCTTGGGTCGTCGGGGTCGGGCGGAGGGAGGGTGATTCCTAGAATCACCCCACCACCCCTGTGGGCCATTGGGCCGCTGGGGTGTGGCAGAGGGTGGGATGATTGCTGGAATCACACCACCACCCCCAAGAGTTGTTGGGCCACCCGAGTGGGGCGAAGGGTGTGGTGATTCCCGGAATCGCCCCGCCACCCCCGCAAGCCGTTGGGCCACTGAAGTGGGGCAGAGAGCATGGTGATTCCTGGAATCACCCTGCCACCCCCGCAAGCCACTAGGCCATCGGGGTGGGGCCGAGGGCGAGGTGATTCCCAGAATCACTGCCATCCCCGTGAGCCTTTGGGCCACTGGGGTGGGGCGTAGGGCTAGGTGATTCCAGGAATCACCCCGCTACTACCATGACCCATTGGGCCACTGGAGTGAGGCAAAGGGTGGGGTGATTCCCGGAATCACCCCACCACCCCTGCCGGTCGTTGGGCTGCCGAAGTGGTGTAGAGGGCTGATGATTCCTGGAATAACCCAGGCACCCTCGCAAGCCGTTGGGCCACTGGGGTGGGGTGGAGGGCGACATGATTCTTGTAATCACCCCGCCACCCCCGTGGACTGTTGGTTTGCCAGGGTGGGGCAGAGGGCGAGGTGATTCTCGGAATCACCCCACCACCTCCACGAGTCATTGGGCTGCTACGGTGTGGCCGAGGGCCGCGGTGACTCTCATAATCACTCTGTCACCCTCATAGGCCATTGGGCCACCGGGGTGGGGCGGAGGGCGAGGTGATTCCCATAATCAACCCGCCACCCCCGCGAGCCATTGGGTTGCCCGAGTGAGGCGGAGGGAGGTGTGATTCCGAGAATCGCCCCGCCACCCCCGCGAGCCGTTGGGTTGTCGGGGTGGGGCGGAGGGCGGGATGATTCTTGGAATCACCACGCCACCCCCATGGGTCGTTTGGCCACTGGAGTGGGACAGAGGGCGGGGTGATTCCCGAAATCACCTCGCCACCCCGAACGGTTATTGGGTCGCTCGGGTGGGGCAGAGGGTGGGTTGATTCCCAGAATCACCCCGCCAACCCCACAGGCCATTGGACCAACGGGGTGGGGCAGAGGGTGAGGTGATTCCCGGAATCACCCTGCCACCCCCACGAGCCGTTAGGCTGCTAGGGTGGGGTGATTCCCGGAATCACCCCGTTAGCCCTGCGGGTTGTTGGGCCGCCTGGATGGGGTAGATGTCGGGGTGATTCTCAGAATCACCACGCCACCCCCTGGGTCGTTGGGCCGCCGGGATGGGGAAGAGGGTGAGGTGATTCCCAGATTCACTCAGCGAACCCCATGGGCCATTGGGCCACCGGGGTGGGGTAGAAGGCGAGGTGATTCCTGGAATTACCCTGCGAACCTCACGGGCCGTTAGGCTACTGGGGTGGGGTAGAGGTTGGGAATCACCTTGCCACCCCCGCAGACTGTCAGGTCACCGAGGTGGGGTAGAGGGTAGGGTGATTCCCGAAATCACCATGCCATCCCCATTGGCCGTTGGGCTGCCAGGGTGGGGCAGAGGGTCGGTCGATTCCTGGAATCACCCCGCCACTGCTGCGAGCTGTTGGGCTACCGGGGTGGGGTAGAGGACTAGGTGATTCCCTGAATCACCCTACCACCCCCGTGGTTTGTTGGGCCGCCGGGGTGGGGCGGAGCACGAGGTGATTCTTGGAATCACCCCACCGCTCTTACAGGCTGTTGGGTCACCCAGTTGGGGCAGAGGGCGAGGTGATTACCATAATCACCCAACCGCAATGACCCGCCGGGATGGAGCGAAGGGCGCGGTGATTCCTGAAATTGCCTCACCACCCTCGTGGGTCATTGGCCATCGAGGCGGGGCGTAGGTCGGGTTGATTTCTGGAATCATTGTGCCACCCCGTTGGGTCGTTGGGCTACCAGCATGGGGCGGAGGGCGGGGTGATTCAAGGAATCACCCGACCACCCCCGTAGGCCATTGGGTCGCTAGGGTGGGGCAGAGGGCCGGGAAATTCTTGCAATCACCCTGCCACCCCTGTGAGCCGTTGGGCTGCTTGGGTGGGGCGAGGGCAGGGTGATTCCCGAAATCACCCCTACACCCCCGCGGGCCGTTGGGTTGCTGGGATGGGGTGGAGGGCAGGGTGATTCCCGGAATCACTGCATCACGCCCGCGACCTGTTGGGCCGCCGAGGTGGGGTTGAGGGTGGGGTGATTCCTAGAATCACCTCGCCACCCATGCTGACCGTTGGGCCTCTGGGCTGAGGCGGAGGGTGGGGTGATTGCCAGAATCACCCCACTTCCCCCGTGGGCCGATGGGCCGCCGGGGTGAGGTGGAGGGTGGGGTGATTCCCACATCACCGTGCCACCCCCATGGGCCATTGGGCCGCTGGGATGGGGCAGAGGGCGGGGTGATTCTCGGAATCACTCTGCCACCACAACGAGCCTTTGGGCCTCCCAGAATCACCCCTTTAGCCCTGCGGGATGGGGTAGAGGGCGGGGTGATTCCCGAAATCACCCCACCATCCCCGCAGGTCGTTGGGCCGTTGGGATGGGGCAGAGGGCGAGGTGATCCCCAAAATCTCCCCACCACCCCCACTAGTCGTTGGGCCGCCTGGGTGGGGCGGAGGGCGGTGTGATTCCCGGAATCACCCTGCCACCCCCATAGGTCATTGGGCCGCCGTGGTGGGGTGGAGGGCGAGGTGATTCCCGGAATCATCCCACCACCCCCGCACGTCGTTGGGATGTCGGGGTGGGCTAGAGGGCATGGTGATTCCTGGAATCACCCCGCCACCCCTAAGGGTGTTTTGGCTGCGCGGGTGGGGCGGAGGGCGAGGTGATTCCCGTAATCACCCCGCCACCCCCGCGAGCCATTAGGCATCTAGGGTGTGGCGAAGGGCGGGGTGATTCCTTGAATCACCACGACACCCCCGCGGGCCGTTGGGCCGTCGGGGTGGGGTGGAGGGTGGGGTGATTCCAGGAATCACCCCACCACCCGTAGGAGCCGTTGGGCCGCCCGAGTGGGGCGGGGGGCGAGGTGATTTCCAAAATCACCCAACCACCGTCGCGGGCTATTGGGTCACCGGGTGGGGCAGAGGGTGGGGTGATTCATGGAATCACCCCACCACCCCCTTGAGCTGTTGGGTTGCCGGGGTGGGGTGGAGGGTGTGGTGAATCCCGGAATCACCCCGCCACCCCAAGGAGCCATTGGGACGTCCGGGTGGGGCAGAGGGTGGGGTGATCCCTAGAATCACCCCACCACCCCTGTGGGCCATTGGGCCCGTGGGTGCGGTGGAGGGCGGGGTGATTCAAGGAATCACCCTGCCACCCCCGCGGGCCATTGTGCAGCCTGTGTGGGACGGAGGGTGAGGTGATTCCCGGAATCACCCCGCCATCCTCTTAAGACGTTGGGCCGCCAGGATGGGGCTGAGGGAGGGCTGATTCCCAGAATCACCCGCCACCCCTAGGGGTCATTGGCTCATCGGGGTTGGGTGAAGGGCGGGGTGATTCCTGGAATCACCCCACCACCCTCACGGGCTGTTGGGCCACTGGGTTGGTGCAGAGGGCGGGGTGATACCCGGAATCACCCTGCCACCCCTACGTGTGGTTCGAGCAAAGTCATGGGGTAGAGGTCGCGGTGATTCCCAGAATCACCCTACCATCTCTCTGGGCCATTGGGCCACAAGGGTGGGGCAGAGGGCGGTTTGATTCCCAAAATCACCCCACCACCACCGCGAACCGTTGGGCCGCCGAGGTGGGATAGAGGGGGGATGATTCCTGAAATCACCCCGCCACCCCCACGGGCCGTTGGGCCACCGAGGTGGGGAAGAGGGCGAGGTGATTCTCGGAATCACCTCGCCACCCCTGCGAGCCTTTGGGCTACTCAGTGGGGCGGAGGACGGGGTGATTCCCGAAATCACCCCGCCACCCCCATGGGCCGTTAGGTCATTGTGGTGGGGCGGAGGGTGGGCTGATTCCCGGAGTCACCCTGCCACTCCCGCGAGCCTTTGGGCCTCTAGGGTGGGGTGGAGGATGGGGTGATTCCCAGAATCACCCCACCACCCTTGCAGGCCATTAGGCCACTGGGGTGGAGTGGAGGGCGGTGTGATTCCCGGAATCACCTCGCCACCCTCGTGGGCCATTGGGCCGCTGGGGTGGGGTAGAGGGAAAGGTGATTCCCGGAATCACCCCGCCACCCCCGCGAGCCGTCGGGCCGCCGGGGTGGGGTGGAGGGCGGGGTGATTCCTAGAATCACCTGGCCACTCCCATGAGCCATTGGGACGCTTGGCTGGGGCGGAGGGTAGGGTGATTCCAGAATCACCTGGCCACCCCCGCGAGTCATTGGGCTGCCAGGGTGGGGCAAAGGGCAGGGTGATTTCCGGAATCACCCCACCACCCTGGCACGTCATTGGGCCGCTAGGGTGGGGCGAAGGGCGAAGTGATTCCCAGAATCACCTTGACACCCCCGAGGGCCATTGGGCCGTCGTGGTGGGGCGGAGGGTGGGGTCATTCCCGGAATCACTCAGTCACCCCCGCGAGCCGTTGGGCTGCCGGGGTGGGGCGGAGGGCGAGGTGATTCCCGGAATCACCCCGCCACCCCTGCGGGCGGCCATTAGGCCATTGGGGTGGAGTGGAGGGCGGGGTCATTCCTGGAATCACCTTGCAACCCCCAGGAGTCGTTGGGCCACCTGGGTGGGGCGGAGGGCGGGGTGATTCCTAGAATCACCCTGCCACCCTCGCGGGCTATTGGACTGATGAGGTGGGGTAGAGGATGGGGTGATTCCTGGAATCACCCCGCCACCCTCGTGGGCCGTTGGGTCGCTGGGGTGGGACGGAGGGCGGGGTGATTCATGGAATCACTCCGCCACCCCCGCGGGCCGTTAGGCCACCGGGTTGAGGCGGAATCACCCTGCCACCCCCGAGGCCCGATAGGTCATCGGGGTGGGTAGCCTCTGCCCCACCCTAGTGACCCAACAACCCATGGGGGTGGCAAGGTGATTCCAAGAATCACCCCACCACCCCCAGCCTCCGCCTCACCTTGGCGGCCCAATGGCTCGTGGGGGTGGTGGGGTGATTCCCGGAATCACCCCACCACCCTCATAGGTCATTGGGCTGCCACAGTGGGGGTGAGGCTGTCCGTGGCCCTTTGCCCCATCCCAGCACCTCAACAGCCTGCGGGGGTGGCGGGGTGATTCTTGGAATCACCGCGCCACCCTCGGGGGTCGTTGGGCCAGTGGGGTGGGCAGCCTCCTCCCCACCCCAGCAGCCCAATGACCTGCCATGGGCCCCACCCCGGCTGTCACGCCCCTAGGCCAGTGGTCGTCTTTCAACCGCGCTTGGCGAGGTGTAGCCCCAACGAACACTTTATTTTCACCAATACTTATGTTCGTGGACTACGCCTAACCACTTATCCTACTTAGTTTGTGTTTCACAACCAAGTATTATTAATGTTTCCTTTATACCAATGAACACCCATACACATTCCTTATCATCAGCAATTATACATGAAGAACACAATTTCAGAGTATAAAGGGAGGGGAAAATCCCTGAACAATGAGTCTGCCCGAATAATATTATTATACATTGTTTCAATATTACAAAGCTTTACAAGTATACTTGGAAACCGCAAGTTTCATACTTAGCCAAATTTACAATCTTTAGCAAACTCGGTTGCCTAGCTCGTCGGTGCCTCCACTTGGTCGCCACACGACTCACCAACCCTTTGTTCACCTCGTCGCATGGTCGTGTTGTTTGCCCAACTCGGGCATACCTCGTTGTAACCAAGTCGCCACACACGGCGCCTCTGCACAAGTCACACCTCCGTTCAAAATCTCAGCACTTCACCAAAAGTCACACCATGCACACTTGCACGACGAGTGGGTGCTCACCCGAGTCACCCAAGAACCCGTGCCAAGTCATCGCACAAATCGGGCGCCCACGCCTTCGTTTCACTATCGGGCGCTCCTTCACACAACCCGGGCGCCACACCCATGCACGCCCTTCTCCAACCGACGGGTGACCTCTACCCATGCCATTCACCCAAAACCAAGATGAGCGTTCACCTTCGTGCGGCCTTGCCCAAGAATGGGCGCATCACCAAAACTGTGCCTTCCTTCTTTGCTACATCCACACCTTAGTTCTGCACCTTATTCACATGTTGAGCGAAGTCCTTGTGTTGAACAATGGTGCCAAATGACTCCAACGCAATGCCAATATATATGAGTGGCAGGGCGAGGTCTTGGTTGCCCAGCTGACCTGCACATGCCCTCAAACTTCATCACAAATACACTTAACCACTCATTGGCCATCCTCCAAACGCTCTCAAGTGAAGTCAGCCTTTCTTTGTTTGTTGGTCGGCTCGTGGGTGCTCCTCCACGCTCCCACGCATGTATAAATAGCTCGCCCAACCTTCTACACACTTGTATTACGCCATAACACCCTCGCACGCCTAAGTTGAGCTCTCACTTCAAGCCGGAACGCATTCAAGGACTGAAGGTCCTTACATCCTTCTCCACTTGAAGTCGTTGTCATCCTCGACAACATGCCATCCTAGTAGCCATCCACCAAGATCATCATCAATATCTGTCTCATCCTCAGTCCATGATGTCAACTCCTCCACATACTGCAAACATCCCTACAACATATGTAGAACTTCCATCTCCATCATGTGTCGTCCTCATCCTATGAACTGTCCTCCTTGTCTGCCTGATGTCAACATTTCTCTGGTACATTGCTAGCCCTCATGACTTGAACTAGTCGGGTGATCAGTCCAACTATCGCACTCAAATCATAAGAATTTCCATCCTTATGCATTCACCAGTCTATCTCGGATTCTGCCACATCCTGGACTCACCAAGAATCTCTCCATGCTCAGGTCCATGGAAACTCCATCCCATCTGCAACATGTCATGATGCTTGATGCCCAGCCATCCCTACACCATTTTTCATACCTTCTCAACCTATTTTAAGGACTCACTGCCATGAGTAGCTAACAATGAGCCCCATCTTCTTTCTCATCTAAGAAGATGTGGAGGGATTAGAGCTTGAAGGCTCACCCTCACTAATCATCTCAATCCATCTGTCAGGATTCTCTATCTCCATCCTTTGTAGATAAGTGACCCGATCCTCCTCCCGGACATTCGGCCTCACATATGCCTCATCATCATCATCATCATCCTCAACCACTTCTAGCCTTCTTGACAAATCCAAGATACTATCAGAAAGTGTCCTGATGATCAATGATTGCTCGGTAAGCTTTGTCTCAACCATAGACAACCACTTACTCATATCTTCCATCCGCTTCTCATCCTCCATTTGCATTACTTCCAATTTACAATCAGGCCTTGTCACTCCAATGATTGGTACACCAATGGGTACATCTTCCCTTCCATCATAAATGTACAGCCTCTTCAAATGTGGAACAATCATAGCATCAAACTGTTTCAAGAATTCCATCCCCAGCACAGCTTCGTAGTCATCAATTCACACTATAGTGAAGTCGACCTTCCCTGTCCAATCACCTAGTGTTGTGTCCAACTTTTCAGCTACACCAAGAACATCATCAAGAGGAGAATTGACTGTCTTCATCTGTGCCTTCATCAGTACAAATTTCAGCCCAATTCTTCTCGCAGTATCTTCTCCCATGAAGTTGTGAGAGGCCCCACTATCCACCATAGTGAGTATATCAACATCCCCAGCCTTCATCCGAACATACTCCAACTTGTTCCTCACAGGATCCCTCCGAGAGATCACCTCTATAGCAGCAACAACACCAAGTATCTGCATCATCCCCACAGAAGCTTCTCCATTCTTCGCATTAGATTGTGCAATCACAGCCACTTTCGGTCTAGAAGGACAGTTCTTCACCGTATGTGGTTCAGCACATATCCAACACTTCAAGGCTTTCTTCGCCTTTGACTTATCATCCGATTTCGAAGCATCCTCTTTCTTCTTCTCTTTCGGCTATCGGAATTCTTCTTCCTATCATCAGAAGTCTCATCATAATGCTCCACCAACCTGTCCACAGCAGCAAAAGCTTCCTCAAGTGTTCTAATCCTCTGCCTCTTCACTTCATTGTGTGCCCAAGGCTTCAATCCAATAATGAAATTGAACACATTGTCCCTCTCCGCCATGTCAGGAAGTTCCAAAACTACACTTGCAAACTCCCGCTGATATGTCTGAAGGTTCCCGGTGTGCTTTATGAACTTTATCTTCATCCTTGCTTCCCATGTTTCATCCTGAGGACTGAAATGGGTCTGCAAAGATTTCTTCATCTCATCCCATGAAGTAATGTCACCAGTACTGCCATTGGCAATCTGATCCATCCTCCTTCGCCACCACATCTTAGCATCCTTTGTCAAGAACTAAGCAGCTACCTTAACCTTCGCCTCATCATCGGATAGACCCAAGTGTTCCAAGTATTGCACCATTTCCCATAGAAAGTTTCCAAGAGTCTTTGCACTCCTTGTACCATCATAAGATTCTGGTTCCTTGACTTTCACATGAGGCACTCCTCCACCTGAGTTATGCCTCACGGCCTTCTTCAACACCGTGATCTCATCTTTGGCTTCGTCAAGAGATTTTCACAAGTTCACGATCTCAGCAAGACCCTGATCTCTTGGCTCTTCAACCTCCTTGACCCTTACTTCAAGTTTTGTACACATAAGATCAGTGTACTCCTATTGAGTCCAGAGTTCCTCGAGCTCTTCCCTCATCTTCGAATTGGCCTCTTGATCTCTCTCGACCAAGTCCATCTTCTTAGTCCAGAAAGCTTCTAAGTCCTCCACCTTTTCCAACACTTTTTCAATGAATGCCATAGTAGCATCCTTCGCACCGTGAGTAGACCCAACCTGAGATTCAGCTGCAATTGCCAACAACTTCCTTCTTCTTTGCAATCTAGTTTCGACCATCCAACAGCTTCACCAAGTTGCCTGCAACCTGAACCAGCTCTTGTTCCACTTGTATGTGAAACAACTTTCTTCACTTGCAAGTACTTGCTTCATTGTTACCAACTGTCAAGTGTATGTACACCTGCTTCACCCAGCTTCCTGCAAGACTCCTATAAGTCTTCAGACTAGCTCTGATACCACCTGTCATGCCCCCAGGCCGGCGGTAGTCTTTCAACCACGCTTGGCGAGGTGCGGCACCACCGAACACTTTCTTTTCACCAATACTTATGTTCGTGGACTATGCCTAACCACTTATCCTACTTAGTTTGTGTTTTGCAACAAAGTATTATTACTGTTTCCTTTATACCAATGAACACCCATACACATTCATTATCATCAGCAATTATACATGAAGAACACAATTGCACAATATAAAGGGAGGGGAAACTCCCTGAACAATGAGCTTTCCCGAATAATATATTATAAAGTGTTTCAATATTACAAAGCTTTACAAGTATACTTGGAAACCCCAAGTTTCATACTTAGCCAAATTTACAATCTTCAGCAAACTCAGTTGCCTAGCTCGTTGGCACCTCCACTTGATCGCCGCATGACTCACCAACCCTTCATTCACCTCGTTGCACGATCGTGTTGTTTGCCCAACTCGGGCGCACCTCATCGTAACCAAGTCGCCACACACGGTGCCTTTGCACAAGTCACACCTCCGTTCACAATCTCAGCACTTCACCAAAAGTCACACCGTACACACTTGCACAACGGGCAGGTGCTCACCCGAGTCACCCAAGAACCTGTGCCAAGTCGTTGCACAAACTGGGCGCCCACGCCTTTGTTTCACTATCGAGCGCTCCTTCGCACAACCCGGGCACCACACTCGTGCACGCCCTTCTCCAACCGGCGGGTGACCTCTACCCATGCCCTTCACCCAAAACCAAGATGAGCGTTCACCTCCGTGCGGCCTTGCCCAAGAACGGGCGCATCACCAAAACTTCGCCTTCCTTCTTTGCTGCATCCACACCTTAGTTCTGCGCCTTCTTCACATGTTGAGCGAAGTCCTTGTGTTGAACGATGGTGCCAAATGACTCCAATGCAATGCCAATATATATGAGTGGCAGGGCGAGGTCTTGGCTGCCTAGCTGACCTGCACATGCCCTCAAACTTCATCACAAATACACTTAACCACTCATCGGCCATCCTCCAAACACTCTCAAGTCAAGTTAGCCTTTCTTTGTTTGTTGGTCAACCCGTGGGTGCTCCTCCACTCTCCCACACATGTATAAATAGCTCGCCCAACGTTCTGCGCACTTGTATTACGCCATAACACCCTTGCACGCCTAATTTGAGCTCGCACTT
The DNA here is from genome assembly GCA_031772625.1 of Pinus tabuliformis. Lineage (NCBI taxonomy): Eukaryota > Viridiplantae > Streptophyta > Pinopsida > Pinales > Pinaceae > Pinus > Pinus tabuliformis. The sequence continues at coordinate 432,890,976 of CM062804.1, forward strand.
CAAGCTGGAACACGTTCAAGGACTGCAGGTCCTTACACTGGCGGCCCAACGACCCGCAAGGGCGCCAAGGTGATTCCCAGAATCACCCCGCCAGCTGGACAACCCTCCGCCCCACTCCGGCAGCCCAACAGCTCGTGGGGGTGGCGGGGTGATTTTGGGAATCACCCCGCCACCCCCGTAGGCCTTTGGGCCACCGAGGTGGGGTAGATTCTCGAGATGTCGGGGTGATTCCTTGAATCACCCTGCTACACCTGTGGGCAGTTGGGCCACTGGGGTGGGGCGGAGGCTGTCCATAGCCCTCTGCCCCACCCTCGTGAGCCGTTGGGCCTCCGAGGTGGGGCTTAGGCCGTTCGCATCCCTCTGCTCCACCCTGACTGTCATGCCCCTACACTAGCGATACTCTTCCAATCGCACTATAGGAGGTGTGGCACCAGCGACCCTTTTCTTTTCACCAATACTCACGGTCATGGACTACTCCTTACGTCTATACTTAGTTTATTTTCAATAGCTAAGCATATCTTTCGTTATACCATTCATCATATTAACTTCATTACAACATGAATCAACATTAACAAGAAATGCACAACAGTATAACTGGGAGGGGCAACTCTCTATGATGAGTCTGCCCGTAATAATAATAATAACAGTTTACAATATACAAGTTAAATCTTGAAGAAACCCCAAATTTACACTTTGAATATTTTTACATTCACCGGCACAACTCAGTTAGCCCAGCTCATCGGTGCACCCACACGGTCACCCGAACAACTCTGCCCAACTCCTCATTTGCCTCCGCACGTTCACCCGAACGTGTGTCGTTCAACTCGTCCAACTCGTCGGGTGCTTCCACCAAACGCCCAACTCATCCACCAGTGGGTCATGCCACCCATGTCAACCGTTCAAGACTTCACCCGGTTCACCGTTCGACCAACTCAGGTCATTCGGGTGGATGCCCTACCACGCCCTCGAATGACCGTTCGAACAGACGCCCTGCCGCACCCTCGAACGACCTCAAACAATTCTGCCCGAACGCCCTCGAATGATCCTGCACGAACACCCTCACCCGATGACTTCGCACGACTTTTCTGCACGACGCCCTCGCCCGACACCCTCACTCGATTTTCCTGAACGATTCCCTTGCCCTGATGACTTCGCACGATTTTTCCTCGGCTCAGGTGCTTCGGCCCTACACGTTTTCTGCCTACACCTTTTCCCATTTTAGTCCACCAACTCACACTTCATACTTCCTCCATTTGAAGACTTGAATGCTCGTTGATTTCATGCCTTATCTCCTTGCCAAGTTCCTCCTATGTATATGGTTCGCCCAACAATGAACCAACGCATCCATCCATCAGCCAACCTCCATACTTCATCATTTCAACTTTTGAACGAGTCAGCCCGCCCAATGGCCGACCCAACCATGTGTCCAGCGTTCAGTTCAACCACCTGTCAGCTTGCCCGTCCATCGGCTCGCCTGCCTATCGGCTCGCCCGGGACCACCCACTAGGTATATACACCAACCACTTCTCACTTGGGTGCATTTCAACCATCGTTCCATAGCTCTTTGCTCACGTGTTTCCACCTACAGCTCATGGCCCATACACCGATGGCCCAATGGCCCGCGGGGGTGACGGGGCGATTCTAGATAGCCCTCCACCCCACCTAGCGGCCCAACGACCCGCGGGGGTGGTGGGGTGATTCTGGGGTAATAGAATTTTAATGTATTTCAGATCCCATTATTTTATATTTATGGTTATTACTAAAACATGTTGAATTTATACTTAGGAAAGAAAAATGTTATTCTACCAAAAACATTAGTGTGTTTTTTCCTCATAAACAGCTTCTTTTTTGCACATAAGAATTCAGTTTTACTAACATTTTTTAAAAATGTTGAAAATTGACCCTAAAAAAAACCATCGTTCTAGTATCAACACTTTTCGTTTTTAGGGTGTTTTTTGCATGAGAATTTCGTTTTCATTGCCATTTTTAAAACATGTTCAAAATTGACCCTAAAAGAAAAACCATCATTCCAGTATACACACTTTTTGTTTTTAGCACTGTTTTTGATGTTTTTTCGGGGTTTTTTTGCCATAGTTCCCATTTTGAGTTTATAGTTCCTGTTTTAAAGTTTACGTTGTTTATAGATCTTGGGAATCTCATTGGGAACATACGTGGAAAGGTCATATAGTACAAGATTCATCATACATCTGTAAAAAGGAAACATCTGTTGATGGGGATACTTTATATCCTCAGGGTTATCTGATGGAATCTTCATTGAAAGGTTAACCGATCATGAGGAAAATAAAGTTTTCATCAAGAATTCCAATCTTGTGGAATTCATGGGATGATGGTATGATGACATAAAAATGAAGCATATCAAAGGATTGGAGCTCTTTCAATCAAGGAAGCTGTAGCAGGAGGTTTGGATGACCCAAAGGAAAAACGAGGTATGTATGCTTACGTTTGATATCGTGGAATTCATGTCATATACTTACAAGTATCGTTAACCAATGCTCTATCTTGAGATCATGATCAAAAGAAAGGATCTCTTTCCTCAAGGGATGCAGGAATGCATGGGTCACACATTCGTTAGATGAAACCAACATAATATGTCCTCATATGAAGTATGAAGTGGTTGACTACAATTGAGGAACTCTGATTGAAATCCCTTGGGAATGAAATATGTGATGAAATGAAGGAATAGATCATGGAATATACAACCATGGTAAAGGAAATCAACATCCGAAAGACTAAGAATATTTGACTAGGATATCTCCATGGAAGATATGAGACTCTAATGTAGTCTGAAAAAGAAAATACCCTTGACAATATATATCTTTGGGATATGTGTTGATATGTATGCAGGATGTTGATGCAAACTAAAATATGTCATGATGAAAGACCATCACAAAGGTAATGTTAATGTTCATTCCTTTATTTTTGAACAAATACCTGGATGGGTTTATGCAAGGATGCTGAGGGAAGATCTATGGATCTCTTCCACCACCGATGCACATTTAGTAGGATGAAATATCCTTAAGTAAACATGGAATCAAGAAAGCAACATGGCATGAAGGAAGGAAAAATATGGACTAATGGATCACTTTCTGATAATGCCATAATTGACTCATGAGTGAAAGTGATGGATGTTCAGTGCCCTATGTAGAAGTCCCCAAAATGAAGACTCCTACATAACGAAAAGAAGTTCATGACATCGTGAAGATGAGTTATTCAAGAAACTAGATGTCCCATCATGTCCACCTGAGGAGTTGTTATAGGTCCCTAATTAAGAGGGAGCCTGGAAACAAGTTTCTTACTTGGAAGAAACTTGGAAATTCCTAATCCAAGAGGGATCTTAGGTAAATTCCTTCCATAGTAATGAGTATATTCCTTTAGTGGAATAGATTTTTCCTCCATAATTAAGAGGGAGAGATAGACACATCATTCTTGTCTTCACTTGGGAAGACATAATGGAGGATTGGGTAAGCATCTAGCATCCGATGCTTTTTGAGGATGTATTAGGGCATCCAAGATAAGAGTAGTCATAGAGGAACAATATTCTTTGAGTACTGGGAATCCAAGATAATAACAGTTCTGGTGGAACACACCCTGAGAAACTGGGTGGGGTATGTTTCAAGAGAGACAATGATGAGGGTGTCTATACATCATTGGTCTCGCTAGCATTGAGATCAAATATTGTGGAGAGATAGAGTTGTTAGTCAAGGCATTTCTATGTGACAATGCTAGTTGATATGATGATATACAAACAGGTTATCAATTTGAATCTTCTTATGAGAAATTCTTCATATTAAGAATGACCAAGTACCATTATGAATACCTCCCTAGTTAATAGGGAGTGGTAAAAAATGTAACTAGGTTTGGTCTTCATAATGAATGTTGAATTGTGATTTTATGTAATTAATGAAAAAAAATTATTATTGTAATGCTTGTCTCATGGGTTTCATGAGAAAGGAATTTTATTTTTAATATGATTCCCATTGTGAGTCCTTGGGATTGGTTATAAAGTCAAATTGAGTCAAAGTCATGTATGAAGGACCCTTCTTGGGCATAGTACATCTTGTATGAGCCATTATATAAGTATAATTAGCCCTCCAAGACCAAGAAAAATTTCCTCCTCAAGGTAGCTTCAAAAATAAATAATATAAACCCTCCAAAGGACATGCCGACTCACATACACTCATGTCAGCTAATTATAGAAGTGTTATGAAACCAGCTCACAAAAAGATAGAAAATATAGATCAACGCCTTAGAATTCAGCCTCTTCGAGGGGGCAACCTCCTTTACATTACATAAATGAACAATTCTTGGATTATTCAAATGACAAAACCTCCTTTCTATATATAGGAGTCTAAGGGGTCACAATATAACCAAGTCGACCTAACAATAATAATATAAGGGCACAAAAATAACAATAGAGGGATTCTATGGGGCACAATAATAACAATATGGGGACAACAGGGGCACAACAATATTAATAAGGGATACAACTACAATATTAATGGGGGCATCACTAGTATTATAGGGACCTAACATGCCCCTCTCCTTCAAAAAAGTGTTGTCCTCAACGCTTGAGTAGTTCTGGATGCTTCTGTATAAAATTCTCATCCTCCCATGTGGAATCTTCAACGAATGAGTTCTTCCACTTGATGAGATACTCTGAAATGGATCGATTTCGTAGTTGTCGAGTTCTTGTTTCTATGATTTCTTCTGGTTCCAATATAATTTTTCCTTCCTCGTCAAGTTCTGGCAATATTGTTTGAACTGGGAGCTTGTCACCTATAACCTTCTTTAAACATGAAACATGGAAAAGTAGGTGCACTCGAGAAGCTGCAGGAAGCTCCAATTTGTATGCCATAGTACCAATCTTTTGCAACACCTTGTACGGACCATAATACTTTGGTGACAATTTGTTATCCTTCTTAGCTTGCTTGAGGGACATTTGTTTATATGGTTGTAGCCGTAGGAATACCCAATCACCTACATCAAAACTTCTTTCACTGCGATGTTGATCTGCCTGTTGTTTCATTATATTCTGTGCCAACACGAGGTTATCCTTTAAGAGTTGGAGAACTTGTTGTTGATGCTCGATGTGATGTTCCACTGCTTGAACCTTAGAATTTTCTCTTAAATATGATGTGATGGATGGTGGCTGATATCCATAAAGTTCCATAAATGGGGTCATTTTTGTTGCAATATGGAAGGAAGTGTTATACCACCATTCAGCTAGAGGCAACCATTTAACCCATTGTGTTTGTTTATCAGATACAAAGCAACGAATATATCCTTCCAAACATTTGTTTACTATCTCCGTTTGCCCATCAGATTGAGGATGATAAGATGAGCTTTGAGCTAACTGAGTACCAAGAAAAGAAAATAATCCTATCCAAAAATTTCCTGTAAAAACGGGATCTTTGTCACTTACCATAATTTTTGGGTTTCCATGTATCTTTTGAATTGTTTCCATAAATGCCGTAGAAACTGTAATGGATTTAAATGGATGTGATAATGCACAAAAGTGTGCATACTTGGTAAGTCTATCAACTACCACCATGATGACACTCTTTCCCTCAGACTTGGGTAAACCTGTGATAAAATCCATTGTAACCTCCTCCCAATGTTGGCTTGGAATGGATAAAGGTTGTAATAGACCTAGTGTCTTAATTGTTTCAACCTTATTTTGTTGGCATACCAAACATTCTGCCACAAACTTTTGAATATCCGATTTAAGGCCATCCCAAAAAGATTCCTTCTTAACCCTGTGGTAAGTTTTTAAAAATCCTAAGTGCCCTCCTAAGGGAGAAGTGTGCAATTCCAGAAGAATATTTTATTTGAGTTGGGAATTCTTACAAAGGTATAAGTGATCTTTGTACCATAACGAATCATTTTTCCAGTTAAATGTATCAGATGTACTGGAATCTTGTTGTAATTTTCGAATAAGTTCCCACACTTCTTCATCATTCTTCCATTCCTCCCTTGCTTCGTTTATCCAATCTGGTTGGATAATAGAAATGGCGCACAACAATGCTTCCACATCCTCATCCTTTCTTGAGAGTGCATCTGCTACAACATTTTGCTTCCCTTTTTTGTATATGATTTCAAAGTCATAACCCAACATCTTTGTGACCCATTTTTGTTGTCCTTCAGAGGATAATCTTTGTTCTAAAAATTATTTAAGGCTATCATGAACTGTTTTTACCTTGAAGTGTCTTCCCATTAGGTAGGGTCGCCATTTCTTAAGTGCATGTAGTATTGCCAACATTTCCTTCTCATAAATAGCTTTGTGTAAATACTTTCCCTTAATTGGATGACTTTCGAAAGCAATGGGTCTTTCATCTTGCATTAAAACAACACCAATTCCATTTCTAGAAGCATCAAATTCCACAATAAAGGTTTTTGTGAAGTCTGGTGTAGCTAAGACCGGTGCTTGGCACATTGCCTCTTTAAGATCTTCGAAGGCCTTTATTGCTTCTCGAGTCCATGAAAATGCATCTTTCTTCAACAATGTTGTTAGATGTGCTGCTATTTTCCCATAATTCTTAACAAACTTGTGATAATACCCTGTCAACCCAAGAAATCCTCGCAAATGCTTTATGGATGTGGGGATTTCCCATTCCTTAATGGCTTTAATTTTGCTAGGGTCTACCTTAACTCCTTCATGAGATACAATATGACCCAGATATTCCACCTCTTTTACTCCAAAGAAACATTTGGATCTTTTTGCATATAATTGTTTCTCCTCCAATAGTTGTAGCACCCTGTCAATGTGTTCAACATGATTGTTCCAAGACTTGTTGTAGATTAGTATATCATCAAAAAATACTAACACGAATTTTCTAAGGGTTTGAAAATGGAATTCATCAAACCTTGAAATGTAGAAGGTGCATTGGTAAGGCCAAAAGGCATGACCAAAAACTCATAGTGACCCTCATGAGTTCTAAATGTTGTTTTCGGAATGTCTTGAGTCTTCATTCTGATTTGATGATATCCTAAACGAATATCTAACTTGGTGAAGTAAATCGATCCATGCAATTCATCCAATAATTCATCAATGACAGGAATGGGAAACTTATCTTTAATAGTGAGCTTGTTGAGCTCCCTATAATATGGACACATGCACCATGATCCATCCTTTTTGTGCACCAATACTACTGGAGCAGAGAAAGAACTTTGGCTAGGTTGAATTATACCAGCCTCAAGCATTTCTGCAACCATACGTTCAATTTCACTCTTTTGGGCATAGGGATATCTGTATGGCCTGATGTTTGGAGGAACACTTCCTGGAATCAAATGAATAGCATGATCATGATCACGAATAGGTGGAAGACCTTTGGGAGTCTCAAATACCTTGGAATGATTGTCCAAGACTTTTTGGAGATCTGGAGCAAGAGATGAATTCAATGTGGAAACATCTAGGGAACATAATTGTGTAATTACACCTTGTTGTTCCTTTTTTAGAAGCTTTGTCATACTGTTAGAGCTTATTATCTTTCTTGGTTTCCCTGCAATACCCCTTAATTCAACTTCCTTTCCTTCTGCATAAAATTTCATGAAAAGTTCTTGAAAGTTAAAAGTTATTGTACCCAAGGATTGTAGCCATTGGACTCCTAGTACAACATCACCACCTCCCATTGGAATGGAAAGCATTGGGCTTTTCAATACATATTCTCCCATGTATAGCTTGATATTATGGCACTTTCCAGAGCAATTTATTGTTCCTCCATTTGTAACCATTACTTGACACTCTGGTGCTGGATATAGGAAGCAATTCAATTCTTTTGCTATCTTACAATGAATAAAATTGTGGGTACTTCCTAAATCAATCAACATTATTACCTTTTTCTTCTTGATTTTTCCTTCTATCTTGATGGTTTGAGGAGTGGTAATTCCAGCCAATGCATTACAAGATATGGTTGGATTCATTTCTTCTTTATCTAGGCTTTGTTCCTAGAGTATATCCTCTTATTTTGACCTTTCTTGCTCCTTTTCTTCTTCCTTCACAATCTATGTAGAATAATTTCTTCTCAGCACACTTATGACCTTTAGTGTATTTTCTATCACAACTGTAACAAAGCCCTTTTTCTCTTTTTCTTCCAATTGTTGTGGTGTCAACCTTATAGGTTGTGGAAGGCTAGGAGCAACAACACTTCCATATTTATATTTGTGAGTGGTATGCTTCCCGGTTGCCATAATTTTGCTTTCCATTTTCTTTGCTAACCTGAATGCCTTCTCTAATGAATCAGGTTCCCAAAGGCGAACATCATGTTGGATATTATCCTTTAAAGTCCCTATGAAAACATCAATCCTATGCTCCTCTAGAATATTTTTTACCCTTATGTTCAATTTTTGGAACTCCTCAATGTGCTCCATTATTAAACCCTTTTGTTTGAGACTTATCAATTGGCTAAAAAAGGTGTTGCTTTTTGTATCCTCATTATGTGCTATCAATTCTTCCATAAAAATTTCCCAAGTGATAATTTGTTTACGAGAGCAAAGCCATTGATACCATACGAACTGTGATGACCCCGTAAAACTTGTAATTATGAAAAGTTACTATGGTAAGAAACTAGTGTGAACTGTTAATTACTGTTGTTAAATGATATCATTTTATTTATGAAATGGAAGATATTTTGGAAAATGCTGGCAGTCTCCTAAGGGAGGATTTCTAAAGAAAAAGAAACAGTTATAAAACTGAAAAAGAAACTAACCCTTCAGCCAGGAAAAGTCCTGGGATGGAAAACCCCTGGTCTGTTGTGACAGAGAGGGAGAGAATTTAGAGGAAAAAAAAAAGAAAAGAGAAAGAAATGAGGGTTAAGTCTGGTAAGGACCAGATAACCCTAGCACAACAGTGCATGAGTCTTGTTGAGGGCTGCAGGCCTGCAAGACAGCTCGGGGGGAGATTCCAATGTATCGATGGATCTCATGGTTGGGTGGATAAGAGCAAGCATGTAAGATGCAGGTGAACTTCTGGAGCGTTAATTCTTGTGTCTGACAGACCAGGTATGGGTTATTCACCAGACTCAAACTTCTGTATTCTGTATACTGGTGTATAGGAGGGAAGTATAGTTAAGCTTAAGTTTCTGTTGCTAACTAGATAAAAAGTTTACCTGAAGTATTATAAACAGTTCTATGAGCATATATTACTGACTGTTCAAGTAAAACAAACAGAAATCTAGTTGCTATATAAATGCATGTTAACTGTGAGATAAATGCATGTTAATTATGGGATAAATGCATGTTAACTGTGAGAGCCGAAGCTTGTTAACTGTACAAATCGATATATGATAGCTGTAAAAATCAATGCATAAGTAACTGTAAGAGTCGATGCATGTGAACTGTAAGAAGGTGATGCATGGTAGTTGCATAGAAATAACTAGCTACTTAAAGCCGAGGTATATCTGTATAAAAACCTCACGAAGGTCTTCAGTACCATAACAGTAGATGCATGGCGACATATGCATGAATGATTCACTGGCGAAAAGATTCATTAACAATCTATAACCGTAGAAAGATTTATGGGAAACAACAGATCAAACATTGAATAGTCGTATTACTGCAACAGTCATGAAACACATTGAACACTAAGTGCCATTTATAGAATACGGTGAGGCCGTTCCAAGAAAGCTCATCGAACCCTGTACCTAGGGTTTAGTTCACTATACATGTAAACAAGTGAAAGACGACTGTATCAATGTAGAATACAAACGAATAACATCATTTAACAAGTAAAGGCACTATGATGGCACAGGACCGCTAAGGTAAGCGGCCATTTAACTGCCGTATACAGTCACGAATCGTCGAGTGAACGGAGGGTTATTATAAACAAACCCTCGTTATTATAAACAAACCCTCGAAAGGGATATGCCGACTCTGTTAAATAGAGAAACAACAATAACATTAAATGTAACAGACTCCATACATTCTGGAAAAGCAATTTCTTATGTATATAGACAAGCAAGTTATTGCTGTAATATAAGCTAACGAAAACATATTCATCGTATCCAAGAGGAAGAAGAAATACACATATGTTAGCATGCGATAAATAAAACCCCGACGGGTATGGCAACAGCCTGTTCATAAATGTCCAGAGGGCCGAGGAAAAACCCTGGCCTCTTCATACACAGATACACCTTAAGAGATCACAATGAATACCCAAAACAGTAAGAGAACTGAGATAAACAATTATTCCGACTTAAACCGAGTCCATTTGGTTCGGGCGAGGAAGGCCGTGAACTCTTAAAACAAAATATACAAATTCTGGGCGAGGTACCAAAAAAATACATATATCATAAGACTTTATAACCCGATTGGACGCGGGTGTCGGCATGGAAAGGCCGGCCGCTAATCTCAATCAGGGTTTGGGGCCGAACAGAGGAACCCTGAGACAACAAAAGAGTTGCCATGAGGAACCCTCAGGCTAAGAAACGATACAAGTAAACCCTTAATCATCTGAGCTAACCAAAGCTCTGCATCAACTCGTGGAGAACAATTACCTGTGCATATTCAGTGGCATGACCTATCCTTGAGCAGTGGGAGGATCGAGAGGCAACCCCTGCAATAACAAACGCTTCAAGTGAGCCGTGAATGTATTAAACGAAGCGATAAACCCTGTGTATTAAGGCACCGAGTATATAACTATTCAACAAACTGTGATAAAACTCTGAAATCGGCGGTCAGTTACCTGTAATAGCTGTGCAGAACTTGGCATAAGGTGTAGACAAGGAGTCGCTGAGCTGAATGAACATTCGACCAAATCAACAGGTGCCAATGAACCTGAATCATGCGGCTTATGGAATATAAACCCGCTAAACCCTGGAATAATTGTGAACCCTCCGATCTCCTCAGATAATCTTCACCGTTCATCCAAGCGGAGGATTGGCGCGTAAACCTCAGTGGTCTTCCCGAGACTTCACATGGACCTTGCACGGAGCTAGCCACCTGGCCAAGGTAGGTGAAGGCATTTACCCTTCCGTCACACCTGGCACCAGAGTTAATCGGAGACAGCCAGCCGATTGGAATGATAACCGTTGACCTTACCAGATGTCCAACAAATCGTATTGTAATAATCAGAAAGGAACATTATGATATAGGTTTAACATATGTTTATGTGAACCTTGGATGCATATCGGTATTCAAGAGCCGAATTATATGTATGTGTAAAGTAGTGTCATGACCGTATGCATATATATGGAGGTTCATAAAGTGTTAGATTTACAATTAAAATTTTTTATTTATTTTTATGGTATATTACCGTGGAGTCGTGACAATGTGGTATCAGAGCAGAGGTTTCAAAACTGTGGCCTCTGGAGCAGTAAGATCCAGCTGCATGGAAGAATTAATTCAGCTAACTGTTTTCTGTTATTAATTAGGAGATAAATACAGAAACAGCAATCCGCTAACAGTCAACAGTAAAGATGGAGGAGATGCAGGGAGCTGACAGCGTTCCTCGGGAAAATCCAGAGCTGTGGGTACAGCTTGGTGCAGAGACACGCAGTACCAATCTGGCGATACTGCAAACTGTTCAAGAACTGAAGAGTGAAATGACGCGTCTGCGAGAAGACAACGCGTGATTGACAGTGGAGCAGGAAAGAATATTGAAGAGTCTGTCGGACAGACAAAATCCACCATTAGCCAATCCCAGTGCAGAACAGCAAAGGGCAACTGAAGAACGGAATTATGCACCTGAAATCTCAGAGGAGAAGGAGGACCATTCTGACAATGTATTAGAGCAGCAGACTTCAAAGAGACAGAAAATGGAATTACAGGGAGAATTCCGGAAAATTAAACCTCCACATTTTGATGGAGAGCAGGAAGAAGCGGCAGAGGCTTGGTTAATTAACATTAACAAGTATTTCCAGCTGTATGAGTATGATCAGAATCTGAAGGCGTGGCTGGCCATCTTCCAGCTACAGGGCAAAGCAACCCTGTGGTGGGAAGAAATTAAAATTGTAAAAGGAGTAAGTGAGCAGAACATAACCTGGGAAAAGTTTCAGAAATACTTCAAGGAGAGATATCTAACCGAGCGTTTCTATGATGAGAAGGCACGGGAATTCCATGATTTACGACTGGGACAGCAGTCTATGGACGAGTTCATTAACCGCTTCACTTCCCTGCTTCGCTATGTGCCATATATCAAGGAGGAGAAGGCCAAAGTGCAGAGATTTGTAAGCAGCTTACCAGCCTATATAAGAGAACGCATTGAGTTTGATAATCCCAGGACAATGGATGAGGCGATTCGTAAGGCAAGAATCTGTTATCAGCAAAACAAGCAAAAAGGAGACATTTCAAATAAAAGGTGGAATGAAAGAAAAAGCAACAGAATTGCTGGTAATAACAAAGGAAGTCGTGGTAATGGCAGCAAGGGTGCTGGTAAGGGACAGATGAGCAGAAATGTAGCAAAGAGTACCTTTCGGACTAAACCAAGTGAGAGCAGAATCAGTGAACCACCTGTCAAGTCAGACCTTGAGGGGATGACCAGACCTCCAGTCCAATGTTGGGGTTGTGGGGGACCACACTACGTTAAGAACTGCCCTCAGCGTAAAGGAGTGGACCAAATATCTCAGATCCAAGAAGCCTCGACTGTTGGAGAAGTGGCGCGCAGCATGCCAAGAATTAACGCAGCCTTGGATGACCGTCAAGCGGAATACCAGCCGACCATGGTGGAGTTTGAAGGTAAAATTTCAAATCTTTCTATAGCTGTTCTTATTGACCCAGGAGCTACTTTAAGTTATGTTAGCCCAAAAATAGTAGAACAGTGTAAGTTATCTGCTGAAAAGTTCAGGAACCCATGGCTGGTACAGCTAGCCACAGGAGCTAAGAGACGAGTCTTAGCCAAAATTAATAACTGTCCTTTCAGCATAGCAGGGCAGCCAATTACAGCAGACCTGAATGTACTTCCATTGGGGTCCTACGACATCCTGATTGGTATGGATTGGCTGGAAAAACATTGGTCGTTGGTAAACTGTAAGACCAAAACTATCTATTACAAGGATGACTTGGGGCAGCAGCAAGAGTTGCAGGGGATTAAACACCCTGTACAGATCCGACCTATCACTGCTTCTCAGCTAGCTAAATGTCTCAGAAAGAAGTGCCAGATTTACGCTATTCAAGTGGGTTATGCAAACCAGAAAGACAAAATATCTGCATTAGACAGCATTCCGGTAGTGCAGGAATTTGTGGATGTTTTTCCTGAAGAGGTACCAGGACTGCCTCCAAAAAGAGATATAGATTTTACTATAGAGTTAACACCAGGGGCAGCCCCGGTGTCACGGGCACCATACCGGATGAGCGTACCCGAGTTGACAGAATTAAAAATGCAACTACAAGAGTTGCTGGATAAGAATTATATCCGCCCCAGCGTGTCACCGTGGGGAGCTCCAGTATTATTTGTCAAAAAGAAAGATGGAACTCTCCGTATGTGTATAGACTATCGTCAGCTGAACAAGCTCACGATTAAGAACAAATACCCCTTGCCTCGGATTGACGAACTCTTTGATCAGGTGAAGGGAGCAAAGGTTTTCTCCAAGATCGATTTGCGATCTGGTTATCATCAGATCAGAATTAAAGAAGAGGACATCGCCAAAACCGCTTTCAGAACACGCTACGGGCATTACGAGTTTGTGGTGCTGCCCTTTGGCTTGACCAATGCACCCGCCACCTTTATGTGTTTGATGAACAACGTGTTTCACCGGTTTTTGGACAAATTCGTGCTGATATTCATTGATGATATTCTGATATATTCCCGTTCCCATGAGGAACACAAAGAGCACCTGAGGATGGTGTTGCAAACTCTTCGGGAACATCAGCTATATGCTAAGTTTAGTAAGTGTGACTTTTTCAAGGAGGAAATTCAATATTTGGGCCATGTGATTACTAAAGAAGGAATTGCAGTAGATCCTGAGAAAATAAAGACTATTATGGAATGGCCCATACCCAAGGATGTAGCCGATATCAGATCCTTTATGGGACTAGCTGGCTATTACCGAAGATTTGTGGAGGGTTTCTCAAGGATAGCATACCCTATCACTTCCTTGCAGAAAAAGGGGAAGGTGTTTAAGTGGACAGCGGAATGTCAGCAGAGTTTTGATCGGTTGAAGCATTTACTCACCACTGCACCCATCTTGAGTATAGCTGATCCTAATAAGGATTACGTTGTGTGTACTGATGCAAGTAAAGAGGGTGTGGGAGGAGTATTAATGCAGGAAGGGAAGTTAATTGCATATGAATCAAGAAAATTAAAAGATCATGAGCAGAAGTACTCTGCTTACGATCTAGAATTAACAGTTGTTATTCATGCGCTGAAAATGTGGCGACATTACCTCTTGGGGAGGAAATTTCTGTTGTTGACAGATCACCACAGCTTGACCAATTATTTCAGTCAACCTACCTTGAATGCAAGACAAGGTCGTTGGGCAGATTTCCTAAGTGGATTCGACTTCGAGATTAAGCACTTAAAAGGCAAAGAGAACCGGGTGGCTGATGCATTGAGTCGAAAGGTGCAGTGTTTGTGTGAACTTTCAGTCAGCAAGTGGCGAAACTCTCTGTTTGAGCAGATTAAATCAGCAGCAAATCAAGATGCTGAATACCAACAGTTAAAACAGCAGGTACAGCAATCAGTTAAAGAAAGATTACAGCAAGGTTATACACTGGACAGTGCTGGCATGCTGTATTTTAATAAAAGATTATATGTACCTGATTCAAATGACCTTAAGAACCTGATTTTGGACGAGTTCCATACCAGCCACTACACTGGCCATCCAGGGTACCAAAAGATGGTCACTGCACTTAGGAAGGAATATTTCTGGCCTAGAATGAAGAAGCAAGTGGTTGAGTATTTGGCAAAGTGTTTAGAGTGCCAGCAGATTAAGGCAGAACATCAGCATCCGGCCGGGCTATTACAACCTTTGCCTATTCCGGAATGGAAATGGGAAACCATTTCCATGGATTTTATAACCGGTTTGCCTCGAACAAGGAAAAACCATGATTCCATCATGGTGGTAGTAGATAAGTTGAGTAAAGCGGCACACTTCATACCTGTGCAGTCCACTTATAAAGCGGTGCAAATTGCTCACCTTTTTATGCAGAATGTGTTCAGACTGCATGGACTACCGAAGGTAATCATTTCAGACCGGGATGTAAAGTTCACATCCACCTTTTGGAGGACGTTGTTCGCTGAGTTGGGAACACAGCTGAACTTTAGCACAGCCTACCACCCGCAGACCGATGGTCAAACCGAGCGAGTAAATCAAGTGTTGGAAGATATGTTGAGAGCGTATGTGATGATGAAACCAAACCAATGGGAAGAATATTTGCACCTGGTTGAATTCGCTTATAACAATGGATATCATACCTCGACACAGTTAAGCCCCTTTGAGGTTTTGTATGGGCGAAAATGCCGCACACCCTCAAGTTGGGGTGGACCTGAGGATAAGCTGAGTTTGGGTCCGGAAATGCTTAAAGAAATGGAAGACATGGTGAAAAGAGTGCGTGCCAATTTGAAGGCTGCACAGGACCGGCAGAAAAGTTTTGCGGACAGAAAAAGAAGGTTTAAAGAATATCAGGTTGGTGACCATGTGTTTGTGAGGATCCAAGCCAGAAGGAGCACACTGCAATGGAGCGGATGTGCCAAGCTGGCTCCTCGGTACTTTGGACCTTTTCAGATCTTGGCTAGAGTGGGGCCGGTGGCTTACCAACTCGCCTTGCCAAGCCATATTAGAATTCACAACGTTTTCCACGTTTCTGTTCTAAAGAAATATGTATACGATCCTAAACATGTGATCAAATGGCAAGATGTTCGGGTAAGAACTAACCTCGTTGTTTTGAACATGTGGATATACTTATGGAAACTGACTGAGGATATTGATTGTCTGCAGGTCGAACCGGAAGGCGAGGTTCTGGTCGAACCACAGAGCATTCTCGACCGGAGAGAAGTGCGGCTGCGGAAACGGGTTATTACCCAAATTAAAGTGTTGTGGCAGCACTATGGGCCTGAGGAGGCTACTTGGGAAGACGAGGAGCTTATGAGGAAAGTATACCCAGACTTATTTAAAGGGAATAGACATCGGGACGATGTCCAATCCCAGGGGGGGAAGATGTGATGACCCCGTAAAACTTGTAATTATGAAAAGTTACTATGGTAAGAAACTAGTGTGAACTGTTAATTACTGTTGTTAAATGATATCATTTTATTTATGAAATGGAAGATATTTTGGAAAATGCTGGCAGTCTCCTAAGGGAGGATTTCTAAAGAAAAAGAAACAGTTATAAAACTGAAAAAGAAACTAACCCTTCAGCCAGGAAAAGTCCTGGGAGGGAAAACCCCTGGTCTGTTGTGACAGAGAGGGAGAGAATTCAGAGGAAAAAAAAAAAAAAGAGAAAGAAAGGAGGGTTAAGTCTGGTAAGGACCAGATAACCCTAGCACAACAGTGCATGAGTCTTGTTGAGGGCTGCAGGCCTGCAAGACAGCTCGGGGGGAGATTCCAACGTATCGATGGATCTCATGGTTGGGTGGATAAGAGCAAGCATGTAAGATGCAGGTGAACTTCTGGAGCGTTAATTCTTGTGTCTGACAGACCAGGTATGGGTTATTCACCAGACTCAAACTTCTGTATTCCGTATACTGGTGTATAGGAGGGAAGTATAGTTAAGCTTAAGTTTCTGTTGCTAACTAGATAAAAAGTTTACCTGAAGTATTATAAACAGTTCTATGAGCATATATTACTGACTGTTCAAGTCAAACAAACAGAAATCTAGTTGCTATATAAATGCATGTTAACTGTGAGATAAATGCATGTTAACTGTGAGATAAATGCATGTTAACTGTGAGAGCCGAAGCTTGTTAACTGTACAAATCGATACATGATAGCTGTAAAAATCAATGCATAAGTAACTGTAAGAGTCGATGCATGTGAACTGTAAGAAGGTGATGCATGGTAGTTGCATAGAAATAACTAGCTACTTAAAGCCGAGGTATATCTGTATAAAAACCTCACGAAGGTCTTCAGTACCATAACAGTAGATGCATGGCGACATATGCATGAATGATTCACTGGCGAAAAGATTCATTAACAATCTATAACCGTAGAAAGATTTATGGGAAACAACAGATAAAACATTGAATAGTCGTATTACTACAACAGTCATGAAACACATTGAACACTAAGTGCCATTTATAGAATACGGTGAGGCCGTTCCAAGAAAGCTCATCGAACCCTGTACCTAGGGTTTAGTTCACTATACATGTAAACAAGTGAAAGACGACTGTATCAATGTAGAATACAAACGAATAACATCATTTAACAAGTAAAGGCGTTATGATGGCACAGGACCGCTAAGGTAAGCGGCCATTTAACTGCCGTATACAGTCACGAATCGTCGAAGTGAACGGAGGGTTATTCGTTATTATAAACAAACCCTCGAAAGGGATATGCCGACTCTGTTAAATAGAGAAACAACCATAACATTAAATGTAACAGACTCCATACATTCTGGAAAATCAATTTCTTATGTATATAGACAAGCAAGTTATTGCTGTAATATAAGCTAACGAAAACATATTCATCGTATCCAAGAGGAAGAAGAAATACACATATGTTAGCATGCGATAAATAAAACCCCGACGGGTATGGCAACAGCCTGTTCATAAATGTCCAAAGGGCCGAGGAAAAACCCTGGCCTCTTCATACGCAGATACACCTTAAGAGATCACAATGAATACCCAAAACAGTAAGAGAACTGAGATAAACAATTATTCCGACTTAAACCGAGTCCATTTGGTTCGGGCGAGGAAGGTCGTGAACTCTTAAAACAAAATATACAAATTCTGGGCGAGGTACCAAAAAAATACATATATCATAAGACTTTATAACCCGATTGGACGCGGGTGTCGGCATGGAAAGGCCGACCGCTAATCTCAATCAGGGTTTGGGGCCGAACAGAGGAACCCTGAGACAACAAAAGAGTTGCCATGAGGAACCCTCAGGCCAAGAAACGATACAAGTAAACCCTTAATCATCTGAGCTAACCAAAGCTCTGCATCAACTCGTGGAGAACAATTACCTGTGCATATTCGGTGGCATGACCTATCCTTGAGCAGTGGGAGGATCGAGAGGCAACCCCTGCAATAACAAACGCTTCAAGTGAGCCGTGAATGTATTAAACGAAGCGATAAACCCTGTGTATTAAGGCACCGAGTATATAACTATTCAACAAACTGTGATAAAACTCTGAAATCGGCGGTCAGTTACCTGTAATAGCTGTGCAGAACTTGGCATAAGGTGTAGACAAGGAGTCGCTGAGCTGAATGAACATTCGACCAAACCAACAGGTGCAAATGAACCCGAATCATGCGGCTTATGGAATATAAACCCGCTAAACCCTGGAATAATTGTGAACCCTCCGATCTCCTCAGATAATCTTCACCGTTCATCCAAGCGGAGGATTGGCGCGTAAACCTCAGCGGTCTCCCCGAGACTTCACATGGACCTTGCACGGAGCTAGCCACCTGGCCAAGGTAGGTGAAGGCATTTACACTTCCGTCACACCTGGCACCAGAGTTAACCGGAGACAGCCAGCCGATTGGAATGATAACCGTTGACCTTACCAGATGTCCAACAAATCGTATTGTAATAATCAGAAAGGAACATTATGATATAGGTTTAACATATGTTTATGTGAACCTTGGATGCATATCGGTATTCAAGAGCCGAATTATATGTATGTGTAAAGTAGTGTCATGACCGTATGCATATATATGGAGGTTCATAAAGTGTTAGATTTACAATTAAAATTTTTTATTTATTTTTATGGTATATTACCGTGGAGTCGTGACACGAACTGATTTGGTTCCAAATATAAAGTTGCAATACGTACCTTTTGTGTGTTTTGTACATTATTGAGATAAAAAAATTGCTCCATTTGTATTGTCCATGTTGCGAGATCCTTGCCATCAAACTTCCTCATATCGATTTTTGGAATATGGTGGGTCTTCAATCCAACATTAGAGTCTACGGAATCATGATTAACATTTCTTTTGTTTTCATCATGAGTTTCCTTTACTACCCTTTCACCATTAGTGACCATTTCTTGTAGCAACTTATTCATATTTATCTTCAATTCTTCCATCTTATCATCCATGCCATCTATTTTATCGTCCATGCCATTCATCTTAGCTTCCATGCCATCCATCTTAGCTTATACGCCTTTCTTTAAACAATCCATATTAGCTTCTACACCTTTCTTTAAACCATCCATCTTAGCTTCTACATATTTCTTTAAACCATCCATCTTAGATTCTGTTACTTTTTGTGCAAGTGACACTTGTTGCACTTGGTCTCATAATTTTGATATATCATGTTGCATTTCTTCCTCTTGTTCATGAGTCATGCTAGAGCTTTCAGGTTTCTTACTAGGTGTTTGCATTTTCTTTCCTCGGAGCATCAATTACCGATAATAATGCTTTACTATGCCCTTTGAATTCCTTCAAACTAATTTTTCAAACCAAGCTTATGCAAAAATTTAAAAAAAACTACACACCTTTTTTCACTTGTAGGAGCTTGATATTGAATCTGATGTATCTTTGTAATTTCAGATCATCCAGTTCTCAAATTGCGACCTGTAGTAGCCCTCTACATCCTCTTTCCAATGCCACCAGTCTGATCCAAATTGGATTCTCCAAGGAAGAGTTATGCACAATCTCCCAAGATGACCTAATTATAGACCTTTCCAGCAGAGCGAACTTGTATGAAGTGCCACGTGTCACTGTCTTGACCTTTGTCTCTGAAAAATATACACAAGAAACTGATGTCCATCTTCTTTTTGTACCTTCTTACAAAATTTCAATCCAATGCTAAAAGAGAAAGTTATGACGATTTTCCCTAGGTCACCTGTTTGGAATGTAATTCAGGAGTCTGCAAAAAGACCAACTTCCTCAGATCATATCTCCACAAATATAGTACGAAAAGCTCTAAAATTCAGACCCGAGGTTCAGTGCGATTTCCTCTGAAATGGGTTTTTTTTTCTCTTCTAAAATGTTGTAGATAAAAAAGTTATAGCGAAAATTCCACGATGACCTATTTGGAGCAGCGAAACCCTAGAATCCAAAGCTCTGATACCAAATGTTATGAAACCAGCTCACAAAAAGATAGAAAAGATAGATCAATGCCTTAGAATTCAGCCTCTTCGAGGGGGCAACCTCCTTTACATTACATAAATGAAAAATTCTTGGATTATTCAAATGACAAAACCTCCTTTCTATATATAGGAGTCTAAGGGGTCACAATATAACCAAGCCGGCCTAACAATAATAATATAAGGGCACAAAAATAACAATAGAGGCATTCTATGGGGCACAGTAATAACAATATGGGGCAATAGGGGCACAACAATATTAATAAGGCAATCAATTACAATATTAATGGGGGCATCACTAGTATTATAGGGACCTAACCGGAAGAAAAAAAACTATATTAGGAGTGCTCAGCTTCATTTCAGAGGCAAATTTTCGATCATCATTA
Organism: Pinus tabuliformis; assembly: GCA_031772625.1. NCBI lineage: Eukaryota > Viridiplantae > Streptophyta > Pinopsida > Pinales > Pinaceae > Pinus > Pinus tabuliformis. The sequence continues at coordinate 432,911,507 of CM062804.1, forward strand.
TTTGAAGTGTAAGGTATAGGTCTGAAGTAAAAGCAGTGCGAAGGGATCTTAAGGACCAGTGAGTAGAGAAGAGGAAATTGTACAGTATTCCAATATTGTTTGGGACTATTTTGGGCTAAAGGTATCTCCACTAGTGCAAAGTTGTAGACCTATAAATTGCAGCAAGGAGGTTGAGAAGTTTACAACAATCAAAAGGTAACTAAATTGGGTGAAGGACTAGTCAAGAGAAAGTCGAATTAAAGCGAAGAAGTCTCCTACTAAAAATAAGCTAGTTAAGGGATAAAGTTGGGTTTCTAATTTGGAACCAATTGTTGCAGACTTAAATCAAGGGGTCAAAATTCTGAAGGAAAGCTGAGAAGAAGAAGAATCAAATGGTTTGACTATCGTTGACTCAAGGAAGAGGAATAAGGCCCGATGTCTTGGTCTTGGAGTGGCAACTAGGTCAAGGGTCTTAGTCTTGGTACTTTTCAATTGAAGTATCCATAAGAAGAAGAATTTATGCAGGTTTTCCTCTTAAGTGGGAGAGGTTTTGGCCCTGGAGAATAGCCTACATTCTGTGTATATTGTCTCTTTACTGTTTATGCATTGGTAACTATTTGATGAAATAAGAACCCAATAATAATCTAAAGAGAAGAATCTAACCTAAAAAGTAAAAAGAATTCACAAGAAGTTATCTCTCATAGAAATCACCCTATACTTGATGCCATAGATTTCCCAACACACTTGCGCTACTATTGTACTCTCTTACAATCAACATATTTCTATTGTTGTCCGTTCTCACCTTTTCAATATTCCTCTTCTTAGGAAATTTCTTCATGATCATATATAATTCATCAAATTCAATGTCCAAATTATCCCTTTTTTGAAACATTTCTAGCATTGTTTATTTGTAGTTGTACTTTAAAATTTAAAAACTTTGTGGCGTCAATTTCCATTTCAATATTCCCATAATATCTTAGCTTCTATTATCGATCCCTAGATGTCTTTTCAAATATGTTTAAGGCACTTGACTTCCTTCTCTGTGGCTTCTCCATCATCTCATTCATTGATTTCAAATGAATGTCTTGTTCTTGTTGTCATTTATATTCAAAGTCAATTTCAAAAACATCAATTTCATTAGATACCTCATGCATATTTTCTTCTTCATGCTTTCTATATGCAATCTCAATGCAGTCCTCCTCAATCCTTGGATTTACTAGCCATTCTTCTAGCATCTTCAATCCTTCACTAAAGTATACATTTACAAGGATGTCATCATCCTCTAGCTTTGAATGAAATATAACATTCTCATGAGAATTTTTTGTCTCCTCTTTCCTTGTCTCAACTTTTTTTGTACTTGTACATACACAATTAATTTATCTCCATAGATACCTTAAATACTCATGAATATTGCTTTAACTCAAGTTCATATAGTAATTTGTTTAGTAGTATGATCTCCTCATCAAAATATGTAAGCATCACATATTAATTTTGTCTTCCTTCTCCTTTTTCCTCCTCATGGTTTCCCTGACAAGCCAAATTTACCTCATTTACTTTCCCTTCAATAATTGCATTCTTTGATTGTGTACAAGTTCTTCTCTGATCTAATTTATGAGACAATGTTGTCTCTTCCATTTCTATGAAATTTTTTTACTTTTTTCCTTTCTCAATGCTTTGAAAAAGCATTTATTCATCTTTCTCCATCCTTATCATAATTTCTAGTGTCTGCCCATCATTTTTAGTACCTCAAAACTTGCATTCATACAAAAATTATCAATTTTAAAAACATACGGCTCTTTAGCCTCCCTTGGTGTCTTTGTTATCATATCTTTGTATTGATATGGACTTCAAAACAATCCACAATACTCTTATGAAGTCTCTTATTAACATATTTATTATTATACTCTCCAATGAATGATCCTTACTCTGGCTCACAATAGTGAACATATTTCTCGTACTTAATTGCTTTGAGTTCCTTTTCCTTCAACTAATCATTCAACCCACGCCTCATCTTCTTTCTCACCTTTCTTGCAAATGATTTCTTAACAAGCCATGTAACAGGCTTCTTCATTCTTCATCCATATCTATGGTCTTTATCCTCACTCTCTTGTTGTAGCATCATCACTATATTGAGCCTTTTCTTTAACTCATCAACTTCTTTGTAAAGTTTCTCTTGAATCATTTGCTTCTTTATTTTTCCAATTGATTTTTCATCTTCTTTCATTTTGTTGTGGATTTTCTTTGAAGCCTTGTCATGACCATCAATATTCATCTTCACTCTTCCTTTGTGAACTACTTCTTGTCCATGTGTAAGATGCACTAAGCTTCTACAATAACAAGTCAGTTTCACCCTCCTATAAGTACTTCACCAAACTTCTTTCCTTTGAACCTGGTCTTATGGTGATTCTCTCTCTTTGTAACTTTTTGAGTTTCTTCTTCTCTTATAACTATTGCATCCTACTCATTCTAAAGAGTTTCCATTTCTCTTTTCGTTGGATAATTATACCCACATTTGCAACTATGGAGTTGTCTGAATAACTTTGTCCCATCCTCAGTTAGAAGTTGTCACAATATCTCTCTATTGTACAATCTCGTGACGACATTTTTTCTTTACCTATTGCTATCTGAAATCAAAAATTTCTATGCTCAAATTAATTTGAAAATAATAATACCATGTTACTTATCAAATCTCATCATGTCTACAATTCCAAAAACTTCTATGTTCTTTGCTTCAAACTCCTACAATTTTTTTTTTATATATATTATCAATGTTCTCAAGTTTTCTTCAAAACTGTTATTAACAGTTCTCCCCAACTCTTCTCCTTGGCTGAAATTTCCTTCTCCTTTGCACAAGATCCTCTATGCTCTTTTTCCTTATCCAAACCTTCATTCCTATAGAGATAAATTCTTGCTTGTCACATGTCAACCATATAATCGACTTCATTATCAAACAAAATAAATCTTTCCTCAATACCTGTAATTTTTGTGCCTTGTAAATTTTATTTCAATATCTTCTTTCGTATTCCTGTGCTAATTCACCACTAACTTGCTCTAGTGTTGCTGTGATGATTTTAGATCTCTGCAAACATTCAAACGAGCAGGTTTATCCTCCTCTAATATCGCTTGATTCCATAAAGATCCACTTTACCCACAAATAGCGGTGGCCCAAATTGATTTCGATCAAATAAAAACTATGGATCGACGTTTTAACAGTGCAAATAACGCTCCCTTGAATTTCCTTATTTATCCATAAATGATCTTTCAAATTATTGCACAATTTCCAACTTTTAAATCTGGGAACCAAGGCTTAATATACACTTCCCACACGACCAAGTACTATGACCTAGTGTTTAGTCATACTCTTGCTTGTCTACCTCAATTGACAAATCCAAATTAGAAAACATATGATCTTGATTTAACATTGATTTGCTTGTTTTCCCAGATGTCCAAACTCGTTAGCTTTCTACTTCTATCTTGATATGGGGACCATGTCTGAAACTTCAATTGGATAAAACATCAAGCACAAAGTCTCTAGTCTCTATTATAACTCATGGTTCAATCTAATAATGTATTTTCAACCTTGTAGTATATCGTCAATATAACACCTCCAACCCATTCTTATGCGAATTGACTTAATTCTAGACTATATGGAGCTTAACCAAATCTCAACTCTTTGTACACTTGGACATGCACTGCTATGGATACACAATATCGTATTATTTCACACACTCTCTCCTCTCATTACAAACTAATACACGTTCATATTTATCATTATGAGGATCTTAGAGAGACAAATATTATAGATCCAATACTTAAGTTTGTACAAATTGGCTTGATTACACAATTGGTTGGCCCTCTTTCTTTACTCTCTCAGTCCTTAGCCTCTCTTAGCTCTCTCAGTCCTTAGCCGCTCTCAACTTTCCCGTTCTATCTATTCTCTATTCTCCTATATTATTACAACCATTACAAATTTGTCTATATACAATAGAATAGTTTGTTGAGATTCACTAAAGGTGGACCTAATCACCTATTCATAGAAAATATCAAATTTACCCTAAAACCTCGAACTCCTTCAACAACTCTTTCCAAATAATGTATTACATGTAGATGAGGAAATAATTTCCCATTTCTCTAATCAATTCTTATTTACATTTGGAAAATCAAATTCCTAACTTTAATTATATTAAATTTACTTAAATTAAAAAACCCACTCCCCTTGTAAATCTGAGTGACTTAAAAAAAATGCTCTTTCATTATATTCCATCAAAATAATTTTTTTATAGATACAAAATCCACTGAGATATATCTCTCCTATTTTACCTCTTCCAGTGAGATATATCCCTCCTATTTTACCTCTTTTTCTAACTTGCAAAATAATGGTGGTGGGTACAGTGATATATCTTCCTCAGTGCTATATCTCCCTCACTTTATTGATTCCACTATTGCATAAAAGGACAAGGGTACAAGGGTATCTCAAGGTCATGATTTTTCGAATTGATCACATGGTCTCCAATATCTTGGAGGTACACATGATCCTTTATACCGTGGCCACCTAATCTCTCACCTTCATTACAATTACCTTTATACCGTGGCCACAAAATCTCTCACCTTCATTACAATCACCTGATTAGGGAATTCAAAAACCCATGTGCTGAGATTGGAATTTTTCAATATTAATAAATAATTTAAATTAATTTAAATTTAAATATTATTGTTCACATGAATGGGAAGAATGGTTTAATGCCTTAATGTATATAAGAAATCTCGTTAATAGCACTACCTTCGTATGTATGAGTTATTTTGAGAATTGAGATTTCAAAGTATCCTCTAGTCCTTGAGGGTGTTTAGATGTTATGTAAATGTCTTTACAAAGTGAGCATATAGGTAGAATCCAAGCAAATGAAAGCTTAGATGTGTAAGTGGTTTGAAAATTCCCTGACATTGTGACATAATTTGAGTTGATTAGGAAAATCCCATTTTTATTTTTTTATGTCAAATATCTAATCTCACCCTCGGGAGGGGTCCTTATTATAAATGCCAGGGCTGGATTGAATTTTACCTAATTTTACACCAATGTTCGAGGATGAGTATTAGATTTAACTTGGGAAACAAGTTTTATTTGGCATTTCTTAATGACATGTGTTATATATTTATAAAGGAAAAGGAAATTTATGAATTAAAAAATATTTATAAATTTGATGTGATGGGGTTGATGGAAAAAAGGTTGTCAATATCATGTTAGTATTCAATGTCACTATTTATTTAATTATGTCACATCTCTTACCTAAGTATGTTCACCTCTTTCATACCTATGTAAATTATAAATTAATTGATTAATAAGAAAGTGAAGGGTCTTACTATTCTAAGGAGAAATTAATTTATTATTATTAATTAATTTATTATTATTAAATGATCTACTTAGGTATGTTCACCTCCTTCATACCCATGTAAGAATTTTAGTTATTTCAAAGATAAATTCATTAATTATTGATTAAATTATCTACTTAGTGTGTTCACCTCCTTCATACCCATGTGATTTATAAATAAATTGAGTAATAAGAAGGAATGGTCCTGGCTGTTTTGACAAGAAAATAATTTATTATTGATTAAATGTATGAATAAGAATAGTTATACCACCATGTTGAATCCTCATATATGGTTGCTATGATTGGTTGGTTTGTTTATTAAAAATTAAAAGAACTTTCCTATAACTGGCTTGACATGTGGGATAAATGGATTTTATTCCATTCTTGGGATTCACATTACTACTAAATACACCTTACCTACATATGATGCTTCACCCATTTAGGCTAGGATTCCTCCTTTTTCTAAATAATTTAATATTATTTTAATAAAAAAGGGAAAAGTTTCAACCATTTTGTGGAGAAAGGGATTTCTTAGAAATAAAAGAATGAAGAGTGTTTTTTTATTTGTTACATTAAGGTGTGCTTTATTTATTTCTCTTTCTCTTTTTATTGGGAGGTTTGTTATTTAAATGGTTTATGTCATCATGATATTTTATTTGTTTTAATTATATTATTTTATTAATTGTTAGTATTTATGGTAATATGATATTTTATTTGTTTTGATTATATTGTTTTATAAATTGTTAGTATTTATGGTAATTTGTGGATGGAATAGTGAGAAGAATCGGTGGTATGGTACTGATTTATGATTGAATAAAATTATATAATGTAAAAATGACGAATCCATAAATATGAATTATATATTTTTTGTTCGTATTTTTAATAATGAAAATGGTAATATTTATTATTTTTAATCATATATATATTGTTATTAGTGAAAATATGATTTATATTTTATTTTTATTTAATTCATATGTAATAGGTTAAAAAGGGTGTTTATTTGTTGATATAGGAATAACTTTATTTGATAATGGATTCATTAGCTTAAAGTGTATATATACAAAGAGGGTGGATATTCATTTCATCTTTTATAAAAGACTCTTGGTTTTTCACATTTCTCTCTTACATCTATCTATATAGTATGTACATAATAATACAACAATAATCTTGAAGGTTCATATGTCTAATATTTCCCCATTTAAGTCGAAGGGGGTGTTTGTGAGTCCAAGCATCATTCTGAACTTTTCAAACTTATCTTTTCCAAATGATTTGGTTAATATGTTCGTAATTTGCTCATTCGTGGAACAATATCTCAAATGGATAATCTTGGCCTTTGCATGATATAAAATTAGATGGTACTTTGTGTTGTATGTGCTTGATTCAATCATGGAACATGAGATTCTTAGTTAACTTGATTGCAAAAGTATTGTCAACTAGAAGAGGAGTAGAATTCACTCGTCTCCTGCAAATCTTCAAGTATTTTCCCTAGCCACACAATTTCCTTTGTTGCTTCTAAAGTTTCCGCATATTCTGCCTCTATTGTGGAATCTGTTGGAACTGACTATTTGTGTGACCTTTAAGAGACAATTACTAATGAAAGACTCATGAGATAGCCTGAAGTTGACCCTCCATTTCCTTTATCTTGATCAACTTAGGAATTAGACTATCCAAGCAGGCTGAAGTCTGTTAGAAAATTATATATTACGGAGCAATGGAACACATAAAATATTGCAAAAATATAAACACAGAAAATGCATAAAATAAGAGAGACACAGATATACATGGTTCACCTAGTTTGGGCTACGTCCATGGAGAAAAAACCACTCCTTCCTTTTATATTATCCAGCAAACTGAAGAGATACAACCTACAACAGATCCGTTGTAACACCCTCTTCACTCTCAATCTCCTCTCTCTTCCTCACTCAGAATACAGATATGCATAGACGCAATACAACTCCCTCATATATAGTGAGGGTTGCCTTCTAGGGCAAAAAACCCTAAATTAAACATAACTTCTACCATCAGATCATCCGCCTAATGAACGGCCTAAAATGACTAGAAATTACTAGACTTTTACAAGGCAATTTTACATCTATTTTTAGCTTCGGGGGCACCCCCGCTGGCCCCCGGACCCCCCAACAGGGGGGATTAGCCCCGCCGCACCCCCCCGCGTGGAGGGGTGTACAATCTTCTTGGGGTATACATCCGGTTGAAACCTTTGAATACAGAAGATAATCAGGCTCCACACCCAACAATCTCCCACTTGGAGACTGATTATAGCAACTCCACTACTGCTTCATTTGCTAGACAATAACTCCACTTTGGACCTAGCTGTTTCTCATCTTCTTCATCATACTTGAAGACCAATTGAAACTGAGCAGATTCTCAGTTTCTCCCTGGTTACAACTTTTGTTAACATATCTGCAGGATTCTAGCTAGTGTATATCTTTTCCAGCTTGAATTGTCCATCTTCCAATGCTGACTGTATGAAATGGTACTTGAGCTGTATATGTTTTTAGAATGAAATGCAGAGTTCTTTGAAAGATGTATGGGACTCTCGCTGTCACTGTATAACCTGCCCAACTCTTGCTTCTTACCGAATTCATCCATAAACCTTTGTAACCAAATCATTTCTTTACTAGCCTCTATACCAGCAACATACTCTGCTTCTGTTGTTGAAAGTGCAACAACACTTTGGATTTTTGAAACCCAACTGACAGTTGTTCCACCTACAGTAAACACATACCCTGTTGTGCTCCTCTTGTTATCTCTATCACCTGCCATATCTGCATCAACATATCCCTGTAGAGCAATGTTTGAACCACCAAAGCATAATGCTTGATTTGTGGTACCTCTCAAATACCTGAGAATCCACTTCACTGCCATCCAATGTTCTTTTCCTGGATTGTTCATGTACCTACTTACAACTCCCACTGCATGTGCAATATCAGGCCTTGTGCAGACCATTGCATACATTAAGCTTCCAACTGCTAATACATATGGAACTTTAGACATATGAGCCATTTCTTCCTAAGTCTAGGGACACGCCTCCTTACTTAATTTGAAATGGCTAGCCAAAGGTATACTAACTGGTTTTGCATTTTGCATATTAAACCTTTTCAACACCTTTTCTATGTACTCATTTTGAGACAATGTTAATTTGCGATTCTTCCTGTCTCTAGTTATTCTCATACCAAGGATTTGTTTATGTAGCACCCAAATCCTTCATTGCAAATGAGTTTGCCAATTTCCTTTTGAGCACATTTATTTCTTGCATGTTAGAACCTGCAACAAGCATGTCATCTACATACAATAATAATATAATATAGCTATCTTTTGAGATAATCAGAGTGACATCTAGTATAACCTTGTTCAGACATAAACCTGTCAAATTTTAGATACCACTGCTTTGGAGCCTGTTTTAAACCATACAAGCTCTTCTTCAACTGCACACTAGTTTCTCCTTTCCTTTTACCTCATATCCTTGTGGTTGCTACATATATATCTCTTCCTCTAAATCCCCATGGAGAAAGGTTGTCTTTACATCTAACTGCTCAAGATGCAAATCTTCAGCTGCTACTAGACTTAAAATAGTTCTGATTGAAGTCATTTTAACAACAGGAGAAAATATTTCATCAAAATCAATACCTTTCTTCTGTGCAAACCCCTTCACCACAAGTCTAGCTTTGTACCTCTGTTTTCCTCCATCTTCTTCCTTCAGCCTGTAAACCCATTTATTCTGCAATGTTGTTTTACCTGCAGGCAACCTGACTAAGTCCCAAGTCTGGTTATGTGCTAAGGATTCCATCTCTTCTTTCATGGCTTGCTCCCACTTCTTCCTGGTTTCTACCTGCACTGCTTCTTCATAACATTCTGGTTCACCAGAATCAGTCAACAATACATAATATAATGAAGGAGAGTATCGTTCAGGGGGTCTACTTATCCTGGTAGATCTTCTAACACCACTTTCAGGTGTTTGAAGTGCTTGTTGTTGTTGTGGTTGTTGTTCTGGCTATTGATCATTATGATTTTCAGGCACCATCACTTTTCCTGTGATATCGTCAAGCACTATGTATTCCCTGTTTTCTTTTTCTTGTTTCTTTTCCTGCAACTGATTCTTATACAAGACTTTTTCATTGAATATTACATCTCTGCTCCTAATGATTTTGTGATTTTCATATTCATATAAGCAATAACCAAAATCATTAACACCATATCCAATAAAGGTACATTTCTTTGACTTTGCCTCAAGCTTTTTTCTATTTTCTTTGTTAATGTGGACAAAGGTTTCACAACCAAAAGTCTTTAAAAATGATTAGTTTACCTTTTTACCTGTCCATCCCTCCTCTGGAATACCACCATTAAAGGAACTTGAAGGCCCTCTATTTATTAAATAAACAGCAGTATCTATAGCATCTGCCCAAAATTGTAAAGGAAATCCTGCATGCAATCTCATGCACCTTGCACGCTCCATGATTGTCATGTTCATCCTTTCTGACACACCATTTTCTTGTGGTGTTCCTGGAACTGTCTTCTCTCTGTGAATTCCATTCTTTGAACAATACCTATCAAACTCTTTGCTGCAATATTCACCTCCATTATCTGATCTGAGACACTTCAACCTTTTCCCTGTCTCATTTTCAACCAAAGCTTTCCATTTCTTTAAAGTATCAAATACATCAGATTTATTTTGAATACAATAAATCCAGGTTTTTCTGGTTGCATCATCAATAAAAGTAACATAATAACGAGAGCCACCAAGAGATGATACCTGAGCAGGTCCCCATACATTAGTATGCACAAGCTCTAATTTTTCACTCTTCTTTTCTTTCCCAACTCTAAGGAATCTGACTCTCTTATGTTTTCCATAAACACAATTCTCACAGAATTTTAAATCAACATGCTTCAAACCGTAACAAATTTCTTGAGTGAAGAATCGGCATCCCCTTCTCACTCATGTGCCCAAGCCTATGATGCCACAATGTTGTATCTTCTCCTGTAGAGGTTAAAGCATTAACAAAATTAGAAATACCATTACATAAATACAATGTACCAACCTTTCTCCTTTCGCTATTACCAGGGATCCTTTAGTGACCTTCCAGGTTTTATCTGTGAAAGTAGTTACGCAATCTTCACCTCCCAACTACCCTATTGAAATCAGATTTTTCTTCAAATCTGGAACATGCCTTACCTTCTTCAATAGCCACTGATTCCCATTTTGCTGTTTTATGAAAACTGTACTCATTCCAACGATTTTACAGGGTTTATCATAACCCAATCAAACTTGTCCAAAATATCCTTGAACATAATCATGAAAATGTTTCTTATCAGGTGTGGCATGGAATGAGGCCCCTGAATCTATCACCCAGGCATCAATAATATTTTCTAATGAAAGAATCAAAGCATCTTGCAACACATCACCTGTTACATTCGCTTCATGATTAGTTTCTTGTTGCGCATCTCCTTCTTTTCCCTTCTGAGACTTGCAGTCTTTCTTCAGGTGTCCTTTCTTCCCGCATTTCCAGCACACTATCCCTGATTTGGACTTGGATCTGCCTTTTCTTGACTTACTGCGATATCTTGGGCTCTTTCCTCTTTCCATTTTTCTTCCCCTAGTCTTTGCAGTCAAAGCATTACCTGATGTCTCACCGAAGCTTTTCTGTCACATTTCCTTGCTAAGGATTGCACCAACAACATCATCAAACTTTAAAGTACTAGATCTAGAGACAGAGTTACTAACGGCCATAACTAAACCATTCCAACTTTCTGGCAATGAGCACAGAAATAACAAAGCCCTAACTTCATCATCAAAATTTACCCCTACAGAACTTAACTGACTTGTAACTATATTAAAATCATTTAAATGATCTGCAATAGATCCACCTTCTGACATCTTCATATTAAATAAATGCTTCATAAGAAATACCTTATTTGAGGCCGAGGGTTTTTCATACAGTTTGGCCAATGCCGACATTAAACCTTGTGTTGTCGTTTCCTTTGAAATATTAAATGCTACCGACGCCGCTAGGCACAACCGTATTGTTCCAAGTGCCTTTCTGTCCAGAATATCCCATTCTGTGTCTGTCATACTCGTCAACTTCTTTGTCTTTCCACTCAATGGTAGGTATAGATATCTCTGATACAGATAATCTTCCTGATGAGCCCCAAATTTGGTAACATTTTGGGCTCATTTGGCCTACTTACCCTTGCTCAACCCTTCATTTTTCATCACTTATGCATCATTTTTTTAGTATATTCATGTTATTTGTAGGAAGGATGGCAGTCACTATTCCTAGGTGGCTAATACATGTTTATTTCAGGTTTTTTGACATTAAATGGAGCAAAACCACGCAGATGAAGGCAAGGAGACAGCCAAGGTGGGATTGCGGTTTTGTAGGAAGGTTGTCCACAGCCTTGAATGGCCTTCCTCGTAATCTCCACCCCAACTCCGAGCTCCAACAGCTATCACCACCGAGCTAGAAGGCAGCCAACGGATTCTAAGGGAACAACAGTTTACTTTTAGTTGGTCAGCCAAGCCTCACTAATTTAGGAGGCCAGCTTGGCCCTCATAATGTATAAATATTAAGGCTGTAGCCTTCGATGGGAACTTTTGAACCTTTGTTGCAGATTCCGAATTACGAGCTATAGCTCTGTTTTGCTTTTTGTAAGCCATTTTTGGCATGTTATGAGACTGATGACTATTATCTTTTAATAAAAGGCAGGTAGATTTGAGTTCAATTCTGAGTTCTTAGAGGAGCTATAGCTCTCAGGGTTGGGCCCAACCTGAGAGCAATAGGCCTCCTTTCTTTGTATTGTTACTTTTCTTTCAGCATTATATTTCTTTTCCTTCACATGCATTTGGAAACACAGTTTGTTGAGTTGAACTTCTTGGTGTGGTTAAGTAGGTTAGTTTTAGGAACAAAGTTGCTTTCAGTAGTTTAGATTAGAGTAAGGAGATTAGAGTGATCAGAGCTCCAAAAAGGGTTGATTGCACACTCACTTCCACCTCTGTTTAGAGATTGGGATTGCAGCCCGTGCCACCCACCAAAAACACAGTTTTACATGTTCATGCAAGCTTTAACGTAATATTTCCGTTTGTAGAAGTGTCCATGCATTTAGATCTTGAGCATAACTCTTTGTTTCAGCACCATGCACGATTTTCCCTTAAAAACAACATTGTTGTTCTTTGGTTTCTAATAAAACAGTTAGAGTAGGTTGATGACATTTTGGTTATACTCAAGACAGGGGTGATTTGTTTCATTTACACTGCGCAGCACCACTCCATTGTTTCCTTATCCTTCTCAATCGTGCCTAGGCCATCTACTTATCTCCCAGTTAGATCATTTGCCTCCCAACTCTTCTATCATCCACGTTGTTTTATCTTCTCGGCCTTCCATTGCCTCTACCCTCCTCTAGACCAACCAGCTTTACACACCCCCTCTCCATCTCACCTCTCTGTCCATAAGCCATCACAAGCTCCCCTCCTACCTCCCTATCCACCCATATAGCTCATTCACTCATCCATCACCCAAAACTCCGATTGCAAAACATCCTGTAGAAATTACGGGACTTCCTGTAGAAATCCTAAACTTCCTGTAGAATCCCCTGCAGACATCCTATAGAAGCTTGCAAACACGGTTTCCAGGCATCTGAACTTTGTGAACTCCTGTGGAATGATGTTAGGGATCCCTTAGACCCTCTCAGAGTCCTCCTGACCTTTTCCAAGCCTTCCTCCCCTTGATCTACCCCTGCACAGTCAAGACCCAGTAAGAAGCACAGTCATAATAACTCCCACAACTTGAGCAAAAATACAAAAACATGTTCTCTTCAGATGAAAGTAGTTTAGACACATGCATCTCATCTCAATAGAAGTAATGGCATCACTTTTAGAAGTTGCATTCCCACCATTGCATCATAAGGATTAAGCTGGTAGAATTAGGGTTTACTAGGGTTTCCATGTTTTGTTGGCTTTCAGTTCATTCTTGCAAAGTAGGTTAATCTCCTTTGAGATAGCTTTCGTTCATCACTTAAAAAGCTTCTTCTGAGAACATATAGAAGTTGGCTTGAGCCCTAGCGGACTTGTGCCAGCTGACCAAGTGACAGCTGCGACAAGAGCTAGTACTTGTGCATACAGCACCGTCGCTTCCAAGTTTGTTACGAACTACCGGGTTGATAAAATTAGAGAAGGAAGCTCCAGGAGTTGTAGCATTATTGCTACAATACTGGAGCCCACCATCTTTTTGGCGCCATTGCTGGGGAAGCGTCAGAGTATTAGTAATTGTTGCTTTTCTTCTATTTTCCTACTCTCGCCTTCTACCAAGTAGTTTATTTCATTTCCATTCTGCAAAAGTAGCATAGACATTTCCTGCTTTCATAGATTAACATTTCAATTCCGCAATTTCATTTTTGCAAGCATAGATTAGCATTTCAATTCTGCAAGCGTAGACTAGCATTTCCATTCCTGCAATTTCATTTGAGCAAAGTAGATTAGTTCCTTCCTGCTTTCATTTCAATTCTGCATTTTCATTTCAGCAAGATAGTTAGTTGTAGATCAATCTGTTTCAGTTTTTGCAGGTACCAGAGAAAAAAAACAAAAGCAATCAAAAGTATTACCATTTCATGCCTCGTAGGAATCGAGATAAAACAGGCAAATTCTTACCCAACACCCCCACTACATCACTGAGTCACCCTTCTCTCTTCTTCGGTGACAGTGATCCAGAAGAACCTATAGGTGAACCTCCTGAGATATACGAAGATCCTATAGCAAAAGAAGAATTAGAGACCATCCCATCTGAAGCTATAGCTAACAATAGAGGAGAAGATGAGAGAATAGAAGGTGCCTTCCCCATCCGAGAGACCAATGGAGACATGAAAATGAAGAACATTAGCCCCTCCACTTTACCTCACTTCCATGGACTGACTACTGAAGATCCTGATACCTTCCTGTTTGAGTTTTATGTCCTTTGTCGAACCTATGACTATACTAAAGACGAGAAGAAGCTGAAACTCTTCCCTTCAACTCTTAAGGATGCAGCATTACGCTGGTTCATGGGCTTACCTGGGAACAGTATCACCACTTGGGCTCAGATGCAGCAAGCTTTCAACACTAAATACCGGGACTACTGTAGGTCCAAGGAAACCAAGGGAGAAATCTTTCGGATGACCATGGGAAATGATGAGTCCTTAGAGGATTATGAGGAAAGGTTCCAACTTAGCTATAAACGGGCCAGGTGCACACTTGACCCTGAATCCCTCAAGTTGGTCCTGCTCCGAGGAGTCCCTGAAGACCTCTTAGATACCCTTCACATGTTAGCTGGAGGAGATATTTACCAACTGCCTTATGAGGACATAAAGACTGTGTTTAGAAACCACTCTAGGGCAGCCCGGAAACGAGGTAGAGGAAACCTCCTCTCAGCTGGTATTCCTTTCTCCAAACATGAGTTTGCAAATCAATTAGAGGATCTAAAAAGTGAGGTGAGACAGACCATTGCCATGCAACTTGATACATTCAGGATCCAGCAGAAGAAGGAAGAAGCTGAGAGGGCCTTGGCTATCTTCTGCCCTAGGTGTACAAGGAGACACCCTAAGAACGAATGCCCATTACATTCGGTTGAAGTATGTTTCGTTTGTGAGGAGGACCATCCCACAAATCAATGTCCAACCTTACCTGGGCTTAAAGCCATGTATCAAGGTACAGAAGCCCCCACCAAACCTCTCTATTTCCTCAACCAAAGGAGGCCACAAGGACCTAGACCTTACCAGCAGGGGATGCAAGGGGCACCCCAAGCTTATTACAGCCCCAACCAATCTACTCCTACGCCTTCCTAGGGTCCCCCTTGTTATCACAAAACCAGTACTAGGGACTGCAACCAAGCAAGGTCTCATGTAACTGTTTCAGACCATACTTTAGATTAGGAATTAGCCTTCCTAATCAGAGAGGGCTCTCTCACAACTCTTGACAAAATCCTTCAAACACTAGATGGCTAACTCTTTATTTACTTATGAAAGCATAACTGGTTGGAAACACATCAAACTAGCTCTCATTGGGCTATGGAGTCTATAATATCAAGTAAACAAGGAAAACACAGTGACCTCATAGAAATCAAGGCTCTTAGCATTACATGTCAAACATATTTCACCAAAACATAGCTTGCTGTATACACAGGAAGTCAGAGCATATATTTATGAATTCTGAGTGATTGCATACAACAAAACCATAAAATAACATAAAGTACCACACATCATCACTACATTTGATCATGACAATCCTTCGAGAATCTTGAGAAGAGAATAACTCTGTTTTACTATTACTGTCAAAAAAGGTCTTACAATGGCCCAAAACAACACTGTTTTTCTATTAAGTATCCAACCTTTTTTACATAAAAGTTATTCCTATATATAGCTTATCAAAACACTACTGCACGAGACTCCTCAACAAGCATGAAGGGAGCTCGGAATTCTGACATTAATGACCTTAACTATATCATAAACAAACTGATTGATTACAAGAGATATGGTGCTACGAAAACAGAGGATTCCATCATATTGGCACTTTAAGTCTTTCTCCTCGTATACTTTGCTGCATTCTTGGAGCTTGCCACCTGTAGCATTACAATAATAACCACACCCAAACTGAAAGCAGATTCAATGTATGAACAGCTCCGGATACCTGATGCATAGATGATTCAACAACCAATAAGAAAATGAAGCCTATATTCTCGGTTGCTGCCTCCCATCGGTGTTCATATATTAATGATCCATCTTCAAGCCATTTAATCCTTGGATAGTCCTGTGTGACTGAAGAAAACTCATGATCTGGCTATCCCATAACTAGACAAGTGTATCACTTAACACCTCAGCAGCTCTATCAAAACCCTAAAAATTCGGAGATAAAGTGACTTTCAACAAAAGACAAAACTTTACCTTTACTTCGAATATTTACACCTGGCCTCCTTTTTAACTATCTAACTGATTCTCCCATAACCTCCATGCTGGCATTAAATCATCTCTTTAAATATTTGCTGACCTCAGCATTCCAACTCAAGTTTTCAACATAACCAGTCATCTACAGCAGTTTCGTAGCGCGCTACGAAACTGCTGTAGGTCATCAAAATTAAATACATGAACCTTGAAACAACAATAACTCAAGTCTGTGATTTCTTCAGTCATTCTATACAGGTGTGAAGACATCAAAAAGTCTCAAAAAGCTTTTAAAAAGACGGTGGCCTCAAAATATATCAAAATTTGAAAAAACACATTCCTCTTTGAATCATTTAGCTAGCTTGTCTAGCTTCTCTTTCAGGCTGATGACTTCTTCCTTCAACTTCTTGTTCTCGGCTTTTAGACCTGCATTCATTTGTTTCATAACCTTTGCCTGCTTCAGAGCAGGCACTGTCCATACATAAGCATCTGATACTAAACTAGCTTGACTGATCAAGCTTGTTTTACCTTTCATTACAGCTTTCTTATAGCTTGTGTATCTTACTGCCTTTTCTTTAAAAACATTTTGAACCTGAGGTATTTCCTTACTTGCTCCAGCTTGTTTCTTAATGGCAATCACATTTCCACTTTGACTAATAACCACCTTATTGTCCTTGTTCTTGTTTTTAGCTGCTTGGGCTATTTCAGAGAAAATTTCAAGTGCCTCTGTCCTAGGCATCTCTGAAAGTACTTTCTCTTTTTGAGCCTTTTCTACTTCTTTCATTTGCCTTCTAGTCATTGGCCTGCGAGGTTTAAAGGCATACTCTTCACCTGGTTCTTCAAACTTTAACTTTTTAGAAGCCTTTGACTTCTTAGAACTTTCAGGTGAAGATTGTGTTAGATCAATATGCATTGGTGATACCAATTGATCTTGCTCAATTTCAAGTGGTTCAATTTGAATTGGATGCTCTTGTTCTAATTCAATGGCTTCCAACAAGTCATTTAAACTACCCTTAGAAACAGGACTCTCTTCCACAGGGGCTGACTTTCTTTTTTCTTTGCTTAGCTGGCCTCTAGTTCTCACACATTTACCCGAACGGTGCTCCTTTCTTTCCATGCTTCTTTGCGCAATTCTACACAAGGGAATGACGGTGGTTTGCAGCAATACAACACTCTTTAGCTGTAGAGATCAGGCTCGCTTGCAGTAGTCTGTTTAGAATAAAGCTCAAGCTTTTCATAGAGCAAAAACATTCATATGTTATGAAGAACACATTATGGAATGACCATCTTCTATAACGTCCTCCAAACTGACACCTAACTCTATGACTTCGGACCTGATGGCAAAGTAATGGCTAATCATGACATAGAAATGGTGTGAAGAAACAATCATGACCGGATTCGTGACTCACTACTTCTCGGATTAGACATTCAGGGAAAAACGCTGCACAAAAGCCTGAAACCCCGATTTCGTAGCGCGGGCAGTTCAAATTTAAGGGAATGCGCTACGAAATCGCTGACAAACGGGGCGCTACGAAAACACGCAAACATTATTTCGCAGCAGAACTGACCAATCATACCCGCGCTGCGAAACTGCGCAAGTACCAATGACATGACATGACATAACTAACAATGATGGAGGATGACTAATACCCTTGCCTTTACACGAATTTCATCCATAACTCTTGAATTTCAAATTTTGAAATTGACATAAGCTAACAAACCTATTTACAAGACCTCAAGACTTTATAAAAACTTATGGACAATTAACATATACATGAACTATAGATTCTAGTGATAACAGTGGCTCCACTAGGGATAGTGTGCCCCTGTGGTACACTAAGAACACGTAGTACCAGTGCTTTATCCATTTATTACACTCACATCTGGTTGACAAGCATTCCTCTCAAACTTTGTGGGCCTTCTCCTCGGGCTAAAATCTGCTAGTTCAGCTTGTCACTTATTGCTAGCACAAAACACTTCAAAAGCAATGATTATTTACAATGATCATGAACTACTTGGCAGACTTTTCACTGATAATAATGCTTTAAGAACCTGCCATTGACAGGCCCACCAGCATACTGTGATCCATCAACTTCTTGCAAAATATAAGTATTGTTTCCATGGAAGGCAGAGATCAAATATGGCCCCTTCCATAAATTCTCAAACTTACCATGTTTGCCCTTTTCCTCAATTTTGGCTTCCCATTTCAAAACCTTGTCATTAATTTGAAAGGTCACATCTTTAATCTTCTTGTCAAAAGCCCTCTTGACTCTATTCTGATTTTGTTGATAATCTTCAACCACTTCATTCCTTTTTTCTTGTAATGCAATCAATTGATTAATCCTCCTCTGTATGGCATTGGGCTCTTCTTCAAGTCCTTGAATTAATTTCATAACTGGGACACCAAGAGACGTTGGAAAAATAGCTTCTGCTCCGTACACAAGTTCATAAGGAGAGGTTCCAATAGATCTTTTAGTGCATATGCGATCAGCCCATAATGCATACTTCAGTTTCAAATGCCAAGTTTTCTTGTTCTCTTCCAGCAATTTCTTGATAATCCTCACAAGACTCTTATTTGAACTTTCAGCTAGACCATTGCCTTGTGGATAATAGGCTGTTGAGTGACCAAGAGAAATATGATATTGGTGGCAAAAGTTTATCATTCTCTTAGACTTAAATGCTTGAGCATTATCTGTGACAAGCTTGAGTGGACATCCAAACCTTGATAAAATATTGTTCTCTAAGAAGGAAATAATGACTGCATCATTAGCTTGTCTAGTTGGCACTGCCTCTATCCACTTTGTGAAATAATCAGTGGCTGTAAGTATCCACCGATGTTGGCCTGATGAAGAGGGATGTATCTCACCTATAAAATCTAGCCCCCACTGCTGAAAGGGCGCTTCTACATAAATAGGAACTAGAGGCATAGGCATGAGCTTCCTTTTACCTTCAAACAACTGACATTCATGACAGGCTGCAACCTTTTTGTAAATATCTTTGAACATGGTGGGCCAAAAATACCCGGCTCTCAATATTTTATTAGCAGTCGCCTTCCAATAATGGTGACCTCCACAGTCTCCTTTATGAAATTCTTCAATCACCCTATCAGACTCCTCTTCAATCAAGCAACTTAGTAGAATCCCTCCAGCATCCTTCCAAAATAAATTCTGTTCATAAACAAAATATTTAAGAGATTTCAGCTTGATGAAACGAGCTCTAGACTTGGGAAGATTGTCAGGGGCTCTGTTGTGCTGTAGTACAAATGAGACATCCTTATACCATTCAGATATCAGAAATTTTTCATTGATTTGAACCAACTCTTCCTCTTCTTCAAAAATTTCTGATATTTCTGCATTAAAATTAATGTCACTGCAGTCTAGATTTGAGTGAGTTAGCAACTCTGCTAACCCTTGACCCTTCACCAATTTAGTTGGCTTAATTTCAATATCATATTCCAACAATTTGGCTATCCATTTCCCTCTTTTACCATCCGGGTCTGCTTGTGTGAGAATTTCTTTAATAACAGCACTTGGCACAAATGCAATAATATGAGAATGAAGCACATAGATTCTAAAATCTTTGATTGCCTTTACCAAAGCATATGCTTGCTTTTCTAAAATGTTATACTTTAATTCAGCATTTGCCAATGTTTTACTAAAGAATGAGATAGGCTGCTCAATACCTTGATTCCCTTTCTGTAAAAGAACTCCAGCGATTGTATCTTCAGAGGCATAAGTGAATATTAAAAATTCCTTGGAGAAATCAGGACTAATAAGAACCGGTGCTTGAGTGAGTGCTTTTTTAATTTCTTCAAATGACTTTCTTGCCTCAGCTGTCCACCTAAAGTCTGCTCCCTTCTTTAGCATTTTTGTGATGTGCTTAACCACCTCTGCAAAGTTAGGAATGAACCTCCTAACAAAATTGACTTTACCAAGAAAAGACTGAACTTCTTTCTTACTCCTTGGCAAATCCAGCCTTGAAATAGCACTAACTCTATTTGGATCTATTTTAATGCCTTCTTGAGAAATGATATGCCCAAGCAACTTACCAGAAGTCAAAGCAAAGATACTTTTAGTTGGATTCAAAGAAATGCCGAACCTTCTACACTTCAATAATATCTTTTCCAGATGCTTTAAATGATCTTCCTCTCTCTTTGAAAATACTGTGATATCATCAAGGTATACCACAACTGATTTATCTTTCTCCTCTGCAAAAGCAATGTCCATAGCCCTTTGGAAAGTCGCCCCTGCATTCATGAGGCCAAAAGGCATCTTAGCATACATAAAGGTGCCCCATGGTGTAGTAAAGGCTGTCTTCTCCTGATCCTCTGGATGAACAAGGATTTGGTTGTATCCTGAAAAGCCATCTAACATTGACATTCTTTGAGAACCTACAATATTCTGCAACATGAGATCCATTTTAGGAAGAGGATAATTGTCCTTGAGTGAAGCCTTGTTCAAATTCCTAAAGTCTATGCAAATCCTTATTTCTCCGTTCTTTTTCCTCACTGGAACCAAGTTGGCTAACCAATTTGAAAATCTGATAGGAACAATGATCTTTGCATCAAACAGCTTCTTGACTTCTTTCTCAATTAATGGCATTAGCAGAGGATTTATTCTTCTCAATTTTTGCTTAAAAGGTTTCTCATTTGGCTTGATGGGGATTGTATGTTGTATAACTGAGGAATCATATTGTTTGAGATCAGTATAATTCCAAGCAAACACATCAATAAACTTCTTCATCAGATCAATGTACTTAACCTTTAGATCAGCTGATAAAAATTTTGAAATTTTGATCAATTTAGGCGCTACTAAATCACCTAGATTGCAGTTTTCTATCTCATCTTCATTTGCTTGCAACCTTGGTGCCTTAAAGACATCATTCTGATCAAAAAGCTTCTCAAGTGGAATAAGACCTTTAGGGATGAGATTATTTTGGAGCTGTAATACCTCAGACTTTTCTTTTGTTTCAACTAACATGTTTTGCTGATCAATTTGACAATGCTCAAATTCTCCTTTCAATTCTATGAAACTTTTCACCTGCTGGTCATCTTCAAAGACTTGCCAATTTAATATATTATCAGGGATTACTGGCCTATGGCGGACTTTGACTTCATAACTGTCAGAAGCATGTTTAGGAATGACAAAAAGACTAGCTGCTACAGCAAGAGAATCTGCCATGGAATTCTGCTCTCTGGTTATGACATTGAAAGTGTATGATTGAAACTTTTCCAACAATTCTAACACCAAATTCCTATAAGCTCTCATTCTTGCATCTTTTGTTTGATAAACACCTTGAACTTGCTTTATAACTAGCTCAGAGTCCCCATAAACAGCAATGTTTTTTGCCTTGAACTCAATCAAATTTTCTAGGCCTAAAACCAAGGACTCATACTCGGCCATGTTATTTGTGCAATCAAAATTGAGCTTATAAGACAGAAACTTACTCTCATCAGCTGGACTCATGATCCAAATTCCAGCGCCAGCTCCTTCCTTCCCTGCTGCTCCATCAAAATACAAAGACCAGCAACCAGAAATGTCTTCTTCATTACTTTGCTGCAACTCTTCACACTGATTTTCTGCTTTTTCTTTCTGTGATTCTTCTCCCACTGATTCATTAAATAGAATGGCTGATCCCAAGCCTGTATCACAAGAATAGATAGGAAAATTCTGTGGTTTATCCTTACTACTCACCATATATGCCATCCTTGTTTCCCGGTATAACCTTCTCTGCTCTCCAAATACTGGAATAGTAGCATAAGTCAAATCCATTTGCATAGTACCCTTAATTTTAGCTGCCCATGATCTTGAAAGTAATATTCCAAATTTAGGTGGAACATCAGCCACAACAATATCCATGACAGTGGTTTTGGCTGGGATTTGTGTAAGAGCCACAACAACATCCTTAATTAACCCAATACAATGCACCCTCTTAGAATCAAAAGAAAATAAATCTTTATAAGGTCTGGTCACTTCCAATCCTAACCTTTCCATAATGACTTTGGGCATAAGATTATGAGATGCTCCTGAGTCCAACATGGCATTATGAAGAGTCATTTCATGTATATTGATGCTTATATAAAAAGGAGGAAATTCATCATTCTGCTCATCTTCAAGCCTTGGGCCCAAACAAATGATAGGATTGTCTTCTTGCAAATTTAAAATATCAGCTCCTCCCGGGGGAGAATTAAGCATTTCCACAATCTTGCTTCTATACTTGTTTACTTTCAAAAGTTCATTAAATGGGACTGATATTTTAATTTTAGAAATCTCATTTTCTATATTGAATCCTGGAGTAGACTTCTCAACTTCCTTAGGAAGAACAAGAGCTTGATTCTCTTTCTTTTCAATAGGAGCATCACCTTTTTCTTCAGCTTGTTTTGGCTTTTCTTTTTTGTCTTCCACTGCTTTTGGAATATTCTTCTTAGGCTGACCCTTATTTGCTGTAATGGGGACATCCCGATTTCTGAGGTTATATTGCTTTTGAATTTCAAATATGGCATGCTGATAACCCTTTAGGAAATCTGAAGGTTCTTCTTCAACTTTTTGTTGACTAGACTCATCATGTTCCTCTTTGTTAGAAAGATCTCTGAATCTTCTTCACCAAGACAATGAATAGATTCTTCAGGATCCTCAGATTCTTCTTCTCCATCTACCATATTTTGTTGAAACGGAGGTCTAACAGGGGGATCAGCTTGTTGATTTCTATTCTCCCTTGGCCTTTGTTGATTTTGTGGCCTTCTAAACTGGGGATTTCTGAACCGAGGTTCTTGTTGTGCTTGAGGAGCAGCAGTATTCCCAAGTGCTAATTGGTCCATCAATTTTTCCATAGTCTTTATCATGGTTTCAACTTTATCCTCTTGAGCAGAAGTAGAAGGCCTTTCCTCTTCCTTTATCTTGGTCTTAGCCATCTTAGACTTTTTAGCAGCCAGTATATTCACCTCTACTTTGATAGCATCATTTTGCATGTCAGCCAATGTAGCAGACTCTCTTTCTCTGAGTAAAAGAGAGAAGTCAGAATCAAAAGACTCAGCATATCTTAATTGTGCTAAAGCTCCAGGAGGTTTCAAGTGAGCTGGAATGGAATTATAAATCTTGTTAAACCTCTTAGAAAAATTTTGAATAGTCTCATCTGGAATTCTTCTTAAATTATTGTATTCAGTGAGGGCCTGAACTGGATTAGTTCTATTTCCCCACTTCCTCAGAAAGCTATCTTCAAACTCAGCCCAACTGTGAATGCTACCAGCTCCCAAGGCCTTGAACCATTTCCTAACCTCTCCAATGAAAGACTGAGCAAACAATCTCAATTTGACATCTTCATCATCCACTTCATATCTATCAATAAAGTCATTGAATCTATCCACATGCTCTTCAGCTGTAATGTCCTCATCTCCTCCCCATGTTGGGATCCTAGCAGCATATTTATTTGGTAAATCATGCAGAACAGCAGGAAGAGCCAAAGGAGCATACCTAGCAGGTACGGCCATAATGAAAGGAGGAAGAGTGACAATAGGTATGTTATGACCAGAACTAGTATGAAATGTGGGTTGAGGGCTATTTGGACTTGCAGAAGCAGAGGACAAAATATGAGTACGAAAAGGACTATTAGGACTTTGTAGACCACTAACAAAAGAACTCCAATTTGGAAGAGGTAAACCAATCTTTGAGTTGAGCAAAATTTCAAAAGGGTCAAGCTCCTTGAGCTGTTTTAAATCTTCTTTCTCTAATAATAGCTCAGAAGAAACAATTTCCCAAAACTCCTCTTTATCTTTATGTGAAATTAGAGAAGAGGTATCAATACCTCTCTTTTGTAGATCCAAAATGATACCAATTAATTCTTCTTCATTTTCAGACCTTAATATGACTTCTTGAACTTTATCATCAACAAGTTTATTCTCAGGACTTCTAGAAAACTCAGTAAATAATGACTTTGAAATACTTGAAGTACCTGGTATGTCAGAGAATCTTTGTTTACTCCTTGAGATGATATTCGGATTTTCCACAGGACTAGGTGGATTTGGATCAGGGTTACTCCTTGTGTACCTTCCTTTCGAAGCCACCTTTAAACTTTAAAATAACAAATGGAGTCACCAAGGTAGAATGCAGCCTCGAAAATCATTTGAACTCCTGCTACCTTCAGAAATTCAATCTTAAGCTCCCGGCAGACGCACCAAAATGTTATCACAAAACCAGTACTAGGGACTGCAACCAAGCAAGGTCTCATGTAACTGTTTCAGACCATACTTTAGATTAGGAATTAGCCTTCCTAATCAGAGAGGGCTCTCTCACAACTCTTGACAAAATCCTTCAAACACTAGATGGCTAACTCTTTATTTACTTATGAAAGCATAACTGGTTGGAAACACATCAAACTAGCTCTCATTGGGCTATGGAGTCTATAATATCAAGTAAACAAGGAAAACACAGTGACCTCATAGAAATCAAGGCTCTTAGCATTACATGTCAAACATATTTCACCAAAACATAGCTTGCTGTATACACAGGAAGTCAGAGCATATATTTATGAATTCTGAGTGATTGCATACAACAAAACCATAAAATAACATAAAGTACCACACATCATCACTACATTTGATCATGACAATCCTTCGAGAATCTTGAGAAGAGAATAACTCTGTTTTTACTATTACTGTCAAAAAAGGTCTTACAATGGCCCAAAACAACACTGTTTTTCTATTAAGTATCCAACCTTTTTTACATAAAAGTTATTCCTATATATAGCTTATCAAAACACTACTGCACGAGACTCCTCAACAAGCATGAAGGGAGCTCGGAATTCTGACATTAATGACCTTAACTATATCATAAACAAACTGATTGATTACAAGAGATATGGTGCTACGAAAACAGAGGATTCCATCATATTGGCACTTTAAGTCTTTCTCCTCGTATACTTTGCTGCATTCTTGGAGCTTGCCACCTGTAGCATTACAATAATAACCACACCCAAACTGAAAGCAGATTCAATGTATGAACAGCTCCGGATACTGATGCATAGATGATTCAACAACCAATAAGAAAATGAAGCCTATATTCTCGGTTGCTGCCTCCCATCGGTGTTCATATATTAATGATCCATCTTCAAGCCATTTAATCCTTGGATAGTCCCGTGTGACTGAAGAAAACTCATGATCTGGCTATCCCATAACTAGACAAGTGTATCACTTAACACCTCAGCAGCTCTATCAAAACCCTAAAAATTCGGAGATAAAGTGACTTTCAACAAAAGACAAAACTTTACCTTTACTTCGAATATTTACACCTGGCCTCCTTTTTAACTATCTAACTGATTCTCCATAACCTCCATGCTGGCATTAAATCATCTCTTTAAATATTTGCTGACCTCAGCATTCCAACTCAAGTTTTCAACATAACCAGTCATCTACAGCAGTTTCGTAGCGCGCTACGAAACTGCTGTAGGTCATCAAAATTAAATACATGAACCTTGAAACAACAATAACTCAAGTCTGTGATTTCTTCAGTCATTCTATACAGGTGTGAAGACATCAAAAAGTCTCAAAAAGCTTTTAAAAAGACGGTGGCCTCAAAATATATCAAAATTTGAAAAAACACATTCCTCTTTGAATCATTTAGCTAGCTTGTCTAGCTTCTCTTTCAGGCTGATGACTTCTTCCTTCAACTTCTTGTTCTCGGCTTTTAGACCTGCATTCATTTGTTTCATAACCTTTGCCTGCTTCAGAGCAGGCACTGTCCATACATAAGCATCTGATACTAAACTAGCTTGACTGATCAAGCTTGTTTTACCTTTCATTACAGCTTTCTTATAGCTTGTGTATCTTACTGCCTTTTCTTTAAAAACATTTTGAACCTGAGGTATTTCCTTACTTGCTCCAGCTTGTTTCTTAATGGCAATCACATTTCCACTTTGACTAATAACCACCTTATTGTCCTTGTTCTTGTTTTTAGCTGCTTGGGCTATTTCAGAGAAAATTTCAAGTGCCTCTGTCCTAGGCATCTCTGAAAGTACTTTCTCTTTTTGAGCCTTTTCTACTTCTTTCATTTGCCTTCTAGTCATTGGCCTGCGAGGTTTAAAGGCATACTCTTCACCTGGTTCTTCAAACTTTAACTTTTTAGAAGCCTTTGACTTCTTAGAACTTTCAGGTGAAGATTGTGTTAGATCAATATGCATTGGTGATACCAATTGATCTTGCTCAATTTCAAGTGGTTCAATTTGAATTGGATGCTCTTGTTCTAATTCAATGGCTTCCAACAAGTCATTTAAACTACCCTTAGAAACAGGACTCTCTTCCACAGGGGCTGACTTTCTTTTTTCTTTGCTTAGCTGGCCTCTAGTTCTCACACATTTACCCGAACGGTGCTCCTTTCTTTCCATGCTTCTTTGCGCAATTCTACACAAGGGAATGACGGTGGTTTGCAGCAATACAACACTCTTTAGCTGTAGAGATCAGGCTCGCTTGCAGTAGTCTGTTTAGAATAAAGCTCAAGCTTTTCATAGAGCAAAAACATTCATATGTTATGAAGAACACATTATGGAATGACCATCTTCTATAACGTCCTCCAAACTGACACCTAACTCTATGACTTCGGACCTGATGGCAAAGTAATGGCTAATCATGACATAGAAATGGTGTGAAGAAACAATCATGACCGGATTCGTGACTCACTACTTCTCGGATTAGACATTCAGGGAAAAACGCTGCACAAAAGCCTGAAACCCCGATTTCGTAGCGCGGGCAGTTCAAATTTAAGGGAATGCGCTACGAAATCGCTGACAAACGGGGCGCTACGAAAACACGCAAACATTATTTCGCAGCAGAACTGACCAATCATACCCGCGCTGCGAAACTGCGCAAGTACCAATGACATGACATGACATAACTAACAATGATGGAGGATGACTAATACCTTGCCTTTACACGAATTTCATCCATAACTCTTGAATTTCAAATTTTGAAATTGACATAAGCTAACAAACCTATTTACAAGACCTCAAGACTTTATAAAAACTTATGGACAATTAACATATACATGAACTATAGATTCTAGTGATAACACCCCTGCTCATCCTTCCTGGTCTGTGCCCCCTCCATGGTCTTATCCACCTCAGTACCATACTCAACCCACTACTCATTCTTATCACTCACATGCCCAGCCACAGCCTCAGTGGAATGCACCTCAATCAGGGTGGAGGCCCTAGTACAACATTCCTCCCGCCATTTTTCCTCCACCACCAGTTCAACCTCAACCATTACCTCCTGCTCCTCCAAGGCAACCTCAAATGCCTGCTCAACCGAACCAAAACCCCAACAACAGACAGGCCCAGCAGGTATACACTGGGGAAACATCATGCCCTACCTATGCTGTGGAGATCCAGGAGATCAATCTGCGATCTGAAAGACTCTTCCGGATCGCCAACCTCCTCCCCCAGAGGACGAGGAAGACAAACAGGAAAGTGAACCAAAGGATATTCCACCCTTTCCTGAGAGACTAACAGCCACCACACAACCCAACCAGAGGAGGATGAGATTCTGGGAGAGCTCAAGCAGTTGTGTGTGGAAAATACCACTTCTCCAAGCCATCAAAGATGTACCGATATACAACAAACTGGTTAAGGAAAAGTGTTTCAGACCCAGGCAGGCGAAAGAGAGATGCTTCAACCATCAATGTCTTAGGACAGCTGTCTGACCTTATGTTGGGACAAGTCATCTGCCAAAAGTATCTAGATCCTGGGAGTCCTGTAGTAGATGTCCACATCAATGGCACCATCATACCTCACACCTTGATTGATCTGGGGGCTGCCATTAATGTGATGACCAGGGATACCATGCTCAAACTCAACCTTCAGGGTTCCTTGAGGAAGACCTCGACAGTCCTACAACTAGCAGATCGCTCCACCGTGACTCCCGAAGGGATTGTGGAGGATGTCTTGGTTCTGTTGACTCTTGGGAATATCCTGCAGATTTCTTAGTTCTGCAACCAAAGGCAAAGCTTACTGGATACCTCTCATTTTGGGAAGGCCTTGGTTAGCCACTGCAGATGCTTACAAAGTTG